>CM069149.1:4950923-5530195 GCA_035221665.1 Okamejei kenojei | reverse complement strand
GTGCAGGATCAAGAAGGGCCGAAGGGGCCGAATGGCCTACTCCTGCACCTACTTTCTCTGTTTCTATGTTTCTATACCATATATAAATACAACGTCAAACTTGTACCATAAATAGAGTAAAGGGAAAGATACACAGTGCAGAATATAGTTCTCAGCAATGTAGCCGCTCAGTTCCGCAGACAAAGTGCAAAGTCCACAATGGGACAGAGTTGAATCGGACAGTGCCCTTGCTTCTGGAAGGGCTGTTCAGACGCCTGATAGCAGAGAGGAAGTAGCTGTTCCTGAGGCTGGTTGTGCACACTTTCAAGCTTATGTACCTTCTGCCGGACGGGAACAGGTCAAAGAAGGAATGACCGGGGTGGGACCACTCTTTGACTGCTGTTCCGAGGCAGAATTAAGTATTGATATGGTTGGATGGATCCAATGGTTGGATGTCTGCTCTGTGTGATGGACAAGCTACATCTACAACTCTGAAATTTCTTGCAGTCTTGGAAAGAGCTGTTCCTAAAGTGAGCTGTAATGCAACCTGAGTGTATACTTTCTATGGTCCTTCTGTAGATGTTTGGAAAAATCATCGGAGGCATGCCGAATGTCCTCAGTCTCCACAGCATGTGGAGGTATTGGTGATAGACACAAAAAGCTGGAGTAACTCAGCGGGACAGGCAGCATCTCCGTCGAGAAGGAATGGGTCACGTTTTGGGTCGAGACCCTTCTTCACACTGAGAGTCAGGGGAGAGGAAGACTGGAAATCTGTAAGGGTATGGTGTGAAAATGACAGATCAAAACAGATGTTGATCAAGGAAATGTAGAATGGTTCATTGAAGGTGACGACGAGTAAAATTAATCAGGAGGACGTTGAAACTGGTCAGGGAACCAGGGTGGGGGAGGGACGGAGAGAGAGGGGTTGCAAGGGTGAGTTGAAGTTAGAGAAATCAGTATTCATGCCGCTGGCTTGTACGCCAAAGATACTAGAGAAGCAAGATGCGCCACCCAGCGAAAAAAGCGTAGTATGAAGTGTGTGATTGTCAACGCCATTTTACCGGTCTGCCCCCACACTGTCATGGCGTCCACATCTACAGCTCGGTGTAAATTGCTCTAATCGCTGATGTTGACAACTCAACCTGCCTTTCTTCAGGTTCCCCAACAACAAAGAAAGGTGAGGAAATATTATTGTTTTCTGTCGACATTATTCTGTCTCAAAATGTTCTTTTTTGTTCCCCTATCAACACTCATTGGGAAACTAGGTTTGTTGGTACAGTAGAAAGATACTAGATTTATTTTTAATAGATCTAAACTTACCACAATAATAAAGTCAACGATTTTTGTTCTTCTGTACATTTTTGTTTTTGTTTTCTGTACGGCAGCGAGTCCCAAAATATGTCCCTTAGGGAGAGGAGGGATAGAGGGAGAAGAGGAGAGAGAGAGAGATGGAAGGGCAGAGAGAGAAGGGGGAGACACATCAGGCCCATCACGAATTTTAAAAACCTCAGATTCGATCGGGGAAGCCGCGGCCCGGGGCAGCTCTCAGTGTTGTTACTGATTAGATCCCTCGAATTGTCAGAGCCGAGACATCACTGGGCCGCCGTGAAGAGGGGTGCAATGGTGCGGTGCAGGTTTCGGCTCGGCGGTCAGAATGGGATGGCTGTGCTTATAACGTGCCATCGTTCCTCTCTCTCCCCATCTCTCTCTCCCTCCCTCTGCCCCTTCTCTTTCTCCCTCTCTCCATGTCTCTCTCTGCTCCTCTCCCTCTCCCTCTCCCTCTCCCTCTCTCCACTCTCCCTCTCCCTCTCCCTCTCCCATCTCCGACCCCCCCCCCCCCCTCTCCCCTCTCCCTCCTCCCTCTCCCTCTCCCTCTCCCTATCCCTCCCCCTCTCCCTCTCCCTCTCCCTCTCCCTCTCCCTCTCCCTCTCCATCTCTCTCATCCCCCCCCCCCCCCCCCCCCCCCCCCCCCCCCCCCATCTGCCTTTCTCTCTCTTCCCTCTCTCTGCCTGAGAGTTGCATCCCTGCCAGTGTCTTTAGGTCCAAAAGAGGATAGAAAAGAAAACACTTTAAATGGGTCTACGTAAGAAGTTTTAAATAAGCTCCCTTCTACATGAAGGTAAATTGACATATTAGTGGCAAAATGCATCTTCAATATACAGGTCTCGTCCCCACAACTGACAATTGCATCTTAAATATATATCATCCATTCTGCAGATATGTAGTTATAACTACATTTTTTTTCCTTCTTAGTTAATCCTATATGAGATTTTCTGTAATTTCAGATGTCGACAGTGGGTCCAGAATACTCGTCGACAACATCTCCTCCACAAAACTCTGGTGTACTTGTCAACCACCTGCCGCCTTTGTTCTGAACACTGAACTTGACTAGTTTCCAACAGGCAGACTAAATTGCAATGCAGTTCCAACGCCATTTGATATCCCGAACACGCCGAAACGTCTGTTTTCCCAACTTCGGTTACTCGAGGAAGAATGAGAACCTCCCGTTGCCCACACAAAATTGTGCAATTGACGATTTATTTATCATTGTGTATAAGTTGGAAATTTTGTTCTTTGGGCTAAGCAAGGGGTGGGGCTATCATTGTCTGAAATATGTTGAATTTTACATCACTTTCAAACACTAAAACTGCAACCCCCTTAAATATGTCCGTGCACAAAAATGATGTGAAATTAAGATTAAATATTACCATAAATGATGAATAAAAAGTGTTTTCCCTGTTTATAAAGTTCAATTTAGAGTAATTTGAAATTGTGGGGGTTGGTGCAATATAAGGCTGACCCACAAATGTGTTGTTATGAAACATACACGTTTAAAAAATCCATGTCTCAAAAAAAAACCAAGAAGGTCCCCATATCATTAGACCAACTTATCGACCTTGAAAAAAAAATTTTTTTTTTAAATTAAATTATGTGGGTATGTATGCACTACATTGTGTTACGTTAATATAGAATGAAAGAATGGAAAAATATTTCAACATTGTGTTCATGGATATTTGATAGACAATATTAAAATTTCATATATATTTTATATATATGTGTATACATACAAATATGTATGTGTATATATATGTATATACACATATATTGTAATTATAATTGTTATAGATAGATAGATAGCTAATAGATAGATAGATAGATAGATAGATAGATAGATAGATAGATAGATTAGAACGAACTAACTAACTTCAAAATTATTCATACCCCTTGAAGTTTACCACATTTTGTCACGTTACAACCACCAAACGTAAATGAATTTTTATTAGGGATTTTATGTGATAGACCAACACAAAGTGGTGCATAATTGTGAAGTGGAAGGAAAATGATACATAGTTTTCCGAAATTTTAATTACAATAAAAAACTGAAAAGTGTGGCGTGCAAAAGTATTCAGACACCCGTGAGTCAATACTTTGTAGAACCAGCTTGCAAGTCTTTTGGGGTATGTCTCTATCACTTTTGCACATCTAGAACTGACATTTTTGCCCATTCTTCTTGCAAAATAGCTCAAGACTCAGATTTGGATGGAGAGTGTCTGTGAACAGCAATTTTCAAGTAGATGCCAGAGAATTCTCAATTAGATTTAGGTCCTGGACTTTGACTGGGCCATCTAACACATGAATATGCTTTGATCTAAACCATTCCATTGTAGCTCCTGGGATTAGTTTAGAGTCGTGTCCTCGGGAAGGTTGAACCTCCGCCCCAGTGTCAAGTCTTTTCAGACTCTAACTGGTTTTTCTTCCAAGATTGCCCTTGTATTTGGCTCCATCCATCTCCCATCAACTCTGACGCAGCTTCCCCTGTTCCCTGCGAAGAAAAGCATCCACAGCATGATGCTGCCAACCACCATGTTTGACAGTGGGGATGGATGTTCAGGTATGTGCTGTGTTATTTTCCGCCCACATAACGTTTTGCATTTTAGGCCAAAAACTTCAATTTTGGTCTACACAGACCCAATGCACCTTCCTCCACATTGGGTTGGCAGTGTCCCCCACATAGCTTGTGGCAAAACTGCAAACGGGACTTCTTATGGCTTTCCTTTCAACAATGGCTTTCTTCTTGCCACTCTTCCATAAAGGCCCCGTTTTGGGTGGATGGCAAACTAATTTAAAGTTCTCCTGTTGACAGATTCACCCACCTGAGTTGTGGATCTCTGCAGCTCCTCCAGAGTTAACCATTGGGCATCTTGCTGCTTCTCTGATCAATGCCCGGCCTGTCAGTTTAGGTGGACAGCCATGTCTTGGTAGGTTTGCAGTTGTGCCATAATCTTTCCATTTTCGAATGATCGATTGGACAGTGCTCCGTGAGATGTTCAAAGCTTGGGATATTTTTTTATAAACCTAAACCCTCTTTCAACTTCTCCCACAACTTTTATCCCTGACCTGTCTGTGTTGTTCCTTGGACTTCATGATGCTGTTTGTTCACTAATGTTCTCTAACAAACCTCTGAGACCGTCACAGAACAGCTGTATTTATACTGAGAGTAGATTACACACAAGTGGACTCTATTTACTAATTCGGTGACTTCTGAAGGCAATTGATTGCACTGGATTTTATTTATGGGTATCAGAGTAAAGGGGGCTGAATACTTTTGCAAGCCACACTTGTCAATTTTTTATTTGTAAAAAAAATTGAAAACCATGTATCATTTTCCTTCCACTTCACAATTATGCGCCACTTTGTGTTGGACTATCACATAAAATCCCATTAAAATACATTTACATTTGTGGTTGTAACGTGACAAAATGTGGAAAGTTCAAGGGGTATGAAAACTTTTGCAAGCCACTGTATATTGTGATATATGTAAGTATATATATAGTGATATATGTATGTATATATATATTAGGTATGTTACAAAACTTACCTTGACGGCGCTGCAGTTCTGCCACTCCTCTTTGGCGCCTTTCAGAGGGGGGCGGGTTTAAAATGCTATTTTTCTCCAGACAATTCCAATCGATCCATGTCAGGGGGGGGGGGGGGATTTCGTTGCTAAAGAGAAATCGCTCCCCGTCCATTTGTTTTATGAAGGAATTTTTTAAAAAATTACGCTAGATCATTTATTAGCAAGAGTAATTTAAAAATCATCTTCTAAAGCCGTGAGCGCCGACAACGGGGGCGGATTTTACGTAGGGATAAAAATAAGGTACACAGTTTAATTTTTACATAAAAAACGTGCGGTTCATAGGAAGCCTTTAAATCAATGTTCATGTTGCGAAAAGGGGACAAAAAATATATACGAACCACCAGTTATTTTTTCCTCCGACTGTGGTTAAATTCAACGCAAACCAACCGCAAAGTTCCAATCCATCGCGTTTCCAACTAAAACCCACTCGCAAGTTGATTTAAATGGCCATTAATTTACATGGAATTAAACACTAAAATTCCTTCCATATGACCTACTACTTCATGAAAATGAGATTTAAAAATCATGTTATATTGTGAATGTATTGTGTGAATGTTATTTTGGACACTTCGGCAATTTAAAAATGTTTATATTTTCTTAATGAAATGGATAGATGTTAGATCTAGTAATTGAATTTGTAATTAGCTGACAATTAGTAACTAACTAATTATATGCTTTAATTTCAGGTCATCCAGTAAGATTTTTTCATATTTGTTTCAGAATGCTTCAATCTAATAAAACTGAAAAATGTCATTTGATTCTCTTAACTTTTTAAAGAAAGTTATGGGCATTTTGACTATCCTCGATCACAGCTTTTGAGAAGTCATGGAAAGGCAATTGGGAACAAGATGCTAATATTCCAAGTATGAAATTGCCATAACGTTTTTAATACTAGAAAAAAAGATATGAAAGTGAATTAGGATGTCACATGAAACTTCCTTTTTATGCTTTAATCGATGGAATAAATTGCAACTTGATTTTTTAAATCTAAAATGTTGTAACAATGCTGTGTATAAATATAGTGGGATATCCTGTGTATATATATAGTGATAATTTATATATATATAATATATATATATAATATATTGAATATATATATATATATATATATTATGTATATATATACTTATAAATTATTGTTGTTAATATGTATAGTACATACATTTCTATTTATATATTTATATAATTTGTATATCATATATATATTAATATCCAAATAATAAATATATAAAAATAGAAATGTATAAATATATATATTTATATATATATATATGTATATAGATATAATAATTCGAATATTATATTATATGTATATATATAATATATATTATATATATTGAGATATATATTAATATATTTATATATATAAATCTATATATTTCTTATTTTTATAGATATTTATATATAATTATATGTATATATATATATATATATATATTTATATAGTATAAAATATATTACTTACATGTGTGTGTGCATATAATATATTTTATTGTGTGTATATATATATTTATATACATACCACACACACACATATATATATATTTATATATATTTATTTATATATATATTTATATATGTGTGTGTGTGTGTGTGTGTGTGTGTGTGTGTGTGTATTTATATATACTATTTATTTATATATATTTTATATATTTATTTTTTTAATATACATTTATATATATATTATATATATATTTTATATATACTTACACACACACACACACACACACAACACACACACACACACACACACACACACACACACACACACACACACACACACAGAAAGAAAAGGGTTGCTAAACAAATTAGAGGAAATCTGAAGAAAGAAACTAGAGAAATATGTCAAGTCAAGTCACTTTTATTTATATAGCACATTTAAAAAACAACTCTCGCACAACGCTACGCACTAGGCGTATGCCATCAAAACGCTGCGTACTACATCAAGACGCTGCATACGCCCTCAATGCGTCTGCGGTATGACAGGACTTTTGGACAGTGCAGCCCTGCACAACTCCATACGCCTCCGCCGATCAAAGTGGGGCCGTACGCCTCAAGCGACCATGCTTGGTCGCGCTAGACGCATGCAATCGCATGCTGGTGGGACAGGCCCTTAACTTGCCTCGCACACACAGGCACACACAAACACACATTCATATAAATATATATATAAGTTAAATATAATTTTGTTCACAGTGTGTGTTAAAGCAATATAAGGGAAGCTGCACAATACGATGCAAGGGAAACTACGCAAAGGTGGGGGCTTGGGAGGGAAATGGGGGAACAGGGGGAAAACATTTACAATAAAATTAACTAAAATATGTGAAGTGATAGATGAGCTATATCAAACACTGTTCCCTACAACACTGATTACACCAAGGATGATAGAGTGGGAGGCATACCGGAAGTCGCGTTTGCATTAAAAAATGACGGCCGTGACGTTCCGTTACGTACTACACATCAGTCCATTGGATTTTGGAGGAGTGGTCTATCTTGCTCCTCTAGTATCTTTAACCATATAACCATATAACAATTACAGCACGGAAACAGGCCCTCTCGGCCCTTCCAGTCCGTGCCGACCATTTGTTTTCCCCTAGTCCCATCTACCTGCACTCAGACCACGCCCTGACCCCTAGCCCCCTCTACCCGAGTCCCTTTGTTGTAAGCTACCCAAGCAAAATAAGATATGGTGTGCATTTTTGGCTATCTATTTGTACACGCTATTAGAAGGGAAATGCACTGCCTGTCCTTAAACATGAAACACTGTAATAAAACATGGCACATGATAATGACTTAACAAAGCAGCACCTTTGCACTTACACTGTAAGGGTCAGCAAAACTACGGATGGCGATTTGTCCTCTGTGAAAGTGTTGTTGCATTTAACAGACTACAGAGTCTCCCACATACAGACATTTAAAAACCTTTAAGATTGGAGAAATATTCTAAATTATTAAATAGTTAATTAAAATACATAAAACACCTATAATAATTAAAAGCATTAAATTTAATGTCCCACTTAGGCGATTTTTCAGCGGACTGCCGGCGACTGTTAGGTTGGAACAGCGACTGTCAGAGTGGAACACATACACACAAACACATCGCCAGCCCGTGTGAATTTATTACACAGCGCTCCCCCCGCTTGCCCTGTCTAAAAACTTCACACAGTGCAAAGCCAAGGTGATACAGACACACACCGTGATGAACAGGAAGGTTGGCGCTGTAATTAAGACGGCTAAAGCCCAGTGTACAGTAAGTACTTTAAAAGAGGGGGGGGGAGAGGGGGGAGAGGGGGGAGAAGGAGTGGAGACAACTTTTAAGAAGCCAGAGAAACACGGCTGTGAAGCTCGGTGGACATTTAACATTACTGGTCGTTTCTCCTTGGTTCTGAAAACTACTGCTTACCTTTTTTTCCCCCAATGAGCCAATGAAATTCACCGGTCAGCAACGGCTACAACCAACGAGAACCTCCGAGAACCTTCGACCACTTGGCAAACCATTAGGACCTCCTGGCGACCCATCTACGGCTCGAGAATTCTCGTTACTATCCATGGCGGCTTCATTCTAGTCGCCGCTAATTTTTCAGCATTGGAAAAGTTCACGGTGACCATAATGAGGCCGCGACTAGTTCCCAGAATGCGGGAACTACTCACGAACATGAAGTGGACCCCCCGGCAACCACCCGCGAACATGTGGCGACCATGTGGCGACTGCATAGTCTCCTGCAGTTGCCTAAAAAGTTGTCTAAGTAGGACAGGCCCATTACAGCACTTGCAGCGCAAGAGACTACGGGTGCTATCTGTACGGAGTTTGTACGTTCTCCCCGTGACCGTGTGGGTTTTCTCCGAGACCTTCGATTCCCTCCCACACTCCAAATACGTACAGGTTTGTAGGTTATTTGGCTTGGTGTATGTGTAAAAAACTGTCCCCAGTGTGTGTAGGATAGTGTTAATGTGCAGGCATCGCTGGTCAGTGCGAACACGGTGGGCCAAAGCGCCTGTTTCTGCGCTGTTTCTCTAAACTAAACTAAGCCAACCACAGATCGCAAGATTTCGCTCACTATCTTTCTTGGGGAATTTGATTCAAACTACTTTCAAACAGGTTTGTGCCTCATGTCCTCACCTTTGAGACTTTGGTGATGATGACAAATGTCCTTGCCAACAAATGCAACCCAAATCCTAAATCATCGAATCTTTGCTGCTAACTAAAGTCTGTTGCTTTGCTGGTGATGATAGCTCTCTAGGATAGCAAGAATAATATGTCGAAGCACAGCACCATGAACAAATAACTCAGATTAGAGCTGAACAATTGTAACTTTTTATAGCAATTCTTCATGTCACCTTTGAAACAAATAAATATCTTAATATTATTACTCACTAATTGCTGAATACCTAATATAATTTCAAAATTAATGTAATCATAGCCTTAAAGAATTTGTCACTCATTTTAAGCCATGGTGAATTGGAAAGCATATGTGAGTGAAATTAGGTTCTGAGGAAAAGAAAATTAGATATGCTGCCAATTCCTCGTAAATCTGTTTATACCACTGGTGAAAATTGATTTTGTAATCAAAATGAAGCAGGCTTCATCATTTCAATTAAACTTTGCAAATTTTGCAAACTTCAACTGATTCTTCCATATTTTCAACTTTTTACTCGAATGTTTGCTACATTGGGAAGACAAATGGTCGGCACGGACTGGAAGGGCCGAGAGGGCCTGTTTCCGTGCTGTAATTGTTATATGGTTATATGGTGTTATTGTGCAGAACTCATTAATAAACTTTTCAGATTAGACCTCTCTCCATCTATTTATGTTTTGTTTCACTGTCAAGGTCATATGTAAATAAAAAGTGAATTCAAAAGCAGCATAAAGTGCTAAAGCTGCTTCAGGGACTTACTTTTCATTTCATATATAATTCTTCTGTGCATTGGGGCAGAAAATATGGCTCATTGTATTAAAATAGTTATATGCTGATTAAACTAAAATCTTTAAGGGATATTTTAATGATTTTCTAGAGTGGCATCAAAATTGTGTGGAAGTGCGCAAGTATTCACATTTCCTACTTAGACCATTCGGCCCAACCATGCTGACATTTCTGTAATGCCTAAGCCTCCTCCCATCCTCCCCGGCCTAACTTGCTATCCCCTTTTATTCTTAAAAGTCTCCCCTTCAATGGAGCTGTACAACAAACCTCACCTATTTTGTGCCGGAATAAATTCCACATACTGAATAGCTTCTGGGAAAGTAAGTTTTTTTCTGAATTCTCTTTTTTTTAGTTGTCTACCTTATACTAACTTCGTCTTTTTCTTTCATTAGGTCAAAAGTGATCAGAGTAGAATTAGGTCATTTGGCCCATCAAGTCTACTCTGCCATTCAATCATGGCTGATCTATCTCTCCCTCCTAAACCCATTCTCCTGTATTCTCCCATAACCTCTGACAACTATACTAATCAAGAATCTATCTATCTTTGCCTTAAAAATATCAACTTCCACAGCCTTTCTCTACAATGCAAGTGATTGCCTAGATGTTCCACTGAACCATAAGTGGTCAAGATGGGTCTACTGTCGAGAAGCAATGATTGGTTCTGTAGTGGGGCTATTTCATGAAAATTCTCTTTGGCCGTGATTGCAACAAATTAACTTGAACTATAAACGAATGAATGAACGAATAGGTTTATTGGCTATGTATTCACATACAAGGAATTTGCCTTGGTGCTCTGCCCGCAAGTGACAACATGACGTACAGTGACAGTTAGGAATGACACATAAAACATTAAACATTATTCATGAATGAATGAATAAGTTTATTGGCCAAGTATTCACATACAAGGAATTTGTCTTGGTGCTGCGCCTGCAGGTGGCAACCACATACAATGACGGTTAGGAATGACACATAAAACATTAAACATTAATAATAAAACATTATCGATTAAACATGTGAATTAAATAAAATACCAGAGCAAAAGGAGGCTGTTTTTATGTCTGGCTGTGGCAGCTTTGACAGTCCGGTGTCGCCTTCCAGAGGGAAGTGATTCAAAGAGTTTGTGGCCATGGTGATAGGGGTCAGAGATGATCTTGCCCGCTCACTTCCTTGCGGTGTACAGTTCATCAATGGAGGGAAGGTTGCAGCCAATAACCTTCTCAGCTGATCGGACGATTCGCTGCAGCCTCCGGGTGTTGTGCTGTCCAGTTCTTCGCTACCAGTTGGGGTATAGGGGAGATACCCTGCAGCATTTTATTTACAAACGTGTGGCATGAATCCCAGACAATGTAGTCAAGTCAAGTCAAGTCAAGTCAAGTCAAGTATCCTTTATTGTCATTCAAACTGTCTCCTTTTTGAACGAAATTACGTACCCTGCAGTCATAACAAACAAAATAAAACAACAGAACACACAATTAACACAGTTTAACATCCACCACAGTGAGTCTACCAGGCACCTCCTCACTGTGATGGAAGGCAAAAGTCTTAAAGTCCTTGTCTCTCCTAGATAGGCGAATTCCTTGTATGTGAAATCTTGGCCAACAAACTTATTCATTCATTCATTCATTAGATGGTGGTGAGTGAGTGGGTGGGTGGGGAAGGGGGGGGGGGGGGGGTGGAATGGTTGAGAGGAGATGAGGGATCAAGGACAACATTTGGTGGCGAGGTGGGAAAATCAGAACCACACAAGGTAAAGGCAAGGAAAAAGCAGAAAGCAGGAACATCACATCAAGTGGATGGGCGTGAGAAAGCAGAGATCGCATGAAACTGGGATTTAGCAAGGACACAAAGTCAGGGTGGAGCATGGAGTTCAGGGAGAAGGGTCGCCAAAGGTTTGGAAGGAATGGGGGAATGGGCAGTACATTTCCTGTGGGCGAGGAAGAGATATTGACACACCTGAAGTCAGGGTTGAGAGTGGCCGGGGAAAGATAGGACTGAAGACTGCCGATACACTGGGTCAAAGCAGAAGTCCTGGTTGTGCCCAATCATGGACATCGCCAGCAAAATATACACATGGACCCCTGCATTGGGTGACAGATCTGCTTAGATCACTATAGTTACGCTGACAAAGTTGTGCAATCTTCTAGAGCAGGTGTTTTCTTCATAAATCTATTGTGTAAATAGACCTTGAAGCAGGTTTAACCAGCACTGCCATATCTGCTTTTCCCCAGACAGAAACCGATCTACAGCTAGTCTGTCGACAGCCTCCAAAGAAATCTGAAACATTTCTAAGGATCTGTGAACAAGAGAAGTTCTGTGCTCGACTCACAAGGAAAGTTGCAGCCTGCTCGGCTCCAAATACTTACCTTCTTGAAATCCATTTTAAGCCACTACCACTTACAACAACTGGGACATGAAAATGGCACCAAACTGGCAACTCTGTGTAGTGTCTCAGTGTACTACTGCCATACACTTGTACTGTATCTGAAATACTTATCTAAGATGTATCTCAGTGCTTATGTATAGTGATCCTTATACGGAACTGTATACACAAATTAATGTCATTGGACCTCAGTACATGTGACAAATAAAGTGCCATACCATACCAAACAGCTGGGCAGATGGCCAGGCACCCCTCAGTTTCACCTGCTGACTACTGTTACAAACCCTCTTTCAGTCCATTTTCAGCAGAGAAGTAGCAGTATTTAAACCATCAGTTAGAATCACTTTGATTTTGCACTGATAGACAGTAATTGACTGATAGACACCCCAAAGGCTGCTTTAATAGCTTCATTATGAGATTGGATTTCTGATTGAAATAAAAGATAATTTAACATTTCTTACCATATATATCAGAGCAAAACCCAAAGCCAGTGGAGAAATGATAGGATACAGTGAATTGAAAAGTGAATTTTAATTCTTGCTCACAGTGCAATGTTGGGTTAAATTAGAAATTACATTAAAAGGTTCCATCAGATATATTAAAAATTAGGTTCATAAAAGAAAATCACTAATATTACCAGACAAATTTTAATATATGCCAGTTTAAATAAATCTTTAAAGTGTTGCCTTCATTAAAAAAAGTTACCATCCAGCAGGATCAACTTCAATTGTCGAAGGGATTTACTTACTCTAGGGCGGCACGGTGGCGCAGCAGTGGAGTTGCTGCCTTACAGCACTTTCAGCGACACAGTTCCGGGTTCGATACTGACTACGGGTGCTGTCTGCACAGGGTTTGTACGTTCTCCCCGTGACCTCAAGGGTTTTCTCCTAGATCTTCGGTTTCCTCCCACACTCCAAAGACGTACAGGTTTGAAGGTTAATTGGCTTTGTATTAATGTAAAATTGTCCCTAGTGTGTGTAGGATAGTGCCACTATGTGGAGATCGCTGGTCGGCGTGGACTCGGTGGGCTGAAGGGCCTGTTTCCGTGCAGTATCTCAAATCTAAACTAAACAAAATGAAGGGGCTGCTGGGATTTGCTTTTTAAAATAAAGCAGAAAGGTAATTTGCTCCTATCTAACCATCTGGAAAACAAAGTGACGTGATAGTTACTGCAGTCCTCAACCAGAAAATTTGTATAAACTTATGTGCATATCAAATGAGATGACAAATTTATAATGCATCTATTATTACATTGAGAGGCTTTTGTTTTGATCACCGCCCATTAATAATAATAAGCCTGAAGCATGTTTGACATTACAATTAATCTGAGTTTTTCTGATTTATTGGAAATGGAAAAGTTGAATATTTTTGCAATTTATGGAACTTTGTCTGTTATAATGGATTAAATGATCACCTGTAGGCTTGAAGGTCACTTTGCTGTTTTAAAGCTACTCAACACATATTGAGTTACAGAGTTATTCAGCCCGGAAACAAACGCTTTGGACCAAGGTACCTGCCCGAGTCAGAACTATTTGCCTCCATTTTGCTCTCATCCCTCTAAACTTTTCCAATCCAGGCACCTATCCAAATGTCTTTTAAATGTTGTAATTGTACTAGCCTCTATTACTTCCTGTGACAGCGCATTCTATATACCCACCTTTGTGTCGAAAACATGCCATTATCTCTCCTTTAAATCTTTCTCTTCTCACCTTAAGACAATGTCCTTTAACCTGCCCTCCCTTTGGACAAAGACAATGGCCATTCACATTATCTGTGCCGAACCTGCTTTTATGAACCCCAGTACAGTCACCCCTCAACCTCCTTTGAAACAGGTTAAACAGTCCCAGCCTATACAGTCACTCCATGCAACTCAAGTCCCAGTCTCACCTTCTGCACCTCTGTAGTGTAATCACATTCTCACGATACTGCATGGTGTCCATAACTGCATACAACATTCCAGATGCAGACTCACCAATGCAACATGACGTCTGAAAACAAATACCTGGAGCCTGAACAATGAAGACAAGCATGCCACATGCTATCTCCACCACTCCTGAATGAAGCTTTTTTTGCTCAATAACACTACCCAGGGCCTTGCCATTGACTATGTCCATACTAACATGTTCTATCTTACAAAAATGCATCACTACACTTGTATGTTAATCTCAGTTAAATTTTATCACCCAATTCCTTTGCCCACTTTTCCAGTTGATACCAATGAAATCTTAGAAAACTTTCTTCGATTTAGTTATTAGTTTATAAAATGCAAAAATTGAAGCTGTACGAAAATTGTATAATTACTCTCCCCTTGTGCAATTGCTACTAAAACAATTAATAAAAATAAAAAAAACTTTCTTCACTGTCCACTCTTGCACGAATGTCAGTAAGAATCATGCCACCTACATTCTGTTCCAATCATTGATACATATGACAAGCAGCAGGAGTCCCAAGATCAATCCCTCCTGCAACCACTGGTCAGAAGCTTCCAATCTGAAAAGCAACACTCCACTACCACATCTGACTTTTACCGTCATGCTATCTAACCTTTTCAACCACCCTACCATATGGGATACTGTCAATGGCCTTGCTAAAATCCATATAGAAAACGTCTAGCACCCTGCCTCATTGATCCTCGATCAAACTATGCAGTAAAATACATGAGACATGATTTCTTATGCACAAAATCATGTCGACAATCCCTAATCAGTCCTTGCCTTTGTAAACACATATAAATAAATAGATTGTGTCTCTCAGAATCTCCTCCAGTACTTGCCCACCACCATTGCTAGTTCCCTGATTTGCCCTTGTAGCCATTCTTAAATGAAGGCACAACATTAGCCAGCCTCCTGTCTACTGGTACCTCATCCATGGTTAACAAATGTACAAACATCTCTTCCAGATTGTCCAAGCAATCTCTTTCTATGCTTCTTTCAATGTCTCAGCATACACCTGGTTAGAACCTGGGAACTTATCCACCTTTACAAGGCAGCTACCGCTTCTACGTTTCAAGACATCATGGTTTTCATCCATGAACTCACTAGTTTCCATGACCTAAGATAGACACAAATCGCTGGAGTAACTCAGTGGGACAGGCAGCATCTCTGCAGGAATGGGTGAAGGATTGTCTCGACCCGAAACATCACCCATTCCAGAGATGCTGCCTGTCCAGCTAAGTTACTCCTGCATTTTATGTTTCTCTTTGATTTAAACCAGCAGCTGCAGTTCCTGCCTACACAGTTTCCATGACCTTCTGCACAGTAAATACAGATGAGTAGTATTCATTTGAGACCTCACCCATTTTTTATGGTTCTACACATAGACAACCATGCTGATCCTTCAGGGAACCCATTTTCTCCCTAGTAACCCATTTGCTCTTAATATACATACCATCTTTCTTCTCCGTGGATTGTCACCTTGTCGTGGCGGAGAAGCTTGTGTGGTCCTGAGATCCTGAGAGCGATGCCGTCTGGAGCTATGCTCCTGGTAGGGTCACCCATGGCGGTAAGGTCGAGGGGTCCCTGACAAAGAGCAATCCAACCAAGACCTCAACGGTGGAACAGGCGGAGGACGATGGCTGACCAGCGTCACAACGGCTGGAAAGGCGGATGAAGGCTGCAGCAGAAAAGGGTCTCCGGTCGTCTTGGGCTCCATGCCACTGGATCCTGACCCAGATCTGTCAAGGACAATGTGGTGGCTGCCTGTGCACCAGTCTCCCCACGTTAAACAAAGTCACGCACAGGCATTCTCCCCTATGGAGAGGAGAGGAGAGTCATACTCGTTTCGAGTGACCGCTGATGATGATGATGATGATGATGACTCTTCTTTACCTTTTCTGCCAAGATGCTCTTTTAGCCTTCCTGATTTATTACTTAAGTGTACATCTACATCCCTTATATTCAAGGGATTTGCTTGATCCCAGCTCCCTACGCCTGATACATGTCCTCTTCTTTTTCCTGACCGGAACCTCAATGTCCCTCAACAACCAGGGTTCCCTAATTCTCCCAGCATTGCCCTTCACTCTAAAAGTAACATGTTGGCCCGAGCTCTCCCTGTCGCATTTTTAAAAGCTTTCCACTTGCCAAGCATCCTTTTGCCTGCTAACAGCACCCACAAAACAACCTTTGCAAATGTCTGTCTAATGCCGTCAAAATGAGTCTTGTCCCCAATTTAGGACTTTAATTTATGGACCAGTCTTATCTATTTCCTATTTTAAAACTAATAGAATAATGGTCACAATTCTGAAAGTGCCACACATGATCACCCTTCCTTTTCGTGTCCTGTTTACTCCTAACGTCATTCAATTTTTTAGGCAGCATTCAGCCTTCACTTTAAGCTCACATCCTCACCTCCCTTATTCATTGTTGATGTTCATCCAATCCATAGGGATTGTGATGAATCTGTCATTGCTATCCCCACTCATGGGCCTTGTTATTCTACTCCCCATAAAGTTCAGCACTAAAGACACAGATGGGGGTGGGGGGGGGGGGGGGGGCAGAACAGGAAGGAAGCAAGGACTGAACTGTTACTATGGTCAAATTCACTATGGGAGAGCACACTCTCAGGCCCAGTTGAGTTTGGAGAGTTAAAGAACTAGCAGATGGCCAGAGTCAGAATTGGAAATATCCATATCATGATTTTACTTCGGAGTCACGTGAGTGACTCCGTGAAGAACCCCGCCAGTGCGCATGCACGTCAGTATGTCAGCCGCATTGCGCACGGAGGTTGTGAGGAGCAGAGCTCCTCCAGCGGTAAGTATCAGACTCCAGGTAAGTGCAAACTTCGCTCGAGTTAACGTCCGTGCTGTGGTGCTGTTATCTGCCGATCGCTAGCACCATGGACAAAACGGGAAAGGGGATGCGGCGAGTCGCAGCCAACCGCAGAAGTACGGGTTTGGAACCGCTGCCGCATACCCCTGTTCAGTCGCCGGGTAAAAATTTAGCGACTGCAGACTTAGTGCTACACAGCACTGAGCCTGCACCAGCCGGGCGCGAGGCAGCTCAAAAGTCTGCTAGGCCCACGGAGTCGGGGCATGATTCCTCACTGGGGATGGATAGAGTGTTCACACACCTATCCCAAGTGGAGGAACTACTACAGACAGTACCTACAGCAAGGCGCACTCCAGCAGGAGGAGTGTCAGCGCCACTCAGAATTAGAGGCGCCAGCAGCATCAGAGCGGCTTGATAACACCTTCATGTTTGATGAGGGGAGAGCAATGGGTCAGTTTACTTCTGACCCCGAATTTGATGGAGAGGTTGAGGCAGGAGAAAATCCGGAGTCACCAGATGTCCCACCTTTGGCAGCACCATTTGCTGTCCCATTAGGTTCAGGAGAGCCGCTGGGAGAAGAGCTGGCCTCTACAATTAATTAAAGGAAGAAGGGTCTCGACCTGAAATGTCGCCTATCTCCTTCGCTCCTTAGATGCTGCTGCACCCGCTGAGTTTCTCCAGCTTTTTGTGTACCCTCGATTCTCCAGCATCTGCAGTTCCTTCTTTAACACTCTACAATTAATTACATGGTTTCTCATCAGCTCCAGGAGCTCACCATGGATGAGACAGCCAAGAAACATGAGCCTCCAAAAAACTGTGAGCTATTACAAGTACCAACAGTTAACCAGGTCATATGGGCCAAGTTGGGCCCGGCATGCGTAACCAAGAAATTAAAATGCAAAGGGTCCTAAAGCTTTTGGGTTCTGAAATTATGGCGTTTGTTAGGACAATGGATGGAGGGATTGTATCAAGAACACATTAAGAGGCACTGGGTTTGTTATGCAGTGCACACTTCGAAATAAACTGTGTCAGGAAAAGGGCTATTAGGCCCACCATAAACCCTAGGTTGCCTCGCTTTGCAAGCCGTCCAATACGGCTTGCAAATCTATTTTTTGGCGAAGATCTCACGAAACGAGTTAAGGACATGAATGAGGAGGCCAAAACGATGGGCCTGATGAGAAGAGCTATGACCGGCAAATAGCTTTAAAAGGAAATATCCTTATGGGAGCACCACAGCTTCCAGGGCTACACCAGGAACAAGCCTGGTCCGTTAGCGCCCTACATTTGGATCACGAGCAGCCATGGGGGCTCCCGCCAGGAACTGGGGTCACCAGATCACACCAGTCACCGGGGAGGTAGGTGGGCTTGGTTCTCATGGAAACATATTAAGTGTTACACAGCCTAAAATTGGGGGTAGATTACATCTATTCTATGAAGAATGGAAGCAGCTTACTCCAGATCTGTTTATTAGGAGTATTATTCAAGGGTTTCGGATTGAGTTCGATCCAAACGGTAATTTGCCTCTCCAACATGTTCCTAACAGAACACGGCATTTTTCACAAACAGAATTAATGGAGGTGCAGGCGGAACTTGAACATGTGTATAACAAAGGGGTAATTGAGAGGACGGTTCATCAAGTCCGTCAATATGTGTCAAATATTTTTCCCCGTCCTAAAAAGGACAGAGGATGTAGAATTATTTTGGATCTAACTAATTTAAATCCATTTGTACTCATATAGACACTTCAAAATGGAAACATTTGCTACCGCCAAACAACTGATTTCCAGAGGTTGTTATATGGCAACCATAGATCTGAAAGATGCGTACTACTCAGGGCGTGTTCATTTCTAGCATAGAAAGTATTTCAAATTTTCTTGGATGAATCAATGATGGCATTTCAAGACACAGCCTAATGGGTTGACTTCAGCTCCTAGAGTATTCACTAAATTGTTAAAAACCAGTTCTGGGGCTACTTAGAGCTCAGGGCCATATGATTATGGCTTATCTGGATGATATCTTAATTATCGGACAAAACAAGTGAGTTAGCTGAAACATCTGTGGCAGTTGTTAAATTCACACTTGAAAAACTAGGGTTTGTCATTCATCTAAGGAAGTCTAAATTGACAACACTTACCACAATTGATTATTTGGGTTTCACAATTGATTCACTCAAAATGGTAGTTACTCTGCCCGGGGGAAAAAGGGTGGAGCTCATTGATGGTTGCAATCAAATTTTAAACGAGCAAGAACAGTCAATCAGACAAGTGGCCAGACTGCTCGGGAAATTAGTGGCAGCATTCCCCGCAGTTCAATTTGGGCCTTTGCATTACCAGCAATTACAGAGGGCGAAGGAACAGGCACTCAGGATACATTCGGGCCATTATGATAGGCCCATGCAGTTATCAGCAGGCGCAGTTACTGATCTCCAGTGGTGGATTCAACATGTCTCTCCAATAGTTTTCAGCACAGTGGTGCTTGAACAACCGTCCATCGTCTTACAGACTGATGTCAGTGCACTCGGGTGGGGTGCCACAGATACGAGCTCAAGCTGTGGAGGCAGATGGGAGTATGGAAGAAGCTTCACTTCTGCAGACATGGGGAATTAACCATTTTAGAGCTTCTAGGGGTGTTTTATGGGCTCAAGGCTTATTGCTCTAACACAAGTAGTCTGCATGTTCAGCTCCAAATTAATAACACTACGGCAGTAGCATATGTCAATCACATGGGTGGTATCAAGTCGCTATCTTGTGACAAACTGGCCAACCAAATCTGGGCCAGGTATATTGACAAGAACATTTGGCTCTCAGCTATTTATGTACCAGGTAGATTCAATATAGTAGCAGACACCAGGTCACGGAACTTCCATGACAACATAGAGTGGATGTTGAATCAGGAAGTATTCAATGATATCATTATCAAATGGAAGGCCAGATGTCGACATGTTTGCATCCAGACTAAACCACCAGCTACCCAAATATGTGTCATGGGAACCAGATCCTGGCGCAGTAGCAATTGACGCTTTCTCGTTGTATTGGGGTGGTATGTTTGTGTATGCATTTCCACCATTTTGTCTCATAAATCGATGTCTGCTTAAAATCAAGCAGGATGATGCTTCAGGGGTGCTGGTGATACCTGACTGGGCCTAACCCAGCCATGGTACCCTTTGATGTTGCAGTTGATGACACAACCCCGATGGCTGTTCCCAAACGAAGGGATTTACTGGTGTCAGGCGAATGCCATCCGTTGTATGACCGTATTAATTTGCAGATTTTAAGAAGGCCGTATCTGCAGCGTGGATTATCTGGTCGAACTGTGGACATGCTCACTTCAGCTTGGAGAACGAGTACTCAAAAGCAGTATATCTCTTATGTAAAAAAAAAGGAAAGTTTATTGTGTACAAAATGATATTGACTATTGTACAGCAGGTATCTCGCATGTGCTGGAGTTCCTGTCAACCCTCCACTATGATGAAGGGCTGAGTTATAGTGCAATCAATACAGCTAGAAGTGCTTTGTCATCATATTTGGTAATGAGGTCAGACAAACATCCTATTGGGTCTCACCCTCTCGTTGTTCGATTAATGAAAGGGATTTTTAATTCCAGACCCTCTAAACCTAGATATATGGCAATTTGGGATGTGAGTATTGTCCTCAACTACTGCATGAGTGGGTCCCTGTCTCGTCCTGCCTTTGGGTCAAAATCACTATGAAGGTGGCCATGCTCATGGCATTGGTATGAGCACAGCGAGTACAGACATTACAAAAACTACAGCTAGTTAGAATGGAAGTAGTTGCAGACAATGTTACCTTCTACATTTATGACCTCCTCAAACAAAGCAGGCCAGGTGTGACAGGGTTCAAAATAGCGTTTGCAGCATATCCCACGGATCCATCCCTATGCGTAAAAACACATTTGATGTAATACATTGCAGCTACAGAGACCTTACGTAACATGGAAACAGGATTGTTTATCAGTTACAAAAAGCCACATAAAACAGTGTCAGTTCATACTATTTCAAGATGGTTGAAACAATTGATTGATGCAGGTATTAACACTGATCTGTTCACATCTCATTCCACTAGGGCAGCAGCTACATCGGCAGTCAAGGCGAAGGACATGCCCATTGACCATATTTTGGCAGCTACTGGGTGGGCAAATGAGCTGATGTTTCGAACTTTTTACCATCGACCGATTGCCGAGCCAGGGCTGTTTGCCAATGCTGTGTTAAGTTCTGTTTAAAGTTCCCCATGGGATAGTGGGGAACTGTTTGTTTTTTGATTATTTCAAATAAAACTTCGTTACCACATTTAAATGCAATGTCAACACTAATGCATTATTTCTCATCCAATTCAATCAATGCAGTGAGAAGCCGGGATTTGAAATCTGCAGCATGAAATCACAAAGCTTTGAACCCTTCACGGAATCACTCACGTGGCTCCGAAGTAAAATAGTAAGATTAAACGAGAACTTACCAGTTTGAAGTTTGATCTTGATTTTATGAGGAGTTAAGTTTGATGATTACGTGCTCTCCGCGCCCAACCCTCTCTCATAAAGGTTATCTGGTAATTCTCGAGTCACTCATCTTACTATGTCACTTTGTTATTTGGTTATTTGTGATTTCATATCGCTGCTTTGAAGATTGACGTGCATGCGCACTGGCGGGGTTCTTCATGTAATCACCAACAACCACTCCTCATAAAGTCAAGATCAAACTGGTAAGTTCTCATTTAATCTTACTATTTTAAACATCTTGCAAAGTTTCATGTACCTCTCTTTCTTTTGTTCAGCGGGGATTTCTTGCATGCCACTGGCCATCTAAAAGTACAATTCCAGAACGTTTGCCAATGGCTACAGCACATCTCTGCCATATCTGTCAAGCTGTTGCTCAGTTCAGCCTCACGGAGCTTACCCAGCCTCTGCTCTGACATAGGAATCATTTCATTTACTTTGATATCAGTGGGAAGCAGGTGGCATGTTGTGCACAGCGATCTATTACTGACTTCCCATGGGTTCAAGCAGCAATTGACTACACTCGTTCCTCCTTCATCCTCAATAAAAAGGGTTTCCACGTCTTCACCCTGCACGTGGCTTGGGCACTCATCAGATGGCTTCTCTGATGAGAAATGTTTGTTTACAGGAGACGTACAAGATGCATACACCTTCCTGGAGAAAAAAACTCTCAGATATTTTCTGAAAACAGCACTGGCAACATGGAATGTACTGACACGGACTGAGCCTAATGTAATGGCCGGATTTGGACATGATGACAGGAGGCTAGGATCTGAGGGAGAAGGTCTTGTCTCGACATCACTGTCTCCAGACACCAGTTTGCAGTCTTACCGCAGGTGTTTCGTGCTCCCACAAGTACCCAAGTCACTGCAGAAAATAAGACTGGCCTTCTGAAAGTAAGCTTCCTGTTGCTGTCGAAGATAGATACGAAAGACTGAGTATCTCAGCGGGACAGGCAGCATCTCCGGAGATAAGGAATGGGTGACATTTCGGGTTGAGACCCTTCTTCAGACCAGTGCTCTGCGCATACCCAGCCAGAGTATGGCGTTCAGCATAGTGAACGGGTTTGTTGCTGAGCCAAGTAGCCTGAAGGTAGTGATATTAGAGAAAGGGCAGCTTGTAAATCCGGCATCTGACACACAAACAGAGGTGTAGCAGGAGCACAAGGATGGGAGGGTTACAGGGAAAGCAGAACACCAGCAATCTGGTAAATGGCTCCATGTATTGTCTTTCCGCTGACTGGATAGCACGCAACAAAAGCTTTTCACTGTACCTCGGTACGCGTGACAATAATCTAAACTGAAACTCCAGCAGAGCAGAGGAGAGAGTCGTTGTCGACTGGGCAATAATGAATGTCTTTCACAAGTCCCCAATCCAGACAAAATGAGCCTATCCAGACTCCAATCATGAACACCAACATTGTAATTCAGCCGGGAGAGATTGCCTGACAAGTAATAATTCTCACGCAACGTCTGTTGCAGGATTCCCAGCACAGATCATAGAAAATCAATGAATCCCTGATCCAATTACTGAGTACCTTGCTACAGTACATTAGCTTACAGTGGTGTGTAGTCTACCCATCATGAGGACATGAATTTTATTTCTGCGTTTCTGGAAAGATGGGAATTCTTACACATTGAGAAAATTAGCTGGGAACCAGCTCCTATCACCCTACTATCACCACTCTACAGGTGTCCGAGGTTATGTGGAGAAGGCAGGTGAATAGGGTTAGGAGGGAGAGATAGATCAGCCATGACTGAATGGCGCAGCAGACTTGATGGGCCGAATAACCTAATTCTTTCTACTCCTATCACATGATCTTATGATCATCTTAGAGTGACCTTAACTGATGTCCTGACACCAAACACCAAAAACCTCCATCTTGACATTAAACCTCACTGATAAGAATGCCTGATCTATTAATTCTACCAATCTCTCTTTCTCCTCATCTGTCCCCTTTGTGGCAGTTAAAATAGGCATTTCTAGTGTCTGGCTGCCAAGATTAATCTATATAGATTAAAAAAAAATATTGAAGTCAAAAGTAGGTCCCTTGCAGTCAGAAATAGGGGAAGTCAGAATGGGGAACAAAGAAAAAAATGAGCAATTAAGCACACTCTTATCTTCTATCTTCACGGAAGAGTAGACAAGTAACTTCCCAAAGTGAGGAACCGATAGTCTTATGAAATGAAGATTAAATGGTGTTAGGGGTTATGGGTAAAAGGCAGGAGAATGGGGTTGAGAGGTGAAGATAGATGAGCATTGAATGGCGGAGTCGATCCAGGGAGACTGCTCCTAGAGCATATAAACTTATGAAGAAATTAAAGAATATTTGTATTTGTAAAAGGTTTGGTGAGTCCCTAGATACATCCCTAGATTTGCATGCCTTAAGGGCCTGTCCCACTTCGGTTATTTTTTAAGCAACTACACGCGACTTAGGCTGTCGCCACATGGTCGCCGGGGTGTATGGTCGTGAGTAGTCTCCTCAGTCTCCCAAAGAGTTGTAGCATCTTTCTGGTCGCCGCTGGCTTTTCAACATGTTCAAAAATTTTGGGAGACAGTCGGCGACAGTGGGTTTGACGCCAATGAGCGTAGCTTGACTTCTCCTGACGTAGGTGCTGTCGTAGATGTCGGCAGGTTAACGTAGGTTGTTGCTGGTGCTGACTTCGTTTTTTTTTTGTTAAAGTAAGGGGTCTGTCCCACTTAGGCGATTTTTTTAGGCGACTAGGCCGTCACCACATGGTCGCCAGGGTGTCGCCGGTATGGTCATACTTAGTCTCCTCAGTCGCCCAAAGAGTCGTAGCTAGGTTTTGAAATGTTCAAACATTTATGGCGACAGTGGGCTTGATGCCAATGAGCGTAGCTTGACTTCTCCTGATGTAGGTGCTGTCGTAGATTGTCGCCAGTGCAGACCGGTGAATTCCATTGGCGACTACCTACGTCAACCTATGACAACCGGCGACAGGTACCGACGACTGAATTGACTTAAGTTGTCTTCAGTTGTCGCCGACAGTGTCGTACCTTGTCGTAGCTTGTCGCGGGTGTGGGCGTTGGTGAACATCCTAATGGATCGCCGGGTGTCGGTAGCTTGTCGTAGCTTGTCGCGGGTGTGGGCGTTGGTGAACATCCTAATGGATCGCCGGGTGTCGGTAGCTTGCCGTAGCTTGATGTCGTCTAAGTGATAAGCAGTTGTAGCTTGTAGTAGGGGGTCCAGTCGCCGTTTATTGGGCGACCTGCTACAACTATGACAGTAGACGGCAGTCACCTAAAAAATCGCCTAAGTTGGACAGGCCCTTAATGATTCTATTTCAAATTTTATGTTGAAAGGGGGTCCAGTCGCCGGCAGTCACCAGAAAATAGCCTAAGTGGGACAGGCACCTTCAGTATTAAAAGAGGAAACCATCGAAAAACAGGTGCATTGGTTTAGTATAGTTTACCGTATTTCCCAGTGATGAAGAACGTACCCACTTTGAGTTGCTAAATTTTGCAAAGGATTAAAGGGTTAGGTTCAAGGAGGCAATGAGGACCGGGGAGCTTCCATCTTCAGACTGAAGAAGGGTCTTGACCTGAAACGTCACCCATTTCCTTCTCTCCAGAGATGCTGCTTGTCCCGCTGAGTTTCTCCAGCTTTTTGTGTCTATCTTTTGGTTTAAACCAGCATCTTCAGTTCCTTTCCTACACATAGGATCGAGTAATGTACTAGCAGGGACTGGACCTAATGTACTGGTAGGGATTGGACATAATGTATGGGCAAGTTGATTTAGTTGATTATTATTATCACCTCTGCTGAGGTACAGTGACAAAATGTTGTCCCGCACGATCTGGTCAGCGAACTACATGATATCAAAACGGCCACATTGTACAGATACAGGTCAAAGGGAACAACGTTTAGTGCAAGATAAAATCCACTAAATCCAATTAAAGATTAGTCCCGAAGGCCTCCAACGAGGTAGATGGTAGGTCAGGAATGCTCTCTAGCTGATGATAGATGATTCAGTTGCCCGATAACAGCTGGGAAGAAACTGTCCCTGAATCTGGAGGTGTGCGTTTTCCAAATTTCTCCACCTCTTGTCTGATGGGAGAGGGGAGAAGAGGGAGTGACCGGGGCGAGACTCATCCTTGATTATGCTGGACGGGCCTTGCCGAGGCAGCGTGAAATGTAGATGGAGTCAATGGAAGGGGAGTTGGTTTTGAGTGATGGTCTGGTTTACCTTACAACTCTCTGCAATGTCTTACCTTCTCGAATGGAGCTATTTTTTCACAAATAATGCTGTGATGCATCCTGATAAAATGCTTTCCTTGGCACAACAGTAGAAGTTGGTGAGGGTTATTGGGGAACATGCCGAACATCCTAAGCCTTCTAAGGAAGTAGAGGTGTTGGTGTGCTTTCTTGGTCATTGCTTCAAAGTGGCTGGCCCAGGACAAATCGCTGTGATATTTACGTCCTTAAGAATTTGAAGCTTTGAACCATCTCTACTTTGGCGCTGTTAATATATAACTTGATACCCCTTCGCTTCCTCAATCACAATCACAATCACAATCTTCTTCACCTTGCTGTCATTGAGGGAAAGGTTGTTGTCTTTGGCACCAATTTTACGAGGTTCTCAAATCTCCTTCCTGTATTCTGTCTCATTATTATTTGATATCCGGCCCACTATGGTGATATCATCTGTGAATTTGTAAATTGAGTTGGACTGGTTTTTAAGCTGCATAGCCGTGGGTGTACAAGGAGTAAAGAAGGGGGCTGTGAACGCATCCTTGTGGGGGCACCAGTGTTTGAGGATTATCGTAGAGGATGATTTGTCTCCGATCCTCACTGATTGGGGTCTGTTGGTCCAGGAAGTTGAGGAGGTGAGTGCTTGACTCCAAGTTCCACAAGTATGGAGATGAGCTTGGATGATGTAATGGTATTGAAAGTAAGAGTTGTAATCTCTGAATAGAAGTCCAGACGTAGGTGTCTCTCTTATCCAGGGATGAGTGTAGGACCAGGGAGATGGCATCAGTTGTGGTCCTGTGATGGTGGTGGGCGAACTGCAGAGGATCAAGGAAGCTTGGTAGGCTTGATTTAAAATCATGCCATAACCAGCCTCTCAAAGCAATTCATGATGGTGGATGTCAAGGCCACTTGACGGTAACTCATTAAGGCAATTCTTTGGATGAACAGTAGTCTTCTGGAGGCAGGTGGGTACCTCAGTAGGGGCAAGATTAAAGGTGTCCCGTGAATACTCCAGCTAGTTGGTCCACACGGGTTCCTAAGCATGCGGCCCAGGGGCTCCGGCCGGGACAGTTGCTTTTCTGTGAATTGTAACTTCTGCAACCGTGACCCCGGGAAAACACCCAGTGGTATGATATCGATTTCTCTAAGTTCAAGTAGCCCGACATTCCCTCGTGCTCAAAGCGAGCATACAATGTATTAAGTACATGAGGAGGGCCACACTGATCACTAAGCAATGTTGCCTGATTTGGTTTTTTGCTGCCATTTATGGTATTCAGATCTTACCACAGTATGTGTGTGTCGCAATGATTATACTGTGACTCATGTTTGGTCTGGTATTGTCTCTTGGCATCCTCGATGCCTTTGCAAAGATAATAGCGAAGCTTCTCTTGTACCCGCGTGTGATCGTTTGACTTGTAATAGAAACATAAAAACATAAAAAATACGTGCAGGAGGAGGCCATTCGGCCCTTCGAGCCAGCACCACCACTCATTGTGATCATGGCTGATCGTCCAACAATCAATAACCCGTGCCTGCCTTCTCCCCATATCCCTTGATTCCACTAGCCCCTAGAGCTCTATCTAACTCTCTTAAATCCATCCAGTGACTTGACCTCCACTGCCCTCTGTGGCAGGGAATTCCATCAAATTCACAAACTCTCTGGGTGAAAACGTTTTTTTTCTCACCTCAGTGTTAAATGACCTCTCCTTTATTCTAAGTGTGTTGGTACTTTCACCTGTGAATGTACCTCGCGGTTCATCCATGGTTTAATTTCCAGTTGGGAAACATCCGGAGTTAGTCTTCTGGCAATGTGTAGCCTCAGAAGGAACTGCAGGAGCTGGGGGTTTAAACCCAAACATAGCACAAAAGCTGGAGTAACTCAGCGGGTCAGGCAGCATCTCTGAAGAGAAAGAAATGATACGTTTTCGGGTCGAGACCCTTCTTCAGACTAGCTAGATGGAAAAGGAAATGAGAGATATATGATGATGTAAAGAGATAAAGCACAGTGAATAAACGATATGCCAATAAAGTAATGATGATAAAGGAAGCGGGCCATTGTTAGCTGTTTGCAGGGTGAAAATGAGAAGCTGTGTCACTTGGATGGGGAGGGATAGAGAGAAAGGGAATGTCCGCGTTACTGAACTTAGAGAAATCTATATCATATCACTGGGCTGTAAGTTGCCCTAGTGCAATATGCGATGGCGTTCCTCCAATTTGCATTTAGCCTCACTCTGACAATGGAGGAGACCTAGGACAGAAAAGTCCATGTTCAATGTCTGGTCCCCACAACACACGCTCCTTCACCGTGATGTGACCAGAGTTGTACAGACCGCCGTCACTCTCTCTGCAGTCCCTGTCCCCCCGAACAGTCAGAAAGCGCCGTCCCCGACACTCGCACTAGACTCCGGCATGTTCCTCACGGAGCCATGCCCCTCCGCAAACACCAAGATCACTGCAACGGTGCAAGAGCCATCTTATAATAATCAAACTGAGGACCCCGGTGTATTCCTGGAGTATTATGCACAGTTTTGGTCACCTTAACGAAGGAAAGTATATTTGCTGCGGGCGGAGGATAGTTCAGGGATGCAGGACTCTTGTATGAGGGGGGGGTGGGATGGGTAGGGGTGCGGTGCCTGTGTGTGGGGGAGCAGGGGGAGGGGGGGATGGGAAGCTGAGGAATCGTCAACCAGTTTTCACTTAGGTCCAGAAAAAAATTAAGTTTTTGTATACTTCCATTATGAAGAATACAGAATTTCTGTCAGGGAGCAACAGGTTGGATGCATGGAGGGTACACAAAAAGCTGGAGAAACTCAGCGGGGTTGCAGCAGCATCTAAGGAGCGAAGAGATAGGCGACGTTTCGGGTCGAGACCCTTCCTTCAGACTCCAGATGCTTGGGAGGATGGTTCTTGGGGAGGATGAGCACTCAGATAGTGGTGAAGTTTCTGAGTATCTGTTCTACAGAAGGCTGTGCATGTCAGTCACTGAATATACAGAAAGGAAGCATGGGGAGAGAGTGGGATGTGCTTCTGGAATATACATTCGGCCATGCTAGCATTGAATAACTGAACAGGATCGAAGGCCAAGTGGTCTACTCATGCTTCAACAAGGAGGATGACTGTTGCCAGCATTATCCAACAGTGTTGGTTTAGAGCAGCTTAAAAGTGTGAAATCCAATTTCTAATATTACTGCTGCCAATAGTGGAATGATTAAATTCAAACATTGTTTCACTGGACAATTTCCTGGGCCTGGGGAGATCAAGTTAAATGTGGAGCCAAGTTAAAACAATTTAAAAATAACTAATTACTTACTATCTCCTAAGGTGGATAATTGAACTAATAAGTACCTGCATTTAATTACAAAATCCTTGCCTGTGGCCTTAGATTTCTTGCCAGCAAATGGGGAAAAAAGCTTCTGTTAAAGCCAAAATGAATTTGAACTGGGATTGTTTTCACACTAAAAATCACAGATTTCCACCGCTCTCTCCCTTTGATATGTCCATGTCGGCACAGAACAATTTGACTGTGGCAATGTAACTGCAAAAAATATGCTTTTCAAATTTAGTCACAATCGAAAGGCGTGAAAATCGCAGCAATCAACGTGTGAGCAGTGTGAAAAAACACTACCTTGACAACCTTGCCAAGTGCAAAGGTAGACCAAAAATGCTGGCGAAACTGAGCGGGTGAGGCAGCATCCTATGGGGCGAAGGAATAGGCGACGTTCCTGGTCGAGACCCTTCTTCAGAAGGTGGTCTGAAGAAAGGGCCTTCGACCCGAAATGTCGTCATGTTCCTGTTTCTCCAGTGATGCTGCCTCACCCTCACCTCCCGCGCGGCCACCCGCTGAGTTTCTCCATCATTTTTTGTCTACCTTCGATTTTTCCAGTATCTTGCATTCTTTCTTAAAGACGTGCCAATGCAAGGTGGATGTGATGGCTTCACAAGAGTGCAGCCAACCCACTTAACGCAGTTTTCGGAATGTGGCAGTGTTGCTGGTGCCTCTGGTTTGTTGGTTGTTGGCAGCACAGTGGCGCAGCGGTAGAGCTACTGCCTTATAGGACCAGAGACCCAGGTTCAATCCTGACTACGGGTGCTGTCTGTGCGGAGTTTGTACGTGACCTGCGTGGGTTTTCTCCGAGATCTTCGGTTTTCTCCTACACTCCAATGACTTACAGGTTTGTAGGTTAATTGGCTTGCTATCAAATGTAATCAATTGTCCCTAGTGTATGTAGGGTAGTGTTAATGTGCGGGGATCGCTGGTCGGCGCGGACTCGGTGGGTTGAAGGGCCTGTTTCCGCGCTTGTATCTATAAACTCAACTAAACTAATACCTTCAGGAGGCAATGAATGCCGTGAAACTAGCCGAGCCTCAGGCTGACCATCACCTACAGGAAGACCAGAGGCAGGCAGGGGGCATGCGGCCGCACTCCCAGCCTACGGGAAGTTGCTTTTCCTGAGCTGCCCTAGATGTTGCTGTATGAGGCAGGGGTGGGCCCATTCCCCACTCCTGCAATGTGAGCAGTCACCCACCAGCTCCACACCGTCACCCAGCCCTCAGCTTGGCCAGCTTACAGCCCCAGTAGTATGACGATTGATTTCCTCTAACTTCAAGTAAACCTTTGCTTCCCTCTCGCTATCCCTCTCCCACCCTAGTTCTCCTTACTAATTTCATTAGTCCTCCTGATCTTACTATTTGTACGTTTCATCGTCAACTTCCCTTCAGCAGCTTTCCACGAGGCGATGTCTGGACATCTTATCGTTTTTTGGAATGCTAACTCAAGGACATAACTTTTTTCCACTTTGAATGAAAGACTGAAAACCAAGGGTGCGGCTGAAGGGAGAAATCAATGCAAACGGACATGAAAATGACACTTTATGAATTAAAGTATTATCATTTTAATCCAATACTAACACAGAAGCTATTGAATTAACATAGCAATAGCAATCGAATCTAATGCGAATTGTATATCGGCATAATGTAATAATGATTAACTCCCCAGGGGAGGGGAAGGGGGGGGGGGGTTATTTCAGTTTTCGTTAATGAATGTCCAGATTTAGGACAATGAGCTAAATATAATGAAATATATTATTTAACACACTAATAAACCCATATAATAAATTAGATCCCATTTATGCCTGAGTGGAGGGGAGGAGATTCAGACACTTGGCATATAGCCATGAGTGTCTGATTCTGGATAACCCCTTCCAACCAGCAGCTTACTATTACAAGAGACCGGGATCTGAATGTGAAGTAAACGTAAAAACTGTTAGTATATAATAAATGGTAAGACAATCTGAAGACTTAATTATATATACTGTAGTGTGTTTGGGTGCTTGGAACTGACTGACTCAAAAGAACACTCAGATACAGGAGTAAACTACCACACTTCTTTATTCTAGGATGCCAACCTGAGTCTCCCCAGTGCATGCGTCCCCTCGCACAAGACATAACATATGCTAAATTAAATCACATACACCACACTGCTCCCCCTTTAACTTGGAGGCAGATAACACCATTTTGTTTACATTAAATATAATTGATTAACTTGTAAAATTATATTATTACAGTTATCTTACATTACATCCACATAACTGTAATAATCGTATCTAAACTTAGCACTTATAACTTTTCATTCCACTCATCTTCCTTAAACTACATACATTACCCCTTGCTTTAGTGTTTATCCATTTTTCTGTTCCTTTATGTGTAAGTTGCGCACTCTTTCTAATCACTCTAGCTCTACCTGTATCTCTGGCCAACTACCTTTTTAAATGTCCTAATCTAATTTGCAGATTTCTTCCTGTTCCTGATATTCTGCTAAAGTTAACATTTCCTTCTCTGCTCCATTTGCTATGTTTTCCTCTGTTGTTCTGTTTCCTTATTGTAGGTGGGATCTGGACACATGACTGCAGGTATTCGTTTTCTAGCAGCTTCCTCTGTCGCTCAATTTCACTGGCACTGCGTTATTATCTGCTCTTTTTGTATAATAACATTCTGCAATGCATAACCATTTGTCCCATTGCTCAGTGAAGGAAGCTCCATGCTGGACTATAGTGAAGTGTCCCTAATCGCAATCGGCCCTGCATAGTTTTTGTGTCGCGACCGACAAGCTTCCCATCTTTAGACTTTTCTATTTCTATTAACAGCTTCTTTGCTATCATCGTCACACATTTATTTAACCATTCTTTGTATCGTTTAAACCTTTTCTGTTGTTCATCTATTTGTCTTCTTAAAATCGGACCTTTCTGGTTATTCATCAAGAAGTAGGTGGGATCTATATTGTCTTTGCAATAGGGCAGGGACAGTGGCTTTGATTTGCGCACTCTGTATAGTTTTCTTACTACATAACCTAGTATTGAGACTGCACTACAACTGCTGTATATTTCAAGTTTGAGGAAGTCTTTTTTTTTTTTTTTTTTTTAATTATAGAAACAATATTTACAGAGTCACACTCTTATGCGCATTAAAATTATATAATATAACAAAATTATATAATATTGATTATCAATTGTACTGTTTATGTTATTTGTAATGTTATCCATATACATTACCTGGTATTTATTTTTGTATATTGGGAGTGTAGTGTATTAATATTCCTAAATAAGCAATATACACATACTTCTCATACCACACAATTTCATCTAATTACCAAATACAAATCCCCCCTAATATAACTACATAATACACCCAATCTTAACCAAACTTCCTATGATATTCATGATATATTCATAATATTAAGAGTGTTTTGTAGTATTATTAACTTATATTTCAAAATTATTATATAGTTGAAAATGCGCAATTTTAATAATTTAACAGATTTAAGACATCTACAATATTTCATACAACTCATAATATGTAATTCATACTAATTAAAGAATAAAAATAATATGTTTCAATACTTTTTTTTCCTACTTAAAGATAGAAAGATAGAGATAAGAAAGAGGAAAATAGAAAAGAAAATGTTGAAACGTTTGGTGGAGATTAAAATATTACTCAATAATCCGTTCTTGAGATACATTCCATGATTTTTTAATGTATTTCTCATCCATTCAGATATCAGAGCCTCAGTCAAGTCCCGGGCGCCAACCATTATAGGACCTGTAAATATTTAATGTATGGAGACCAAAATCCCTTTGAGAGATTTAACCTATCCATAAGAGGACAAGACTCAATCTCTCCAAGTGAAGTGTCCTCCGACATTTCTGTATTTTCCACATTTTAATTGTTGGGGATGCAGGGCCTTTCCAAAATTTTAGTATTAATTTTTTCCACCAATTAATTAAAGAATAGTCGATAAAAATTCTTTGATTCCTTGTAATTATTTGTTCCGTTTTTTCCCCAGGTATTCCAAGTATTATTAACTTTGGATCAGAACATAGTAATATTAACAACATTCGAGATTATCTAAATATTTTGTTCCAATATTCTACAATCCTTCGTACAATTAGTGAAGAATGTGACAAATTTTGCTTCTAGATTTGAACATTTATCACATATAGGCGATAATTTTGGAAATATATTATGTTAATTTAGATTAGAGTAATGTAATCTATGTAAAATTTTAAACTGTATAAGAGCATGTTTTAGCATTTTAACGAGCATAATGTATGTGTTGTAAGCGTTCTCCATAATTCCTGGGCTTATTATTTGACCTAATTCATTTTCCAAAGCTGTCTGTGTGTTTCCGATGATTGGAATATCACTTTCCCAACAAAATATTGTAAATATAATTGATATCATTTTTTCTGTATTTGGATGTTTATTCACAGCATTCATCTAAAATTTCACTCTTTCTATTTCTGAATTCTTGTGTATTTGCAGAGATATAGTTTCTGATTTGTAGTTTGAGGAAGTCTTTCCTACATCGTTTAAGCCTTTTGTATCATTTCAGCCTTTTCTGTTGTGCATCTATTTGTCTCCTTAGGTCTTTCCTATACCGACTCCATATAAATGAGTACTGACTGAACTTTTACAGTAGCCCTCCTTTTTGCTTAATCCACTGCCTAACCACCATACTCTTGTAGGCAGCTGAATGGGTAATGGTTGCATACCTCATTGACTGATATTGCACAAACTGAGAATGTCCTACTTTGCAATCTTTGTACCATCTCAGGATCGAAATGACTGCTTGTCGCATAGCTCTGTCGCATACCCTTGACCGGTAACCACGAATATGCAGCATGCAGAGTGACTACAACCGTCTTTTGCATCAAGAAATGTTTTTTGCAATGCACATCATTAAGACTGACTTAATATGGCGTGCTGTCTTGATTTGTTCAACCAATTCTCTGGCTTTACTCCCGTCGGCAGAAGGCCTGAATACAAATCACTGCTTTTCTCTAACTATTATAATGTCGCACTTGGACATCTCTATCTGCAAGCTCTGTATTCGCTGCTGTACCGCAATGGCAGACCAGCGTAGTTTTTCTTGAAGTACTGACGCTTGTTTATGCATCTGATAATAAGTCTGTATGACCTTGGGCATATTTGTGCATGCACCACAATTGCTTTCGAACAACCATTCCTCGGTGGGCAGCCTCCTGATTCAGCACAACGCTGCTGTGTACCTTCACGTAAGTCTTGCGATCACTTTCCATTTGAAGGTGTGCCCTATAATGGGTTTGTAATATTATAGCTGCCAATCTCAATGCCCTGTATGGACGGTATTACTCTGTGCCTTCTAAAATGCTGTTTGTATTACCATTGCTGCTTTCTGTTTGTTCCGGATTCTCTCCTCCGTTCCTTCATACCCCTAAAAATGCAGCTTGAATAGTTAAGGTTGCCCTCTGGATGGCAATGTCCCTTTGCATTTGACTTTTGTCCATTTGCCTTTGACTTTGGCATTTTCCACTTGACCTTTGTCACTTGATTTTTGGCACTTTGGCCTTGACTTTTGTCACTCTTGCCCTTGACTTTTGTCATTTGAGGGACTCCCTGCCCTCTTTAGTTCAGGCTCCTTGCCTCTGGATGCCCTTGGAGGTTTTGGCGAGAAAATGAGCCATTAATGCCTCCTTACACTCCTCGTACATTTTGTCTGTGGGCTTTGCTGGCAGCAGTAACATACTTAAGTCTGATAAACCTCTCTTCCTAAGCCTAATATGAACCATGCGCTCTTCTTCTCCTCTGCATCGATATCATTGGGAATGAAACAAGCCTCCAAGACTTCGATCCATTTCTCAAAATTACACCCAGAATCTAACTGCGGCACATTTCGTACTATTGAAAAGCTATGCTACTGTTGTTATTTCAGGTGCACTATATTCTGTTTCTCATCACTGTGTTTCCTGCACTGGACTTACTCCTTTTACACACTAAGAAGTGATCCACCTGACTATTACAATTCTTATAATAATAGAATTATACTATTAACCAACATTTCATGTCAATAGCCATTAAGAACATTTTAAAAAACCATATTCCTTCTATGCACACAGATTTACTATTCATAACAGTGACCAATACATTACATTCAAACAGTCCTGCTTTTACTGTGCACCATGCATTACATTCACAGAGGGCTTTTATTATGAAGGATTTCACAGCTCCAGCTTGTGGCTGTGGAATCTGGTGCATCCTCGACCTCTTGAGCCACTGCCCCCACGGGTACCTTTGCTGATGGCCTCACCCGGACCTCCACTTTTGCTGCTTTTGCTGGCTCCCGAGGGTTTTTTACGTTATTTTTGCTGCTGCTGGCTCGCTGCCAAGTCGACTCACAACCCGCTGCTCCGCTGACTTGCCTGCTGTCTCCCTTGGATGCCCTGTGGAAGGTAAGCTGCTGCTGCTGGTCCCACTGCTCAGCTCGTCACTGCTCACTGGCACGCACTGGCTGCTCGGCTTGTCAGGACTGTGCCCCGCCATCGGGGGCCTGGGTAAGCGTTGTGTCCCGCTTCTCTCGCGTGGACCCACTTCTCTCTCTCTCAGCCGGCTTTCTCTCACGACTGGGCTTTCTCTGCTTTCTCCCCCAACCAGGCTTACTCTGCTCCAGACCGGGCTGAAGTGCTTGAGTGCTGTGCCCTGCTTCTCTCGCGCGGACCACTCTTCGCTCGGATCCATTTTTCCTCTCACGTCCGGGCGTTCCTCACTCTCGACCGTCTCTTGCGACCGTGTGCTGTGTCGCGCTTCTCTCGTGGGGCCTGGTCCGCTTCTCTCTCGCGGTCGGCTTTCCCACTCGGTTGGTCCGCTTCTCTTGCGTGGCCCTCTTTTCTGCTCATGGTCGGCTGACTCTGCTCCCGACCGGGCTTTCTCTGCTCGCGGTCGTCTCCTGCAACCGGGCTTTCTCCCACGACCGGTCCGCTTCTCTCGTAGCCCTTTTTTTTACTCTGCTGGTCCGCTTCTCACGCGGCCGGCTTTCTCCCTTAACCGGGCTGACTCTTCTCCCGGCGGGGCTTTTTCTCACGACCGGGCCGACACCGCTCCCGGCCTGGTTGACTCCATTTTTGTCAGTGGCTTCTCCGGACCTGTCTGTGGCTTACCTGGTACTAGGCCCTCACTCAACGTTGGTGGCGGCTCCTGGGCCTGGCTATGGGCTACACAGCCCTGGAAAACGTTCAAGTCGGTGGCGGTCTCCGGACCTGTCTGTGGCCTACACGGGTCATGGCCTGGAACTCACCGAAGTCGGTGGCGGCTGCTGGGCCTCTTCTGCCCCTTTGCCATGGCTGCACGCCCTGGAAAGTGTTCCAGGTAAGTTGACGCGCGTCGCTGTCCTGCTTGGGTAGGCTTCCAGCTGTCGGCTGCATTCTTCGGTGTCACTTACTTACTGCCCCACTTCAGTGACACTTACTTACTTCCTTGCTTCTGTGCTTGAAACCTTTCTTTGCTTTGGCACCAATTCAAAACCATTTGGCGCCAAATCTTTTGCTTAGTGCCGTTCCACTTTGTTTCCAAACACAAACCTCTTCTTTTTAACTTTTTTTCTTCTTGACAGCCCTTCTTCTTCGTTCTTTTCTGTTCCTTATTTGTAGGTGGAATCTGACACATGGTTGCAGGTATTCGTTTTCTAGCAGCTTCCTCTGTCATTCAATTTTCTGGCACTGCGTATTTATCTGCTCTTGTTGTATAATAACATTCTGCAATGCATAACCATTTTTTTTTAATTTTTTTTAAATATTTTTATTATAGAAACAAAGTAATGGACAAAGTACATTATTTTACAATAAAAAATACATGATAATAATAATAAATTCATACTGTTGATATTATTTGTATTATTATTAATTATTAATTTCAAGGTTGTATATTTTATATAATTGGGAATACATGGTATTAATGATACATTCATAGTATTAGCCAATATACTCATACTACCCATGATATCCATATTGTCTCTGATTTCCAAATACAGGACCCAATTTTATGTAATTAATAATACGCAATACTAATAAAACTTTTATGATATTCATTATATTTTTTATAATGTTAACAATGTTTGTATTATCATTGACTTTAAATTCAAAATTATTATATAATTGAAAATACACAATTTTATATAATTGAAAATACACGACACTAATAATATTTTCATGGAACCAATGATATCTATATTCGTACTGATATTAAGAATTTAAGATAATGTGGTTTCTATACTTTTTTCTAATTTTTATATAAGTATAAGAAAATAGAAAAAAGAGTATGGAAAGTTTGATGGAGAATGGAATATTACTCATTAATCCGTCCTTGGAGATATATTCATGATTTATTATATATATTTCTTCATCTATTCAAATATTCAGGCCTCAGTCAAGTCCTCACGCCGAACCATTATGACCCTGTAAATATTTAATATATGGAGACCAAATCCCTCTGAAGAGATCTAACCTATCCATGAGGACAAGCCTCAATCTCTCCAAATGAAGTGTCTCCGACATTTCTGTATTCCACATTTTGATTGTTGGGGATGCAGGGCCTTTCCAAAATTTTTAATATTAATTTTTTCCCAATTATTAAACAATAGTCGATAAAAATTATTTGGTTCATTGTTATTAGTTGGTCAGTTTCAAGTATTCCAAGTATTATTAACTTTGGATCAGAAGTCATAGTTATATTGACAACATTCGAAATTATCTTAAATATTTTGTTCCAGTATTCTACAATTTTTATACAATTAGTAAATGAATGTGACAAATTTGCTTCTGAGATTTGACATTTTATCACATACAGGAGATAATTTTGGAAATATATTATGTAATTTAGATTTGGAATAATGTAATCTATGTAGAATTTTAAACTGTATAAGGAATGTTTAGCATTTAACGAGCAATGATGTATGTGTTGTAAGCTTTCATCCCATATTTCTGGTCTTATTATTTGGCCTAATTCATTTTCCCAAAACTGTCTATGTGTTTCTGTTGATGGGATATCACTTTCAATAAAATATTGTATATATATGATATCATTTTTTCTGTATTTGGATGTTTATTCAAGCATTCATCTAAAATTTCCGTCTTTCTATTTCTAAGTTCTTGTGTATTTGCAGAAAACATAGTTTCTGATTTGTAAATATCTAAAATATTCATTATTGTGTAGTCCATAAGTTTGTTGTAACTCTTGAAATGAGAGAAAAGAGTTTTCCTTATAAAGATCACCCATCTTAAAAATTCCTTTATTTTTCCATTGTAAAAAAGCCTTATCCATCATTGAAGGTTTGAACGTAAAATTGTTGGCGATGGTAAGACCTAATGGTATAAATTTTAGTTTTAATGTTTTCTTTATTTGTTTCCAAATGCGGATTCCGTTTTCTATTATCGGATTTTCACTATAAATTTTCTTAGCTACGTTAGTGTTAGCAAATATTATAGAGCTAATTTCAAATGGAGAACAATCTTCTTTTTCCATTTTTAACCAGTTTGGTTTATTATCTATTTCTTCTAGCCAAAAATTCATATTTTTAATATTAACTGCCCAGTAATAAAACATAAGATTTGGTAATGCTAATCCCCCATTTATTTTAGATTTACATTAAATGTTTTTATTTATTCTATGGCTCTTATAATCCCAGATATAAGTTAGTAATTAGAGAATCTACTTTTTTAAAAAAAATTTTAGGGAGATATATCGGAATTAATTGAAATAAATATAATAATTGTGGGAGAAAAATCATTTTTTATTGCATTAATTTTACCTAACATTGAAATAGGTAAGCTTTTCCAGTATAAAATATTCTTATTTAATTTATTCAGTAATGAAGGGAAATTAAATTTAAATAAAGAATCAAATCTTTTTGTAACGAAAATCCCAAGATATTTAATATTTTCATTTGTTATCTTGAAAGGAAATTGTTGTAATATATGTAAATTATTCATCGTTATTGGCATAAGTTCACTTTTATTCCAATTGATACTGTATCCTGAAATTGATCCAAATTCCGTTATTAGTTTTAACAAATTTCGGATACTTGTTTCCGGTTCAGTGATGTAAAGTAATACATCATCCGCATATAAGGGAGATTTTATTCTTAGTATCTTTAGTATCATATCCATGTATTTCCGGGTGTAATCTCACCCTCTGGGCGAGAAGTTCTATTGCTAGCGCAAACAATAAAGGTGATAGAGGAACAACCTTGTCTACAACCTCGAGATAAACTAAATTTAGTTGATAGCATACGGTTTGTTGTTATTCTAGCTGTTGGGTTTGCATATAACAATTTAATCCAAGTAGTAAACTTCTCTCCCAGTTTGAAAGCTTCCATCACCGAAAATAAATAAGGCCAATTCACTTGGTCAAAAGCTTTTTCTGCATCAAGCGAAATAACTACTAAATCTTTTTTATCACTTCTTTTCGAATATATAATATTGAATAACCGCCTTAGATTGTATGAGGAATATCTTTTTGGTATAAATCCTGTTTGATCGGGGTGGAATAATTCGTTAACGACTGAACTTAGTCTTTGTGCTAATATTTTTGTTAGTATCTTTTGATCCGTATTTAATAGAGCTATTGCTCTATATGATCCTGGTTCATCCAAGTCTTTATTTATTTTGGGTATAAGTGTTACAATAGATTCATTTCAACGTATCTGGTAATTTCTGTTGTGTATATATCTGTTCATATAATGATTTCAAACGTAGAACCATATGATCCTGAAATATATTTTATAAAATTCCGAACCTATACCATCAGGTCCCGGTGTTTTACCATTTTTTAATGATCTAATAGATTCTTGGATTTCTTTTATTGAAATATCAGCATTTAATAATTCTCTATTTTGTAAATCCAATCCTTTCAGGTTACTTTTTTTTTTAAATGCAACTATTTCTGTTTTATTTACTGTCGCTTTAGCAGTGTATAGATTTTTATAATATTGCATAAATCTTTCATTAATATCTTTAGGTTGTATTAATAATTCACCATTTTGTGATTTAATCCTGTGTATAATTTTTTCCGCTTCAATTTTCCTTAATTGTCGAGCCAATAATTTTTGGGGTTTGTCTCCAAATTCAAACTGTAATTGTTTAGTATGTGATAAATTTTAAAACTTGATCTGTATATATCTTATTTAATTTATATTTCAATGCTACAATTTTATTATGTAATATTATATCAGGCTTTGTTGCATTCTGTATATCTAATTGTTTAATCTCCCTTTCCAAATCCTGTTGTTCCTTCGAATCTTTTTATTATAGAATGCTTGTGAAGAAATCATAATTCCCCGGAGATATGCTTTAAATGTTTCCCATAATAAGGAGCGAGATTATTTCTGGTTGATCATTTATTTCAAAGAAAATCTTAATTTGAGTTATGATATATTCCTGAGTGGTTTTATTTTTTAAAATTTGTGGATTAAGTTTCCACTGTCCTGAATTTTCTGTTTTGCCATTTATTTTAATTTTAAATGTTAATGGCGCATGATCTGAGATGATAATATTATGATATTTGGGTTCATAAGTAAGTGAAATAAGTTTTGCATCCACCAAAAAATAATCTATTCTCGAGTAAGTTTTATGTACTGGCGAGTAAAAAGAGTATTCTCGTCCCGTAGGGTTTTCTGTTCTCCAAACATCTTTAATGTTAGTCGTTTGGATATATGCATTTAGTAAATCACTGGAATGTGATTTAGCTTTTCTTTGTTTTGTAGATCTGTCTAGGTAAGGGTCTAATGTACAATTAAAATCTCCTCCAATTATCAAATTATATTGTGTTAATTCCGGAATATTGTTAAGTACTTTCTTAAAAAAACAATGGGCTATCAAAGTTTGGTCCATATATATTAACAAAAATCATTTTTTCTGTGTTTAATTCTCCTATCACAATAATGTATCTGCCATCTTTGTCAGTTTATGGTTGATGTATGCTTAAATAAAGTACCTTACGAAATAATATTGCTACACCTCTTGATTTATGCGTAAAAGAAGAATGATATATTTTATCTATCCATTTAGCTTTCAACCTGTTTTCAGCGTCTTTTTTAAGTGAGTTTCTTGAATGTAAATTACGTCAGCTTTACTTGCCTTTAAATGTGCCAATACTTTTCCTCTCTTTATTGGTTCATTAATACCTTTAACATTCCAACTACAAAAACGTTAATCCCTCATTCCCCGTATTTCTTTTTAAGTCTTGCATTTTAAGTTTGTAGAAATCTACAATAGAGTCTAAGGATCAGCGCGGCAGACCCAACCTTACACCCGAACACTGAATAGATGAATTTTAAATCTCGTTTATGTTACCTCACGAATATATCTCCATTGGTCCAATGTGTAACTCCATTCAAACTGAAAAATACAATAGATATAAAAGAAGAATAAAGAATAGTTAAAGAAGCTAGTAATGTGTGTAAAGGTAGAAAGAACTACAACTAGAGTAGTTGTAGTTTGTGCTAGCCATACTAACATGGCTATCCATCTAACGACTTCCGTCATTGATGTTATTAACTTGGCCAGCTCCTAGATTTTTCTCGTCCCGTAGGGTTTTATTATTCCATAATAATATTTTAGCGGGGGTATAATATTAAGGGAGAAAAAAAAAGGGGAGGCAATAGAAAAAAAAAGGAAAAGGGGTAGGATTCATCATATAAAGGTATCTATATCTAAAATTAACTTAGAAATCTAAGTAATATTAAACATAAAAAATATAAAGGTATATAAGAAAGAAAAAAGTGATACAAAAATACTATAGAACAACAAGTAAAAACTAAAGTACAAAGTGAGAATTGTTATTATAAAGAAAGATCTCCAAATGAGATCCATCGCTATATTTAACTCTATTCATTAAAGGAACATTAGTTGTTAATTATTAGTAATAGTGATTAGCAATAGTGAGCAATCTTAATTGATAAAAATAATATTAATAATAAAACCGCGTTGTGATTTTAATATATGTGTTATTTATTTATGTTAGTTATATGTTAAGACTAATTGTCAATATCCAGATAACGCTTTCCGATCCAGTTTTTTTCCTCTCCATTCCATACGACATTGTCCATTCCATCTAGTCCAATATTATTTATAAAATCTCACAGGGTGTTGAGAGTCCGTGTTGGATCTCTAAAAGTAATAAAAGTCAGTATGTTTGCTTGTAGATACTTTTCAGGTCTTGAACTGCTTTGCGAATTCCAATGCTGCTGCTGGGGTATTAAAGAAATGTTCCGCGTTGTTAAAAGTAACTCTTAAAATGGCTGGGTAATTCAAACCGTATCTCAGGTTTTCTACTCCCCTCATAAGACTTTTGGCTTCATTAAATGCTTTCCGTTTCCTAGCGACCTCTGGTGGGTAATCTCGGTAGATACTAATCCTTTGTCCTTCAAATGTCAGGTCTTTGATTCTCGAAGCTTTTCGCATAATCTCATCCAGAACAAAGTCATATTGTAGCTTTATAATCATTTGTCTTGGAGGGGCGTTTATTCTGGTCTGACGTCTGCTGACTCTATGAGCACGAGCTAATAAAGGCATTTCTTCCAGAGATAGAACAGCTTGGAGTAATTTAGCAGTGAATTCTCGAGGATCTTCGTTTTTTTCTCGACCTTCAGGAATCCTGCAATCCTCAGATTCTGTCTTCTCTGATGTCCTTCTAGCTCAGTACATTTCTCTGTTGTTTTAGTCAGCAAATTCATTAGACGTTCATGTTCTGTAATCAGCTTTGCTGTAGACATAGTACTTGCCTCCGCTATTTGTTCAAGGTTCTTTATGCCAGCCGCCTGTTGTTCCAGTACTTTCTCGATAGGAGTAATCCTATTTTGAAAGTCTTTTTTAACCTTTTCAAGTTTTTTGTCCATCTTATTTTCCATTTCTTTAAACTTTTCAATGAATTCCTTCTTCAAATTTTCCGATACTTTCTTGACCTTTTTTTCAATATTTAACGTTGTTTCTTGTTGGAATTCTTTCAGTTGATTTTTCATCTGATCCATCTGGCTGTTCATCTGGTTTATTTCTTCCTTTATTTCTTCCTTTATATCCTTTATTTCTTCCTTTATTTCTTCCTTTAAAGCCAGCCATCTGTTGAGAAATGAAAGTTTTCAATTCCTCACCTTCCGCTTTTGTCCCTGTTTTTTTGGATACATCTTCCAGGGAGCTGGTCCTACTCGAGTCCGAGGCTTCAGACCGGCCTTCTGCCGGTCTCTGCCGGGTTTGTCGACCTTTCGCCTTGTCGGTAGGGCTCCGTGCTGTTGACATAATTAGTCGCGCGCCTGATGACGTCACTCGCCACACTCGGTGCAGAAACGGCAGGCAGTAAACAGCAGACAGCGGGTAGGTCTCTTAATCCCGTTTTTTCCGATTTTTTCGCGGAGCTGGCTGGCGCTAACCTCTAGTCCTCCATAGCGCCACCGGAAGTCTGCAATGCATAACCATTTGTCCATTGCTCAGTGAAGGAAGCTCCATGCTGGACTATAGTGAAGTGTCCTAATCGCAATCTGTCCTGCATACTTTTGTCTCGACCGACAAGCCTCTCTTTTTAGACTTTTCTATTAACAGCTTTTTGCACATCGTCACACATTTATTTAACCGTTCTTTGTATCGTTTAAGCCTTTTCTGTTGTTCATCTATTTGTCTTCTAAAATCACCTTTCACTTTGTTTCCAAACACAACCTCTTCTTTTTAACTTTTTTTCCTCTTCACAGCCCTTCTTCTTTGTTCTTTTCTGTTCATTTTTCCTCGTTGCCTCATTATCCTTGTTGTGTGTTTTGGTGTAACAATTCACCTAAAACTTAGCTGTACAAAGATTATTCAGCTTGAGGAATTCGACAAAAAAAAACTCAGTCTAAACTGTGTAACAATCAAAAGGACGACATCTTGCCACGTAGACACAGCATAGAGATAGCCTGACAAACTCGCCGTCTTGTACAGCTGATGTTTTAAACTACAGTCCCATGCTTCGAGGAATCTGCAGGCCTCTCATGTCCAGCTCGCAAACAACTGCGACACAACTCCGTATCTACTGTTTAAACTGTTAAACAATCCTGCGTGTTGCAAAACAGTCCTGCGGGTGAGTTCACAAACTCCATCCCACCCTCGTCGCCAATTGTAGTGTATTTGGATGCTTGGAACTGACTCAAAAGAACACTCAGATACAAGAGTAAACCACCAAGCTACCTTGAGTCTCCCCCAGCGCATGCGTCCCTTCGCACAAGACATAACATATGCTAATTATATCACATACATCACATATACAAATTGTAATTTATCACTCGGTTTTGAATTGGCCCCTTTTGCAAGGTTTGTCAAGGGAGTGGAGTTAAATGTATATTAACATCAACGGAAGTCGCTAAGCACATAACTACCACCAATAGGTGGCTATTTTTTTTACAGTGTCATTTTTAGACACTGTAATATCACTTTTTTAAATTTTCACACCACTTCACACTTCTTTGTCTTTTTTCTTAAGGACAATTTTAAAAGGGATGTACCAACAGAACCTAGTAGCCGTGAATGCCCACCCAACACCTAGAGTCCTGAGGTATCTTGTTGCACCATGTGACTTAAAGGTATCAAAGTAATTTAAAATGCAAGATGATAAACAAAAGAAAATTGGAGAATCACATTTTGCAGCTGGAACATAAGGGGGTGCTAATGAGTCAAATTAAAAGGGGTAAGATTATTGCACAATTGAAATCGCTTAATTCAGACATATTCTTCTTACAAGAAACACATCTCAAACTGCAGATTGAAGGCAAATTGGATAGGTCAAACATATAATTCTTCATATATCTCTAAATCTAGAGGCACGGCAATTATTATTCATAAAGGTATACCATTTAAATCAAAGAATATCATAACAGATAAAGAGGGGAGATATCTCATAGTTACCGGAGAGATCACTCTACCCCAATCACTATGGTAAATATTTATGTGCCTAATTTTGATAATCCCCAATTTTTTAGTAAAATCCTGAATATAATCTCAGAGTTTAATTATCAAAATGTGATAATTGGGGGAGACTTCAATTGCATTTTAGATCCTTACCTGGACAAATCTGCACAACAAAAGAGGCATAACATAAAATCTAAAACTAGTGAATTCCTAAATACATACATAAAAAACACAAATGTAACAGATGTTTGGAGGATCGCTAACCCAGTTGGAAGGGAATACTCTTTTTACTCAATGGTACATAAAACTTATCCACGTATCGACTATTTTTTAGTGGATACGAAATTAATTCCTTACACAAAGAATCCTAAATATCATAATATCATTAATGAACTCCCCGATCATGCCCCGTTAACTTTTTTCTTAAATTAGAAGGAATGCCTAATAAAAAAATCATTTTGTTGGTTTAATCCTGATATTCTAAATGACTCACAGATGGTATATATCTAAAGCAACAGATGGAACTTTTTTTTTTGAGCTAACGACACCCCAGGTATTTCACCCTCTTTACTATGGGAATTTTTTAAGGCATTTATCAGAGGATCTATAATCTCATACCAAGCTTTTCAAAATAAAAAGAATAAGAATGAACAAATGCGGTTATAAGAACAAATTAGACAACTGGATCTAGATAATGCTAAAGAGCCAACCATAGATAAAATAACAATACTGAAAATTTAAATTAAACAGAATATTATCTGCAAAAGTTATAAGAATATTTCAAATTACAAAACAGGAAAACTTTTGAATTCGGCGATAAACCACATAAACTTTTGGCACGTCAATTGAAAAAAACGGGAAGGGAAAAAAGATCATACGATTTAAAAAAATTAAATCAGATAAAGGTGAATTGTTAACATTACCCCATTGATATCAATAAAAGATTTGCTCAATTTTATCAAAATTTATTTATATATCTAAAACATCAGCAGATAGTACTAAAGTTATACATGTTTTTGGATAAATGTAACCTCCCAAAACTTAATCTGCTGGAACAAGAGGAATTAGGAGCTCAGGTCTCAATTAAGGAAATAGAAGAGACCATAAATTCACTGAAGTATGGTAAAACACCAGGACCGGATGGATTTAGTAATGCATTTTATAAAAGATTTTACAAGATAATCTCACCACGAGATTTGGCAAAGGCTACTGGGGAGACTTTAAACAAGAAAGGCTGGGGGGTGGGACTCGGGGTAGAGGGGCTAGGGGTCAGGGTGTGGGGCAAGAGGCAGAGAAGGGAAACACTCGGATCCAAATTGTAGGGCGAGAAAGATTGAAAAAGATAATAGACCGAGAATAAGGGATGGTGGGTTTCGAAAATGTGTATATTTTAATGCTAGGGAGCATTGTAAGTAAGGTGGATGAACATAGAGCCTGGATTTGACACCTGGAAATATGATGTTGTGGCAATCAGTGAAACATGTTGCAGGAGGGCTGTGATTGGAAACTAAATGTTCCAGGATTTCGTTGCTTCAGGTGTGATAGAATTGGAGGGACCAGAGGGGGAGGTGTTGCATTGCTTGTCAGAGGAGATATTACAGCAGTGCTTTGGCAGGATAGATTAGAGGGCTCGTCTAGGGAGGCTATTTGGGTGGAACTGGAGAAGTGGGAACGGTGTAGCAACACTTTTAGGGGTGTATTATAGACCGCCAAATGGGGGAGCGTGAATTGGAAGAGCAAATATGTAAGGAGATAGCAGATATTAGTAGTAAGCACAAGGTAGTGATTGTGGGAGATTTCAATTTTCCAAAAATAGACTGGGAAACACATTCTGTAAATGGGCTGGATGGTTTGGAGTTTGTAAAAATGTGTGCAGGATAGTTTTTTGCAGCAGTACATAGAGGTATCGACCAGAGAAGGGGCAGTGCTGGACCTCCTGTTAGGAAATGAGGCAGGTCAGGTGACGGAGGTATGCGTTGGTGAGCACTTCGGGACCAGTGATCACAATACCATTAGTTTCAATATAATTATGGAGAGAGTCAGAACTGGACCTAGGGTAGAGATTTTTGATTGGAGAAAGGCTAACTTTGAGGGAATGCGTAAGGATTTTAAAGGAGTGAATTGGGACACTTTGTTTCATGGGAAGGATGTAGAAGAGAAAATGGAGGACATTTAAAGGGGAAATTGTAAGAGTACAGAATCTTTATGTCCCTGTTAGGTTGAAAGGAAATAGTAAAAATTGGAAAGAGCCATGGTTTTCAAGGAAATTGGACACTTGTTTCGAAAAAAAAGAGAGATATCTACAATAATTATAGGAGTGCATGGAGTAAATGAGGTGCTAGAGGAGTAATAAAGAATGTAAAAAGAATCTTAAGAAAGAAATTAGGGAAGGCTAAAAGAAGATATGAGGTTGCTTTGGCAAGAAAGGTGAAAGTAAACCCAAAGGGTTTTCTACAGCTATATTAATAGCAAAAGGATAACGAGGGATAAAATTGGACCATTAGGGAACCAGAATGGACAACTATCTGCAGAGCCAAAAGAAATGGGGAGATATTGAACAATTTCTTTTCTTCGGTATCACCAAGGAGAAGGATAATGAACTTGGTGAGTTAAGGGGAAAGAGTAGAGTAGCTATGGAAACTATGAGATTCAAAGAGGAGGAAAGTACTGACACTTTTGAAAAATATAAAAGTGGATAAGTCCTCCAGTCCTGACAGGATATCCTAGTGACATAGAGGGAAGTTAGTGTAGAAATAGCAGGAGCTATGACAGAAATATTCAAACGTCATTAGAAACAGGAATAGTGCCGGAGGATTGGCGTACTGCGCATGTTGTTCCATTGTTTAAAAAGGGTTCAAAGAATAAAACCTAGCAATTATAGACCTATTAGTTTGACGTCAGTGGTGGGCAAATTAATGGAAAGGATACTTAGAGATAATATATATAAGCATCTGGATAAACAGGGTCTGATCAGGAACAGTCAACATGGATTTGTGCCTGGAAGGTCATGTTTGACAAACCTTCTTGAATTTTTTTGAAGCGGTAACTAGGGAAATTGGATGAGGGTAAAGCAGTGGATGTTGTCTATATGGATTTCAGTAAGGCCTTTGACAAAGGTTCCCCATGGAAGGTTGGTTAAGAAGGTTCAATCTTTGGGTGTTAATGGCGGAGTAGCAAGATGGATTCAACAGTGGCTGAATGGGAGATGTCAGAGAGTAATGGTGGATGGCTGTTTGTCAGGTTGGAAGCCGGTGACCAGTGGGGTGCCTCAGGGATCTGTTGTTGGGTCCACTGTTGTTTGTCGTGTACATCAACGATCTGGATGATGGGGTGGAAAATTGGATAAGTAAGTATGCAGATGATACTAAGAGGTGGTGTTTGTGGATAATGAAAGTAGATTTTCAAAGTCTACAGAGAGATTTGGGCCATTTGGAAAAGTGGGCTGAAAGATGGCAGATGGAGTTTAATGCTGATTAAGTGTGAAGTGCTACATCTTGGCAGGACAAATCAAAATAGGACGTACATGGTAAATGGTAGGGAATTGAGGAATGCTGTGGAACAGAGAGATCTAGGAATAACTGTGCATAGTTCCCTGAAGGTGGAATCGCATGTAGATAGGGTGGTAAAGAAAGCCTTTGGTGTGCTGGCCTTTATAAATCAGAGCATTGAATATTAGGAGTAGGGAAGTAATGTTAAAATTGTACAAGGCATTGGTAAGACCAATTCTGGAGTATGGTGTACAATTTTGGTCGCCTAGTTATAGGAAGGATGTCAACAAAATAGAGAGAGTACAGAGGAGATTTTACTAGAATGTGCCAGGGTTCCAGCAACTATGTTACAGAGAAAGGTTGAACAAGTTAGGTCTTTATTCTTTGGAGCGCAGAAGGTTAAGGGGGGACTTGATTGAGGTCTTTAAATGATGAAAGGGATTAGACAGAGTTTACGTGGATACGTTTTTCCCATTGAGGGTAGGGAAGTTTTCAAACGAGGGCATGACATGAGAATTAAGGACAGAGGTTTCGGGGTAACGGTGAGGGGGGAACTTCTTTACTCAGAGGGTGGTGGCTGTGTGGAATCAGTTTTCCCAGCAGAAGTGGTGGAGGCAAGGATCGATTTTAACATTTAAGAGTAAATGGATAGGTATATGGACGTGAAGGGAATGGAGGGGTATGGTCTGAGTGCAGGTAGATGGGACTAGGGGAAAACAAATGGTGGCACGGACTGGAAGGGCCAAGAGGGCCTGTTTCCCGTGCTGTAATTGTTATATGGTTATATGGTTACAAAAAACTGTATACATACGCTTTCAAAGAACAAACATTACCAGAAACATTAGCGGAATCAACTATTACACTCATACCTAAAAAAGATAAAGATTTAGAAGACCCTGGCTCATATAGAGCCATCTGTATGTTAAAATACAGATCAAAAAATATTAGAGAAAACTTTAGCAAGAAGATTGAATAAATATGTTAGCAAATTAATAAATGCAGATCAAAAGGGGTTTATACCCAAGTGATACTCATTCAATAATTTGAGACGTCTGTTTAATATAATGCACTCATACAAAACTGAAGAGCCAGACCTATCAATTATTTCATTGGACACAGAAAAAGCATTCGATCAAGTGGTATGGGATTACCTCTTCAAAATGGGAGAGAACTTTATCTCATGGGTAAAACTTTTATATGACAAGCCGACTGCTAGAATAAATAACTAATCACATGCTGTCTCCGAAATTTCAACTATCCAGGGGCAATAGACAGGGATGTGCACTATCACCCCTGCTCTTGTAATAGAACCCTTAGCTGAAATCATAAGAATACATCCGAATAACCATGGTTATAATACAAATACTCAAATAATAAAATATCACTATACGCAGACATATATTACAAAATCGCAAACCAGTATACCAAATATATTAAATCTAATAGAGGAATTCGGTTCCTTTACAGGATATAGAATAAATTGAAATTATGACGATAAAAAAGATTCGACACACCTATTAAAATTCCCTTTTAAAATTGCTACAGAAAAATTTAAATACTTGGGAATCGAAATTACCAGAAAATATAAATCTTTATTCAATGCAAATTATATGCCTTTACTTACTAAATTAAATGCCTCGATTAAATTTTGGAAAACACTTCCGATGTCTTTAATAGGCAGAATAAATGCTATAAAAATTATCTTCTTACCACAAATTTTATATTTATTTCAATCAATACCAATATACTTACCTAAAAAGTTTTTCAAAAAACTGGATTCTGATATCACAAATTTTATATGGGACTATAAATCTCATAGAATTCAAAGAAGATACTTGTGCAAACCTAAAGAATTTGGTGGACTAACACTCCCCAATTCTTTGTATTATTATTGGGCAGTAAATGTCAAAAATGTAATTCACCTGTTGAAACAATTCTTCCAAATGGGTGGATTGGATAGTAATGGAGAGAGAGGATTGTTCCCCTTTTAATATAGGAGCGATCCTTCTCTCACCAATAAAACGGAATAATACAATATACAAGAAAAATCCAATTATTCATAGCATTATTAGAATTTGGTAACAAATTAACCCTCAAATTAATAATCACTTTGCTCTCCTATAGTTAATAATCCGTCGTTTAAACCATCCATTATTGATAAATCATTTACCCATTGGGAAAGAATAGGAATTAAAATGCTTGGAGACATGTATGAAATGGGAACTTTTTTATCATTCCAACAACTACAACTCAAATACAACCTGAGAAGTAATCAATATTTTAAATATCTTCAACTCGTGATTATTTTCAAAAACATACACATGAATACCAAACTTTGACTCCAGACCTATTAGATGAAGCTATGAAAGGCGGACTCAACTAACTCAATATCATACTTGTATAATATCATCCTAAATATAGAAATACCATAATCGGATAGAATTAGAAGAGATTGGGAACAAGAACTATCTATAAAAAATCTCAAAAGAGAGGTGGGATAAATACTTGCTATATGTGCATAAATGCTCGATCAATTTAAGACATATTTTAATCCAATACAAAACCAACATAGATTATATTATTTGAAAACTAAACTAAATAAGTTTTTTTCCAAATGTTTCCCCCATTTGTGATAAATGTTTATCTCAAGATGCAACTATAGCACATTCCTTTGTTTTTTGCATAAAAATCCAAACATTTTGGAATTAAATGTTTGAAATTTAAAATAAATTATTTAAAATAAAGTGGAAACCTAAAGCAGAATTGATTATTTTAGAACAATGGAAGTCGGCTTTGAGCTGACTTTGTTCCAAAAGAGTTTCCTTAATTATGGCTTATTAATGGAAAAAAAAAACTTATACTTAAATTTTTGAAAAATGCACCCACACCTAAGGTAAAAATGTGGATTTCAAATATGTCCGAAATGTTACACCTCGAAGACGAGATTCATTCTAGAAGGCAAATCAGACCAATTCTTAAAGATTTGGTCTCCATTTATCGACTTATTACAAGCATAGGGTGCAACATAACTCTGGAAATAAAAACTGTTTTCACGACCTGGTGAGGAGGTGTGTAAAGATAGGAAGCAGGTACATCCCTTTTATCTTATTTTCTTTATATTTTTTCCTTTTTATTTTTATTTTTCTCTCTTTTACTCTTCGTCGTACTCTAACGTCTTTATGGGCTCTCTTTCTTTGCATTTTTTCACGTACTATTAATACGCACTATCTTATCTAACTTTCTCTATTTCTCTTTTTCCTTCCTTCTGATACTTTTTTCTATTATTAAAGTTTAAAACAAGAAGAATTACATGAAATGTATGATGTTATTTTTGGTTTATACCATTGTACAACATTACTTCTAATTAAAAAATTAAATTAAAATAAAAAAACTTCCCCTCAGCCATCAATGAACTATTGTACACATTGTAACACATTTGGAAAGCAGTAAAAGATTGGTCCAAGTCAGCATGGATTTACAAAGGGGAAATCATGCTTGACTAATCTTCTGGAATTTTTTGAGGATGTAACTAGGAAAATGGACAAAGGAGAGCCAGTGGTTGTAGTGTACCTGGACTTTCAGAAGCAGTTGATAAGGTCCCACATATGAGATTAGTGGGCAAAATTAGGGCACATGGTATTGGGGTAAAGTGCTGACATGGATTAGAAAAATTGGTTGTCAGACAGGAAACAAAGAGTAGGGATTAACGGGTCCCCTTTCAGAATGGGCAGCGGTGGGCTACCGCAAAGGTTCGGTGCTAGGGACCAGCAGCTATTTACAATATATATTAATGATTAAATGACGGGATTACAAGTAACATTAGCAAATTTGCGGATGACACAAAGCTTGGTGGCAGTGCGAAATGTGAGGAGGCTGCTATGAGAATGCAGGGTGATTTGGACAGGTTGGGTGAGTGGGTAATGCATGGCAGATGCAGATTGATGTGGATAAATGTGAGGTTATCCTCCACTTTGGTAGCAAAAACAGGAAGGCAGATTATTATCTAAATGGTGTCAAGTTGGGAACAGGGAAGTACAACAGGATCTGGGGGTCCTTGTACATCAGTCTATGAGGGTAAAAGCATGCAGTACAGCAGGCAGTGAAGAAAGCGAATGACATGCTGGCCTTCATAATGTTGAGTATAGGAGCAAAGAGCGTCCTTCTGCAGTTGTACAGGGCCCTAGTGAGACCACACCTGGAGTATTGCTATTGAGGGAGTGCAGCATAGGTTCACATGGTTATTTAAGCGGGATGGCGGGACTGTCATATGCTGAGATAATGGGAGGGGCTGGGCTTGTATACTCTGGGACTTTGAAGGATGAAAGGGGATCTAATTGAAACAGATAAGATTATTAATGGTTTGGACACGCCTGGAGGCAGGAAACATGTATCCTGATGGATTGGGGAGTCCAGAACCAGGGGCCACAGTTTAAGAATAAGAGGTAAACCATGTAGAACGGAGATGAGGAAACACTTTTTCACACAGAGAATTGTGAGTCTGTGGAATTCTCTGCCTCAGAGGGCGGCGGAGGCTGGTTCTCTGGATACTTTCAAGAGAGAGCTAAATAGGGCTCTTAAAGATAGCAGAGTCAGGGGATTATGGGGAGAAGGTAGGAATGGCGTACTGATTGTGGACGATCAGCCATGATCACATTAAATGGTGATGCCGGCTCGAATGGCCTCCTCCTGCACCTATTGTCTATTGTCTATTGTCTCATTTGTCATTGTACATTTCCTAAATCATCGTCTGCTTTGATCTGACCTTTTCACACCTTAAATTCACTTTGTACCCTTCCACATCTCTAGTTTCCCTCTCCCCTGACTCTCAGTCTGAACAAGGATCTCAACCTAAAAAGTTACCCATTTCTTTTTGCTAGAGATGCTGCCTGCCCACTGAGTTACTCCAGCACTTCTGTTCTGTGTTCGGTATAAACCAACATCTGTAGTTCCATCCTCACACATCGTTCTCACCTGGTCCAACAGGTAGTGATGCACACCCCCAGAGAATGGGGAACACAATCCTTTTCTTGATGGCCACCTTTGTGCCTAGAACCGAAGTATATAATCACCCATGGGCGCCCCACCAAGGCGAGCTAGCCACAGAAGCAGAAGTACAAATCGTATCACAATCACACCACCCTGTTAAATCTCTACTCCGACAGCAAACATTTCTATTCACTTATCATGTATCTATACACTATAAAAATGCTCAACTATAATCATGTGTTTGTCTTCTGTTGACTGGTTAACACACAACAAAAGCTTTTCACTGTTACCTCGGTCCACATGACAATAAAACTAATCCTGCACTGACCCAAGTGTCACCACATGCTGAGGTCCCCTACCTGTCCCAGGTGATGCAGGTGACAGGCGTTTTGTCCTTGTGGCCATGCAATGGTTAGACTGCCGCTCTACCTGGTCCTTTGTGGAAGAGTGGTCAGCATGGAACATTCTGCAGACACTGTTGGCAGCACACCATGGATCCTTTGGGATGGTTTCCCAAGCCGACTGGTCAAAGCCCTTGGCAAAATGCCACGTGGCCAGATGCCATCAAAAAGCACAAAGACATCACGTTTTTGACATGGAGAGAGGCGCTCCCCTTCAGACTCTCACTCCTAATGCATGCTGCCCTCAGGCAACAGTGACACGGATGAGACAATGATCCACCTCTCTGAAGGCTGTGTGTTAGCCGGGAAGGTCTGGAAAAAGGATGGAAGGGTCCCTATGGAGGATCTAGCTAGCTGAGCTGGTGTGTACAGATAATTTTCTGATCATCTGTTCTGAGATGATCATCAACTTTTCACTGTACCTCGGTGACAATAAATTAAACTAAACTGATCAAATCAACTGCTGCTGGAAGATGCACTTTATTCTGGCTGAAACTTGTTGGCCCTTCCCATGCAAGGAGCTGTAAATGCGATGTTTGTGATGCAAGTTATGCAGGAGTCCCTTACTAAGGGGGCACATTGACACTAAGTGGAAATAAGAAACGGGCCGATTCAGAAACTCCAAGCGCTGAGAATGTTCTTCCGTTCCGACGTCGGAGTTCTGATCATCCCGGCGAGAGGGCTTGACCATCAGGCCGCCATAGCGGCGACTGCGGAAGGCGCAAAGGCCCCGGCCACAGAGGAAGACGACTGAACTTTATTGCCTTCCCTCACAGTGGGAAACGTTGATTCCGCTGTGTGGGGAGTGTTCATGTTGAATTCTATCGTGTGTTGTGTTCTTTTTATTTGTACGGCTGTATGGTAATTCAAATGTCACTGTACCAATTGGTGCATGTGACAACAAATGTAAACTTGAGCTTGAACCTGAACTAAGTGCAGCCGCGTACAGATATGGTAGGATAGGTCTGTCCTCTAAGGTCCTGCTGCCACCGAAAAGTTGAGAACTGTGCAATGCCCCCCCAGACACTTGATTGTGTGTTGTTCAAAGAGGAAACATGAGTGCAGAAACAAAAGACTGCAGATGCTGGAATCTGCAGCTCAAAATAAACTGCTTGTCAGGCACATCTGTGGAGAGAAATGAACAGATGACATTTTGCGTTGAGACTCTTCATCCAAACATAAATGGCATTTTTGCTGTTTACAGAGCATGTATTGATGATGGCACCTAATGAATATATGAATATAAAAAAATGTATTTACTAATTTAGACGAGTTTAGAAGTTCAGATGGATATGGGTCTCATGTGAGTAAATGAGCTTAGATTAGCCAAGGAGAAGGATATCAACCATATAACCATATAAACAATTACAGCACGGAAACAGGCCCTCTCGGCCCTTCCAGTCCGTGCCGACCATTTGTTTTCCCCTAGTCCCATCTACCTGCACTCAGACCATACCCCTCCATTCCCTTCACGTTCCATATACCTATCCACTTTACTCTTAATGTTAAAATCGATCCTGCCTCCACCACTTCTGCTGGAAGCTCATTCCACACAGCCACCACCCTCTGAGTAAAGAAGTTCCCCCTCCACGTTACCCCGAAACCTCTGTCCCTTAATTCTCATGTCATGCCCTCTTGTTTGAATCTTCCCTACCCTCAATGGGAAAAACGTATCCACGTCAACTCTGTATTGAACTCGGTGAGTTAAGGGGAAAAAAGTAGAGTAGCTATGGAAACTATGAGATTCAAAGAGGAGGAAGTACTGACACTTTTGAAAAATATAAAAGTGGATAAGTCTCCAGGTCCTGACAGGATATTCCCTAGGACATTGAGGGAAGTTAGTGTAGAAATAGCAGGATCTATGACAGAAATATTTCAAATGTCATTAGAAACGGGAATAGTGCCAGAGGATTGGCGTACTGTGCATGTTGTTTCCATTGTTTAAAAAGGGTTCAAAGAATAAACCTAGCAATTATAGACCTATTAGTTTGACGTCAGTGGTGGGCAAATTAATGGAAAGGATACTTAGAGATAATATATATAAGCATCTGGATAAACAGGATCTGATCAGGAACAGTCAACATGGATTTGTGCCTGGAAGGTCATGTTTGACAAACCTTCTTGAATTTTTTGAAGCGGTAACTAGGGAAATTGATGAGGGTAAAGCAGTGGATGTTGTCTATATGGATTTCAGTAAGGTTCCCCATGGAAGGTTGGTTAAGAAGGTTCAATCTTTGGGTGTTAATGGCGGAGTAGCAAGATGGATTCAACAGTGGCTGAATGGGAGATGTCAGAGAGTAATGGTGGATGGCTGTTTGTCAGGTTGGAAGCCGGTGACCAGTGGGGTGCCTCAGGGATCTGTGTTGGGTCCACTGTTGTTTGTCATGTACATCAATGATCTGGATGATGGGTGGAAAATTGGATAAGTAAGTATGCAGATGATACTAAGATAGGTGGTGTTGTGGATAATGAAGTAGATTTTCAAAGTCTACAGAGAGATTTGGGCCATTTGGAAAAGTGGGCTGAAAGATGGCAGATGGAGTTTAATGCTGATAAGTGTGAAGTGCTACATCTTGGCAGGACAAATCAAAATAGGACGTAACATGGTAAATGGTAGGGAATAGAGGAATGCTGTGGAACAGAGGGATCTAGGAATAACTGTGCATAGTTTCCCTGAAGGTGGAATCGCATGTAGATAGGGTGGTAAAGAAAGCCTTTGGTGCGCTGGCCTTTATAAATCAGAGCATTGAATATAGGAGTAGGGAAGTAATGTTTTTTTTAAAATTGTACAAGGCATTGGTAAGACCAATTCTGGAGTATGGTGTACAATTTTGGTCGCCTAGTTATAGGAAGGATATCAACAAAATAGAGAGAGTACAGAGGAGATTTACTAGAATGTTGCCAGGGTTCCAACAACTATGTTACAGAGAAAGGTTGAACAAGTTAGGTCTTTATTCTTTGGAGCGCAGAAGGTTAAGGGGGGACTTGATTGAGGTCTTTAAAATGATGAAAGGGATAGGACAGAGTTGACGTGGATTCAAACAAGAGGGCATGACATGAGAATTAAGGGACAGAGGTTTCTGGGTAACGTGAGGGGGAACTTCTTTACTCAGAGGATGGTGGCTGTGTGGAATGAGCTTCCAGCAGAAGTGGTGGAGGCAGGATCGATTTTAACATTTAAGAGTAAAGTGGATAGGTATATGGACGTGAAGGGAATGGAGGGGTATGGTCTGAGTGCAGGTAGATGGGACTAGGGGAAAACAAATGGTCGGCACGGACTGGAAGGGCCGAGAGGGCCTGTTTCCGTGCTGTAATTGATATATGGTTATATGGTTATTATGCATCTTGATCACCATGGACGAGTAGGGTCTGTTAACATGTTGCATGACTCTATGGCTTGTCATACTGAATTTGCTACATGTCTGAAGAAGCGTCTCGACCCGAATCGTCACCCATTCCTTTTATCCAGAGATGCTGCTTGTCTCGCTGAGTTACTCCAGCATTTTGTACCATCTTCGGTGTAAGCCAGGATTTGCAGTTCCTTCCTATGAATCTTATACATATTTTTGAAAAACATCCTGATTTTGGAAATTAAAGCTCCACCAATCCCCCCCCCACCGTTCCCCACCCATCCATCCCCCCCCCCCCCCCCCCCCCCCCACCCGCCTCCTCCCCTGCCTCCCCCATCACTGGCTCATACAAATGTAGGTTGCTGTTTCCTTCTTCTAACTACTTACAAACGTTAAGCCAATGGCTTTATGTTTTGATGAAATGTGATCCATAGAAACGTGAGTAAAAAATCTCACATAATGAGAAGATATGCAGTTCCATTTGTTATCTTAACACAGTGATTTTGACCTTGGCTATGGATTAATTTGTGGCTCTATTTTGGAGGTTACATTTTATTTCTAAAGCTGTGTCAGGTTACATATAATGCTATTGCCAGTCCTGCAACAAGATGCTGATAGTGTCAGAAAGTACCATGTTTCCAATGTGTCTGATATGTCTGATTGTTGAGGTTAATGTATATGCATGGTATTCATATTTACTGACAGACCTGAGGATTTTGTCTACACATTCCCTGATATCACTAACACTTTAATTTTCTCTCGTGTTTTGTAATATCTGACCTGCTGGTTATGTCCCACTGCCTCGCCACTGAGTTTAGTTTAGAAATACAGCATGGAAACTGGCCCTTCAGCCCATCAAGTCGACACCGGCAATGAATACCTGTTGACTAGTTGCATGTTATCTCACTTTCGCATCCACTCCCTACATTCATTATGGACAATGTTTACAGAGGCTAATTACCCTACCTCCCACTCGCCTTTGGGATATGGCAGGACACTGCAGGAAACCCGTGCAGTCACAGGGAGAATGTGCAATCCCCCCCCCCCGCCCCCCACAATCCCCCAACATAAAGCGATAAGAGGGAGGGCTGACACACGGGCTGGTAAGTAAAACCAACTGAGGTGGGAGTTAACGGGTGGATGGTACCAGATGGATGGGATGGGGAGTTAGTCTGAAGAAGGGTCTCAACCCGAATCGTCACCTATTTCCTCTCCATACATGCTGCCTCACCCGCTGAGTTTCTCCAGCATTTTTGGTCTACTTTCGATTTTTCCAGCATCTGCAGTTCCTTCTTAAACATGATCTTGTATAGGTCAGCTATACTGTGTTTCCTCTCAGTCTTCACTGCTCCAGGAAGAACAACATCAGCATTTCCAGTAGAACGTTATGCTTCCATCACTCATTGCTGAAACTATTCTAGTAAATCTTTCCTGCAACTTCTCTAAGACCTTCACACCCTATCAGAATTGGATGTAACGCTCCACTTGTGACCTAATAAGTCTTTTATAAAGGTTCAATATAACCTCCATTGCTTTTAGCTCCAGACTATAATTTATAAAGTCCATGATCCCATATGGTTTACTAACTGTGGTCTTAACAATCCTGCCAGTTCCAAAGATTGATGCACAAGAATACCCAGGTCCATTTGTTCCAACAGACCTTTGAGAGCAGTGCCAATAAATCTTTCCTTTGGCCAAAATATATCACTTCCCACTGACCTGTAGTAAATTTTAACCATCATGTTGTGTCCATCTACGTTCTTTTGCAAAGTTTTACTACCATGAAGACACAAGGAACTGCAGATGATGGTTAACAAGTAAAGACACAGAGTGCTGGAGTAACTCAACGGGACAGGCAGCATCACCAGGGAACATGGATAGGTGACGTTTCCGGTCAGGATCTTTCTTCAGACTGATTGTAGTAGAGGGAATAAAGCTGAAAGAGGGTGGTGGCGGGTCAAAACCTGGCAAGTGATAGGTGGTCTGCAGAAGGGTCTCGACCTAAAACGCCACCCATTCCTACTCTCCTGTGCCGCTGAGTTACTCCAGCATTTTGTATCTATCATAAGTGATAGGTAGATATAGGTCTGGGGGAGATGGGGACCTTGACTGGCTGATGAAAAGGCAAAAAGTGTGAGATAAGGAGATAAGGAGAGAAGAAGCGCAAAAAGAAAGATAAGGATAGAAGAGGCGCCACTCTCCGGAAGTGGCGGCGCTGCCTGGCAGCTGCGGCTCACCTGCAGTCCGTCTGTTTTTTATTTTCTTTTTATCTTCTTGTTTTTGTTTTAGTTAGAATTTTGGTTTATTAGGCTGTGTATTTGTGGGGTGGGGGGGGGAGAGGGTGGGAGAAACAGGGTTTTAGTCTCTCCCTTCGGGGGGGTGCGACTTTTCTTGTCGTGTCCCCCGTCTCCGTCTGTGCTGAGGCCTAATGGCGGAGCTTGCGGCCTCTGACCTATGGCGGTGTTCCAGCTTCCAGCGGCGGCGGCGGCCCGGCTTCAGAGCTGCGGTGCTCCAGCGGCAACACGGCTTCAGAGCTGCGGTGCTCCAGCGGCAACACGGCTTCAGAGCTGCGGTGCTCCAGCGGCAACACGGCTTCAGAGCTGCGGTGCTCCAGCGGCGGCCCGGCTTCAGAGCTGTGGCGCTCCAGCAGCGGCCCGGCTACAGAGCTGCAGTGCTCCAGCGGCGTTCCAGCGGTGACCCGGCTTCAGAGCTGTGGTGCTCCAGCGGTGGCGTTCCAGCGGTGGCGTTCCAGCGGTGACCCGGCTTCAGAGCTGTGTTTCTCCAGCGGCGTTCCAGCAGTGGTGTTCCAGCGGCGACCCGGCTTCAGAGCTGCGGGGCTCCAGCGTTCCAGCGGCGGACCCTGCTTCAGAGCTGTGGCGGTGTTCCAGGGTTCCGGCGATGGCGGTGGCGGCAGCCCGGCTTTGGAGGCTCGGCCGCGGGCCTAGTGGGCGATAACATCGGAGGCCTGGATCGCCTCAGTGCAGAGGGAGATCAAGGAGGGAAGAAGACAAAGACTTTAAGACTTTTGCATTCCACCACAGTGAGGAGGTGCTTGGTGAACTCACTGTGGTGGAAGTTAAATATGTGTTATTGTGTGTTTTGTTTTTTATTATATGTTATGACTGCAAGGTAACAAAATTTCGTTCAGACTGAAAGGTCTGAATGACAATAAAGGATACTTTACTTTACTTTAAAAGATGAAGCCAGAGGAAAGGTTATAGGTGGAAGGGGATATTGGGAAACGAAAAGTGAGAAGTGGGTGCGCATCCAGGTGGGACACGGGGAAGGGGGGTAGAGAAAAGGAAAGGGGGGGGGGGGCTTACACATTGTAGATTGCATCTTGAAGTTTTGCTCATCTGTAGATTTTGTATTTTAGTTTAGTTTAGTTTGGTTTAGAGATACATCGTGGAAACCTTTGGCCCACCGAGTCCATGCCAACCAGTAACCCCCACACATTAACACTATCCTGCACTCACTCGGGACAATTTGAAATTATACCAAGCCAATTAACCTACAAACCTGTATGTCTTTTGGAATGTGGGAGGTAGCCAGAGCTTCCTGGAGAAAACCCACACAGGTCACGCGGAGAGCATACAAACACCGTACAGACAGCATGCGTAGTCAGGATCAAACCTGGATTTCTGGCACTGTAAGGCAGCAAATCTACCGCTACACCACCTTCTTCTCTACCGCCCGTCTTCTCTTCACATCCAGGTCCATGTCATTAGCATACATCAAAAGAAGCATTGGTCCCAGTTTAGATATTTGGCTACCACCATATACAATGGCTGAATCTGTTAAGTAATGCTTATCGTAAGTTGACTAAAAATATAAGATACTTGGGATTGGACAGGTAGCGTTTGTGGAGAGAGGAATAGGTTTAACATTTCAAGTCTGTTCTTGCCTCTGTGAGTTACTGTGACCCCCTTGGCCTGGTGAACACAACCATCAGCAGTGAAACTAATAATGAAGGTCAAATCCAAGGCTATCTCCATATTAAACAAGTCAGTGCAACCTCTGGGAGTGAGTTGGTTGTCCATAGTTGGTAAAACCTTGTTGCAGAGATGGTGCAGGTTTCTCTATTCAGTTGGGTTTTGTCTTAATTTAATCATTGCCCTGCCATGGCCATGCCTCATCGACACACAGTCCCACACTCTCCCACCATTGCACTTTGATCTTCCATTTGGTTCTTTTAAGAGGTAAGAGTTTTAGTGATTTAGTTTCATTCAAGTCAGGTTGTGGGGTTGACTGCTGTTATTGTACATGAACTCCATCAGATATCCTTCATAAAACTGCACTTACAATAGCAAAAACTCATTGATACATTTTTCTTTGTAATTTCACATTTTCTGAAAACATAAATCGAAATGTCATTTCTCATTGGATTGTAAGTTACTCAGTAAAATCCATAACATGAGGTTTTTTTCAGTTCTTTGAGAGCCAAATCCTCAAAGTTAAAGCTTCCAAATTAATTACTGAAATCGTATAGCTCCGTAATGAAAATTGGCAAGTGTGTCAGCCTGATTTGTTCTGTAAAACTCTGCCTTCAGAGATTGAACATGTGGCTAGACTCACACATGGGTATCGTACTGAAGGACTGCCGCATGACCTGAGGTGGCATTCTTCGAATTGCACATTAAACCAACTAGCTTGGTATTCCATTACATACACAATGTAAATATGCACTTTGCGAAGGAATTACAATAACATTTTGCATGGATAATCCATAGCAGCAGTAGAGTTGCTGCCTTACAGCGTTCCAGCGCCAGAGACCCAGGTTCGATCCTGACTATGGTTGTTGTCTGTACGGAGTTTGTACGTTCTCCCCGTGAACTGCATGGGTTTTCTCCGAGATCTTCGGTTTTCTCCCGCACTCCAAAGACGTACAGGTTTGTAGGCTAATTGACTTGGTATTATTGTAAGTTGTCCCTAGTGTGCGTAGGATAGTGTTAGTTTGCGGGGATCGCTGGTCGGTGAGGACTCAGTGGGCGTGTTTCCGCGCTGTATCTCTAAACTAAAACTAAACAATATACAGTGCGCATGGGTGATATAGCTCTCATTTCATGCTGAATAACACATTTCTCGTGTAGCTGTTGATAAAATTCACTGTTGATGTGCATACTGGATATGATCTGAAAGGAACACATGATTAGCTACAGGTATTTGCATTTGTTTGTGAGAAGGAAGGAAGTGAAGGCTGTCCCAATGCAGTTGACACCCAAGCTTGTACTTTTGACGTGTAGGCACCATTATATTCTCGAGATTGCAGTACCCAATTCATACTTAACAAGCTCCCAGCTCTGTGACCAGATCCACATCACCCCCATAAAATTATTATTAAGATTGTAAAAAATATTTTAAAATTATATAACATAATTATATAACTATGTTATATAATTGTTAATTGGAGGAGAAAGAATATTGATCAAAACAGGTGTGAGAGGTTATGAGGAGAAGGCAGGAGAATGGGGTTAGAAGGGAGAGATAGATCAGCCATGATTGAATGGCGGAGTAGACTTGATGGGCCAAACGGCCTAATTCTACTCCTACCACTTATGACTTTATGACCTTATGAAAACATAAAGAAAGTGCTGAGAATATTCTCTGTGTAGGAATGCTGGTTTAAACCAAAGATAGACACAAAAAGCTGGAGTAACTCAGCGGGTCAGACAGTATCTCTGGAGAAAAGGAATGGATGACGTTTCGGGTCAAGACCCTTCTTCAGACTATAAGTTTTACTATAATAATCTTTCGTGATTACAGCTGCATCTAACTGCAGCAGGTAATCTCAGAGATAATGTGTGTGTTTCTACATGCAGTTTCAATATGCTGCTGGCAGTATTGTTTTGTATTGCCACTGAGGCCAAGCTGCAAATAAAACTAGGCATCATAGCAATAACTTCTTGTAAAATACTTTCAGCAAATCAATACATACAGCTGAACGATTTTTGTCCTTGTGCTGAAATCAAATCTAAGACCCAAAGGTAGACAGTAATGACTGGGATAGCAGTTTTGGGATATACAAGATAAACCAGCACATTACTTTATAACTTTGGGACCAGCCAGATGGACTGCACAGTCTGCAATTATCCTTCCTTTTTTTGCTGTATCCCCAAATGAGCTCTCTCATTTGAATGAAGTAGAAATAAAAAGATAACAGTACTGGACAGTTCAAGAATTCACAAACTACAATAAGTTTAAGTGAAAATCCCTCGCAAGCAAACAGGCAGAAAATAGGGTTTTAACCCACTCCTAAAGAGAGCCAGAGTACTAATTTCCATCATTAGTTTAACCCATCAAATTAATTTAATTTGCCACCAATGGCTGCCTCGCCAACAGTCTCTCTGTCCCTTCCATTGTTGTTTTAATAGGATATGTTAAATGTCTGTTTTAGTGTTCTTTAGTTGTTTTATGTGGGGGCGGGGGGGTGGGGGAAAACATTTTTTATCTCGTACCTCGACGGGGATGGGATTTTTTCTGTATTGCATCTCCGAACGCACTGCAGACTAACATTGTGGAGTTGGCGGCCTCAACTGGTGATCAATTTAGGAACTCCAAACGGGGGCGCCTGCGGGACTTACCATCGTGGAACTCGAGATCCCTTTGCCAGGGATCGTCCGGAGCTTGCGGACTTTAACATCGTGGAGCTCGCATTCCCTGGTTAGAGACCGACTTCGGAAGCTCCAAGTCGCAGGAGCTTCGAACGCCCCAATGCGGGAGCTTCGATCATCCCGACACGAGGGTTTTGATCGCTCTAACACGAGGGTTTTGATTGCCGCCTGCGGGAGCGTCGATCGCCCTGACGGATGGTTCGACTGCCCCGACAGCGGGAGAATAAAGGGTGAAGATGATTGGACTTTATTGCCTTCCATTACAGTGAGGAATGTGGGGAATCTGCTGTGGAGGTTGTTTATGTTAACTTGTATGTATTTGTGGGTCTTGTTGCTTTTTTTTAGTATGACTGTATGGTAATTCGAATATCACTGTACCCTATATGTTACACATGATAATAAAAGACCTTTGAAAACTTTGACCTTAAAAAAAGCATTGCTTATTTGAAATATTATTCATATGGAGCCACAATCATTTTTTTATGTGTAATACATTTTAAAATGTATAAATATTTTCCTTGGAGAATGACTAAAAAAATATATATTTATCTTTACTCTCTGCACATAGGACTTATTTATATTTATTTATTATCTTATAATTTCATCATGTGAGGGTTCAGTAAATGGTACAATTTGTTGCAACCTAGAGTGTGCATAATATCAACGTATTTGACTCCATACCGTCCACACAATGTGAAGTTTACTTATTTATTATTTTCAAATGAACATTATAAAAGCAGAACAGATTAAGGTTCGGGCAAGCATTTCAAATGATTGATTTTCTGTGCTTTGAAAGTGATAGGAAATGAAATCCTTCGTCGTTACTGAGTTCATAGATAATTAATAAATTATCAACTTCACTGACATTGAGGCTGCTGATCTTTCTGTTGTTGAATTAATTTCTATAGAATAACTGTGGTAGGTGGTGGTGACCTTGGAAACAGCGCTGAGGAGGAAAACAACAGCATGGGAATGTGACTGATCATGACAAAATGCGGCAGAACTTGTTACAGTCTGTTCAATTAGGGATCATCTATTTTCTGAAAGATGTACAGAGAAGGAACATATGTTTGTAAGTATGTGAGAATGAATGGATTGTTTTAACATGAATCACGGAAATAGATGAAAGTCCACATAAAAAAGATCTCCAATTTCTTTAGCCCAAATGCGTTTTGGTCCTTCAACCGAAGGGTTTCTGTCACATCTGATGTTGTCTGATTTTTTTTAGGATTTCTTTCTATTTAGCTAGGGATTTGAACACATTTTATAAAATATTGTACATAGCTCAGGACCATTCTCTTGTAGTTCTCTCTTATTTCTCTCTTCCCACAAGAGAAAATTGGTCTCCAAATGAAAAATACAATCACACGTTGTGAGAAGGAAATGCAAACGCTGGTTTAAACCGAAGATAGACACAAAATGCTGAAGTAACTCAGCGGGACAGGCAGCATCTCTGGAGGGTAGGAATGGGCAACATTTCAGGACGAGTTCCTTCTTCAGACAATCTCCAGCATTTTGTGTCTATCACACATTGTAAACTGGGTGCTGCAAATACCTCGAGCAAGGGAATGAGCATATGCCACGGTATCTATTGTGCAAATTAAATTAATACATTTACAAAAAACAGTTCATAATATTTTCCTGTGGTTATCCCATGAGAATGTGATAAATTCGACAGATTATTCATAATGATTACTTAATAGTGAAAATGTTTTAAACTTACTTTCAATATAAACAACAAAATAATATTCACTTTAATGTGATATTTAGCACTTTAATAATGATTAAATAAATTGAGGTTGGATCTGAGCAGAATAAAGAAGGAGTTAGAAGAGGTGACCAAGGGCCTTAACGTTTAGAGATACAGCATGGAAACAGGCCTTTCGGCTCATTGAGTCTACATCGACCATCGATCACTCGTTCACACTAGATCTACGTTATCCCACGTTCCCATGCACCCCCTACATACACAAGCAATTTACAGTGGCCAATTAACCTACAAACCTGCATGTCTTTCGGATGTGGGCTGAAACCAGGGCACCCGGGGAAAACCCAGGCAGGCACTGGGAGACTCCACACAGACAGCACCTGATGTCAGGGTTGAAGCTGAGGCAGCAGCTCTACCACTTGTGCCACTATGCCACTCCTATTGAACAAATATATTTTAAAGACATTTTAAAAAGACAGAAAAGTTCACATTATAAAAGGTAAGCCATTTGGAACGGAGACGAGGAAACCCTTTTTCTCACAGAGAGTTGTGAGTCTGTGGAATTCTCTGCCTCAGAGGGTGGTGGAGGCCGGTTCTCTGGATACTTTCAAGAGGGAGCTAGATAGGGCTCTTAAAGATGGAGGAGTCCGGGGATATGGGGAGAAGGCAGGAACGGGGTACTGATTGGGGATGATCAGCCATGATCACATCGAATGGCGGTGCTGGCTCGAAGGGCAGAATGGTCTACTCCTGCACCTATTGTCCATTGTCTAATAATCTTTGTCAATTATTTTACTACAACTAATGTGACACTCAACATTCTAAAACCTGCCTGCTTATTCCAATTGCCCTTTTAAAACAAAGGAACAACATTGACTATGCCCCAGCCAATGGTAGAGGAATGGAAGGGATACTCAGTGAACCTTAATTGGAAGGTTCTGGGCCAAATCTGTACTCCATCCTTGAATCGTTCAATGTTAATTTGATTATTGGACATGTGATGAAGCATAGACATAATTAGCTCATTACAACAGTCTGAGAGGGCCATTGCAACAAATTATCCCTCAACCAAGATAGAATAATGTGTTTTCCTGTTTGTCATGAAGAATGGAAACATTGGTGGAGACAATGTAGCAACAAAGAGGTTTATAATGTGAATTTCAGAATGAAGTCTCAACAGTTGAATGCGTATTCACCACAAATGGAACAAGGTGGGAATATGAAAGACCAAAGCTGAGTGGACACTGAATACTTGGACAGCTACTGGTCTGAAGAAGCACACACAATTTATGAGGTTCATAACACAATTGATATACTTCGGAAAATTTACATAATTTAAATGTAGAAAGACATTGGGATTAAAATGCTCAACAACATAAAATACTTTGAGAACCATGTAGCTCATGTAATGCCTGTATAATTATATTGCAAGGACTTTGTGAGTGTTAATTCAGTGAGGAATATTGATTGCCATTATGATAATGACATTTACCATCATCACAGCACACTCTTCTATGGAAGTAACTATAATCAATAGATGTATTATGTTTAATTAAAATCTAAACCTAAAAAAATTAGCATTTAAATGAGGTTCCCCACTTTTTTCAGACTGTATAAATATTGCAGTTCACGATCTTGTGTTATGCTTGCTTTATTGACTGAACAAGCATTTTGACAGTAGCATCGAGAGGTTGACTGAACCTGTGTAAACATGGACCTTGGAATTTTGTATTTATTGCTGACGAATTGCTGCATCAGTATGTGGAACATGGACATTCAACAAGGACTATAACATGCCCCTCAGTTTGTCAGATTCAACTGCATTTCAAGGAGCAAAGCACTCACTTTATTGGATGGTGAGAATGTATTCATTCACAGAGAACATACAAGAAAACTCATTGAAATTGGGAGGGCCACGGATAAAATAGATACATCTGAAGAAGCAGTTCATGCAGTTTAAAACATATTCTGAGAATTGTTTCTTCTATTCCCTTAAAAAGGAAGAAAGTCACCATAGACTGTGATGACTCAGAATTAGATGATGTATCTCCAATTGCTTTCTTCCAGTCACTGGATGTACCATCTATCAGGAAACTCTGGATTTACCTTCTAAAGAGCTGAAATGATTCTAAACTCACTGCATGGATATTCTGATTTATTGTAAGGAGATACTTGCTAACATCAAACTTCTTGCCTGAGGTATTTTATAGTTCTACCACCTCCAACATCTCACAACCAAATGGCTCCACCCTAATCTAATTCACATTGTTCATTAATCAAATTCACTAATCTAATTCACCTATTCATTAATTGAATTGTGTACTACTTCAAATAGACAATGTTACTATTTATTTTGGAATCAAACTAAACAGAGCTTATGTGGTAGATTTGTACGTTTATGGACCTGCTGCTGTTAACCTGCTGGTAAACGCCACCCTGCCCCAACATGTTGGAGCCTTGTGGAGTAGATGATCCTTGGACAACATGGGGAGGATGGCATGATATGACCAACAAAAAAACTGACAGTTAGATAAAACATTTAGAATAGTTTAGTTTAGAGATACAGCACGGAAACAGGCCCTTTGGCCCACCAAGTCTGCACTGACCAATGATCCCAGCACATTAACACTATCCCACACACACCAGGGACAATTTTGCATTTATACCAATTAACCTATAAACCTTTACGTCTTTGGAGTGTGGGAGGAAACCGAAGATCTCGGAGAAAACTCATGCAGGTCACGGGGAGAACGTGCAAACTCCTTACAGGCAGCACCTGTAGTCAGGGTTGTACCTGGGGCACTGTAAGCAGTACAGCTCTACCATTATGCCACCGTGCTGCCCTTATAAAATAATTCAAATAATATTTACAGCTCAATGAAATAATGAAAAATTACCAAAATCTTAAAAGAATCAAACTCACACCACTAAAAGTAATTACAAACATACAGTGGCTTGCAAAAGTTTTCATACCCCTTGAACTTTTCCACATGTTGTCACGTTACAACCACAAACGTAAATGTATTTTATTGGGATTTTATGTAATAGACCAACACAAAGTGATGTATGAATGTGAAGTGGAAGGAAAATGATACATGGTTTCCAAATGGTATTACAAGTAAAAAACTGAAAAGTGTGGCGTGCAAAAGGATTCAGCCCCCCTGAGTCAATACCTTGTAGAACCACCTTTCGCTGCAATTACAGCTGCAAGTCTTTTGGGGTATGTCTCTACCAGCTTTGCACATCTAGAGACTGACATTTTTGCGCATTCTTCTTTTCAAAATAGCTCAAGCTCAGTCAGATTGGATGGAGAGCGTCTGTGAACAGCAATTTTCAAGTCTAGCCAGAGATTATCAATTGGATTTAGGTCTGGACTTTGACTGGGCCATTCTAACACATAAATATGCTTTGATCTAAACCATTCCATTGTAGCTCTGGCTGTATGTTTAGGGTCGTTGTCCTGCTGGAAGGTGAACCTCCGCCCCAGGCTCAAGTCTTTTGCAGACTCTAACTGGTTTTCTTCCAAGATTGCCCTGTATTTGGCTACATCCATCTTCCCATCAACTCTGACCAGCTTCCCTGTCCCTGCTGAAGAAAAGCATCCTCACAGCATGATGCTGCCACCACCATGTTTCACAGTGGGGATGGTGTGTTCAGGGTGGTGTGCAGTGTTAGTTTTCCACCACACATAGCATTTTGCATTAAGGCCAAAAACTTCAATTTTGGTCTCATCAGACTAGAGCACCTTCCTCCACATGTTTGCTGTGCCCCCCACATGGCTTGTGGCAAACTGCAAATGGGACTTTTTATGGATTTGTTTCAACAAAGGCTTTCTTCTTGCCACTCCTCCATAAAGGCCCGATTTGTGGAGTGCATGACTAATAGTTGTCCTGTGGACAGATTCTCCCACCTGAGCTGTGGATCTCTGCAGCTCCTCCAGAGTTACCACGGGCCTATTGGCTGCTTCTCTGATCAATGCTCTCCTTGCCCGGCCTGTCAGTTTAGGTGGACGGCCATGTCTTGGTAGGTTTGCAGTTGTGCCATACTCTTTCCATTTTCGGATGATGGATTGAACAGTGCTCCGTGAGATGTTCAAAGCTTGGGATATTTTTTTATAACCTAACCCTGCTTTAAACTTCTCCACAACTTTATCCCTGACCTGTCTGGTGTGTTCCTTGGGCTTCATGATGCTGTTTGTTCACTAATGTTCTCTAACAACCCTCTGAGGCCTTCACAGAACAGCTGTATTTACACTAAGATTAGATTACACACAAGTGAACTCTATTTACTAATTAGGTGACTTCTGAAGGCAATTGGTTGCACTGGATTTTATTTAGGGATATCAGAGTAAAGGGGGTTGAATACTTTTGCACGCCACACTTTTCAGATTTTTATTTGTAAAAAAAATTGAAAACCATGTATCATTTTCCTTCCACTTCACAATTATGCACCACTTTGTGTTGGTCTATCACATAAAATACCAATAAAATACATTTACGTTTGTGGTTGTAACGTGACAAAATGTGGAAAGGTTCAAAGGGTATGAAACCTTTTGCAAGCCACTGTATAGTCGCACTCACTTCATTCAAACATAAGTAAAGTTGCTAATACTCACTATGATCCTGTGTAACTGGTTCTCTGCAGTGATATCAGTGGAGTAGCTTTTCTTGCAAATAGCTTACCCAGCCTAGGTGAAACAGGCAAATCCTCATCAAAAGTTCTGGAGAAATTGTAAACGTACTGCAAACAGCATGAAAAGTCCAACATCAGATACTGTCGGGAAATCACTGATGCATTGAAGTTCTGCGCTTACTCATCTGCATAGAAATTGCAAATTTGGTCGCAACCATCTTGACAAATACTGATAGCTCTGCACAGAACTGCTAAGAGGATACAGCTTGTCTCTCTCTCCAATTTCTACAGCTTTGCTCTGGAGAGTATTCTGACTGGATGCATCTCAGCCTGGTGTGGCAACTGCTCTGTTCCTGGCTGCTGGAAGCTGCAGAAATGGTGCACACACCCAGTCCATCGTGGGCTTGTCATTTCCAAACATCCAGTCTACCGTCATGATGCGTGTAGTCTTAAGGATAGCTTCTTCCACACTGCTGTCCAACTCCTAAACCATTCACCCCAACCACCCCATTCCTACCACACACCCACATTTAACTCCACCTCGTTGGTTATTTGTCTATTGTACTTTAATATTCTTTAGCCATTCTCATTTTTTACACAACGATTTTGCGCTATTCTGCTGTTCTGCACTCATCGCTGTATTTATTATTGAATTTATCGATAATGCACTGTACTGTTTAGTTTGTGAGTTTCGCATGAATCGGCCAGCAAGTTCTGATCAATCAATATCTATGTCAAAACAGAGTGCAAAGGAATTTCACATCAATACTGTAATTCAATTGGCAAAAATACATATAGTTTCAACATCTCAGTGAAAGTTGTTAAGAAATAGACATACCATGTGGAAGAAGACTATAATTGACAATGTTATCAACAAATATATTCGCCTTACTTCCTTTTCTCTACGTAAGGCTGCCGCCTCCAATTCCCAATAGACAATGATGGAGCCCCTTCATAGCTGCTCTGTCTTAATTGATACTCTTCTGACTCTATATGCAAAGAGAAGTGTAAACCAGGAGTAAAACTGACCTATCATTGAAAATGTCCTTTTGTTCCAATATTCAGAACATACGTTATTAGGGATCGTTAGACATCTCAGAAAACTAGCAAGATCATTGAAGAACTGTATTTGTTCTTACTTGGAGAAATGGGTGATAGCTTTTCCTGCAGCGTGTTTATGAAATAGAGGGTTTGTAAGTGCATAGGATGGGCTACCTGATGCAATAAATACATCAGAACAACTGATCACATTTCCCAGAAGGATTTTGAAGTGGTTCACATAACAGCATGCTTGGGATGAGCTGGTGCTCACAATATGACAGTTATAGTACCTGTGGATTCATTTTAAGCATCTTCGTGCTGCACATGGCTGCAATGTGGTGTTGTTTATGATCACACTCCATGCGAACATGGTTTTTTTGCCCAGCACTTTAATGCCTCTGATCAGGCTCGATGTCTCTCAGATAACTGCATATAAGTAAAATCTACTGTTTGATTTTGCTCCAAACAACATTCTTTAAATGTTACTTATTATTTATTTGAGATCTATTGCCAGGTATGAAATCCACATGGGTACTAGTGTATACCTCAGTAAAATGTTTGCAACACCATTGAAACGGTTTAAATAATGAAAAAATAATATAATTTAATGCTTACCTGATACTTTTATAGCATGTTTGCAATATGAAATCTGCTCTTTGCCTCAAGACCTTCCATCTATTCTGCTGCAGCTTTTCACATCATAAGCCATCACAGTGTTCCTGATCAGAACAATTAATCAGGAGGACAGGGGTTTCATTGTGCTCCTGATTATTTTTTTCTGTTTGTATGCTTCATTGTCACCTTCCCCTCAGCTAACAATGAACTGTTTTACATTTCCTATTCATTGTCTGCTTTGATCTGTCATTTTCACACATTGCCCTTCCATATACTAGTCTCCCTCTTCCCTAACTCTGCCTGAAGAAGGGTCTCAACCCAAAACGTCACCATTCCCTCTCTCCAGAAATGCTACCTGACCCACTGAGTTACTCCAACATCTTGTGTCTATCTTTGGTGTAAACCAGCATCTGCAGTTCCATCCTACACAGTGTTCCTGATACTAATGTAATCATGTGTTAAATACTTTGCTTTGGAATTGCCAATTATCAATTGAGATACCATTTAGAAGAAATACTCTGATGCTATTTAAAATTGCACTGTGATTTGTTTGTAATAAACATGTTGGCACTTTAGCATGGTTCGCCACTTTAATTAAGCAAGATGCCATTTATTTAAAATAGACTAACAAACAGATTAACATCTTAGTCAAAGGAATTTCATACAAATAATTCAATAGTTGGTTATACAAGACAGCAGAATTTCTTATATTATTATACCCATGGTTGTTTTAATTTATTTGGCAACCATTTTACATTCTGAATTATAACAATGAGACTTTTCAACATTATACGGAGTATAATAAGAAAACTAGAGAAACACTCAACGGGTCAGACAGGGTTTGTGGATCAATAAATCTGTCTAATTTAGTTTAGTTTACTTTAGATATACAGCGTGGACACAGGCCCACCAAGCCCGTACTGACCAGCGATCCCTGCACACTAACACTATCCTACACACACTAGGGTCAATTTACATTTATACCCAGCCAATAAACCTACAAACCTGTACGTCCTTGGAGTGTGGGAGGAAACCGAAGATCTCGGAGAAAACCCGCACAAGTCGTAGGGAGAATGTACAAATTCCTTACATACAGCACCCGTAGTCAGAATCCGGGTCTCTGGCGCTGTAAGGCAGTAGCAACAGACTGGTTCCACCAAGATGTAGCACAGAACGCCACAGGAGATCCTTCTTCCCTGTGGCGTACAACTCCCTCTTCTGTCGTGGGGTAGACTGACTCCCCCGTGGGGTAGAGTGAAGTGAACTTCAACTTCAACCCAGAGGTTTCCATATTTCACCAGGACAAGCTGCAAATGGTGCCCATTATATCTCAGGACTTGGATCAAAGCAAAAATCTTATGTTGTGAAAATGTGTCATTTTCCAAAAGTAACCCAGGTGAAGCTCGTGAGAAGTCACTGTATGGCATGAACTGCAATTCCAAAATAATGCTTGGTTTCCTTGTTCAGGATACTTATTTGCACATGAGTTATGTAGTTATTAAAACGTGAAAAGTAATTACATGATGTGAAATTACAAGAATTAATTAAAGTATTCTACAACATAAATCATGTGCTTTAATATTTAAATCGGGCAATCTTAAGGTCTGCAATAAAAATATAAATGACAAATGTCAATCTGGATAAACATTGAGAATGTTATAGACACACAGTTCTGTTACAAACTGACCAGAGGACAAAACAAACCGGACACAATGTTGGCACCTTGGTTTTAAATGTGCATATGATATTACATTGTTGTATCAATCACCTCGCTGTGAAATGATGAGCAGCAGTGAGCTAAAAATAGGCTGGAATGGGCACTAGCAGTGAAATATGACAGCTTGGCACATGCCTGTTCTAATTAGAGAAAGCCTCGATGTACATCAATTGCACTGTTATAATCACCTTCAGCCTATAAAGGAACTTCAAAATGGTGCTGTTTCTGACCTCTATTTTTTGCAGTCATAAAAATAGACATTGACCTTAAATGACAATTCTCTTCAGAGTAGTGTTTAAACATACAAATCCTCAGCAACCTCATTGCGTTTGTGGTAGTTTATTTCCTCGACCATTGTGATTTACATGTCAGTTCAGTCTTCTTTTTACCAGCTAATGTTCAAATATTTTCCCAATGCCTTCAGACATTGCAATTGATTCAGCTTCTATAGCTAGTTCTGATAAAAGGTATCCTATTCTGAAGTATGAAAGCACTTATTTTAACCATTCTTCTGCTCTTCTAACACAATAACTCACACTTATGCTGTCTTCTTACTGGTTCCCTGCTAATGGGAACAATCTTTCAAATTCAGATTGGTTTCTTGTGGTATACACAAAGGTGCAATGAAATTCCATGGTCGCATGAAGCTCATAGAATAAACAGTATCTGATAATGATAGAGGAAACAACAAATACAACAATGAACGTAAAATAGTAGAATGGAGCAAAGACGGTAATGCAATCTGAAGTAGTGCAAACAAACTGAAGTGCAACTTAATACCAAATGTGGTCGAGTAGGAGTATGTGGCAGCACCTCAGTGAAGAGATGGTTGGTGCAAGAGCTGCATGTCTAGATGTTTGGGCTTCCAAGCTCTTGTATCTTCTCCCAGAAGGGTCAGGGATATCACTGAACGGCTGCAGAACATTCTGGAGGGGGATGGTGAATAGCCAGCTGTCGTAGTGCATGTTGGCACCAACGATATAGGTAAAAAACGGGATGAGGTCCTACAAGGCGAAATTAGGGAGCTAGGAGATAAACTTAAAAGTAGGACCTCAAAGGTAATAATCTCTGGACTCCTACCAGTGCCACGTGCTAGTCAGAGTAGAAATAGGAGGATATTGCAGATGAATACGTGGCTTGAAAAATGGTGCAAGGGGGAGGGATTCAAATTTCTCAGGCATTGGAATCAGTTCTGGGGGAGGTGGGACCAGTACAAACAGGACGGTCTGCACCTGGGCTTGAAGGGAACCGATGTCCTTGGGGGAGTGTTTGCTAGTGCTGTCAGGGAGGATTTAAACTAATGTGGCAGGGGATGGGAGCATGAGCAGAGAGACAGAGGAAAAATACAGGGCAAAAATCAAAAAGGGCCACTTTTTCAACATAATTGTATAAGGGGTAAGAGTGTTGTAAAAACAAGCCTGAAGGCTTTGTGTCTCAATGCAAGGAGCATTCATAATAAGATGGATGAGTTGAATGTGCAGATAGTTATTAATGAATATGATATTATTGGGATCACGGAGACATGGCTCCAGGGTGACCAAGGCTGCGAGCTGAACATCCAGGGATATTCAATATTCAGGACAGAAAGGAAAAGGAGGTGGAGTAACGTTGCTGGTTAGAGAGGAGATTAACGCAATAGAAAGGAAGGACATTAGCTTGGAGGATGTGGAATCAATATGGGTAGAGCTGCGAAACACTAAGGGGCAGAAAACGCTAGTGGAAGTTGTGTACAGGCCACCTAACAGTAGTAGTGGAGTTGGGGATGGCATCAAACATGAAATTAGAAATGCGTGAAACAAGGGTAAAACAGTTATAATGGGTGACTTCAATCTACATATAGATTGGGTAAATCTAATGGGCAGGGGTACTGAGGAAGAGGATTTCTTGGAATGTATACGGGATAGTTTTCTAAACCAACATGTAGAGGAACCAATGAGAGAGCAGGCTATTCTAGACTGGGTACTGAGTAATGAGGAAGGGTTAGTTAGCAGTCTTGTTGTGCGTGGCCCCTTGGGCAAGAGTGACCATAATATGGTTGAGTTCTTCATTAGGATGGAGAGTGACATTGTTAATTCAGAAACAAGGGTTCTGAACTTAAAGAAAGGTAATTTTGTGGGTATGAGACGTGAATTGGCCAAGATAGACTGGCAAGTGATTCTTAAAGGGTTGACGGTGGATATGCAATGGAAGGCATTTAAAGACTGCATGGATGAACTACAACAATTGTTCATCCAGGTTTGGCAAAAGAATAAATCAGGGAAGGTAGTGCATCCGTGGATAACAAGGGAAATCAGGGATAGTATCAAAACTAAAGAAGAAGCATACAAATTAGCCAGAAAAAGCAGCCTACCAGAGGACTGGGAGAAATTCAGAGTCCAGCAGAGGAGAACAAAGTGCTTAATTAGGAAAGGGAAAATAAATTAGGAAAGAAAACTGGCAGGGAACTGCAAAAGTTTTTATAGATATGTGAAAAGAAAAAGGTTAGTTAAAACAAATGTAGGTCCCTTGCAGTCAGAAACTAGTGAATTGATCATGGGGAACAAGGACATGGCAGACCAATTGAATAATTACTTTGGTTCTGTCTTCACTAAGGAAGACATAAATAATCTGCCGGAAATAGCAGGGGACCGGGGGTCAAAGAAGATGGAGGAACTGAGTGAAATCCAGGTTAGCCAGGAAGTGGTGTTAGGTAAATTGAATGGATTAAAGGCCGATAAATCCCCAGGGCCAGATAGGTTGCATCCCAGAGTACTTAAGGAAGTAGCCCCAGAAATAGTGGATGCATTAGTGATAATTTTTCAAAACTCTTTAGATTCTGGAGTAGTTCCTGAGGATTGGAGTGTAGCTAATGTAACCCCACGTTAAAAAGGGAGGGAGAGAGAAAACGGGGAATTACAGACCAGTTAGTTTAACATAGGTAGTGGGGAAAATGCTAGAGTCAGTTATTAAAGATGGGATAGCAGCACATTTGGAAAGTGGTGAAATCATTGGACAAAGTCAGCATGGATTTATGAAAGGTAAATCATGTCTGACGAATCTTATAGACTTTTTCGAGGATGTAACTAGTAGTGGATAAGGGAGAACCTGTGGATGTGTTATATCTGGACTTTCAGAAAGCTTTCGACAAGGTCCCACATAAGAGATTAGCATACAAACTTAAAGCACACGGTATTGGGGGCTCAGTATTGATGTGGATAGAGAATTGGCTGGCAGACAGGAAACAAAGAGTAGGAGTAAACGGGTCATTTTAAGAGTGGCAGGCAGTGACTAGTGGGGTACCGCAAGGCTCAGTGCTGGGACCCGAGCTATTTACAATATATATTAATGATCTGGATGTGGGAATTGAATGCAACTTTTCCAAGTTTGCGGATGACACGAAGCTGGGGGGGCAGTTTTAGCTGTGAGGAGGATGCTAGGAGGCTGCAAGGTGAACTGGATAGTTTGGGTGAGTGGGAAAATGCATGGCAGATGCAGTATAATGTGGATAAATGTGAGGTTATCCATTTTGGTGGCAAAACAGGAGGGAGACTATTATCTGAATGGTGACCGATTAGGAAAAGGGGAGATGCAACGAGACCTGGGTGTCATGGTACACCAGTCATTGAAAGTAGGCATGCAGGTGCAGCAGGCTGTGAAGAAAGCAAATAGTATGTTGGCATTCATAGCAAAAGGATTTGAGTACAAGAGCAGGGAGGTTCTACTACAGTTGTACAGGGTCTTGGTGAGGCCACACATGGAGTATTGCGTACAGTTTTGGTCTCCTAATCTGAGGAAAGACATTCTTGCCATAGAGGGAGTGCAGAGAAGGTTCACCAGACTGATTCCTGGGATTGCAGGACTTCCATATGAAGAAAGACTGGATAGACTCGGCTTGTACTATCTGGAATTTAGGAGATTGAGGAGGGATCTTATACAGACTTACAAAATTCTTAAGGGGTTGGACAGGCTAGATGCATGAAGATTGTTCCCGATGTTGGGGAAGTCCAGGACAAGGGGTTACAGTTTAAGGATAAGGGGGAAGTCTTTTAGGACCGAAATGAAAAGATCTTTTTTCACACAGAGTGGTGAGTGTGGAATTCTCTGCCACAGAAGGTAGTTGAGGCCATTTCATTGGCTATATTTAACAGGGAGTTAGATGTGGCCCTTGTGGCTAAAGGGATCAGGGGGTATGGAGAGAAGCCAGGTACAGGATACTGAGTTGGATGATTAGCCATGATCATATTGAATGGCGGTGCAGGCTCGAAGGGCCAAATGGCCTACTCCTGCACCTATTTTCTATGTTTCTATGTTTCTAAGATAGAAGTGAGAAAAGGGAGTGGCCAGGGTGGTAGGCATCCTTGACAATACTCCCAGTGTTCCTGATGCTTCATCCGCCGCCTGTCACTTTTGAGGCGAGGAGGAGACCGTGTTCCATGTCTACATGGAGTGTGAGAGGTTGCAGCCCTTGTTCGAGTATCTGAAGGGGCTGCTCCTCAAGTTTTGGCTCCACTTTAGTCCGACACTATTTATATTTGGGCACCCGGTGCAGAGGGGGGAGGGTCGGGAGGGAGGAGGGGGTCTCCCTGTCGGTCTGCTCCTGGGCCTGGCCAAGATGGCCATTCGCGGGTCCAGGCAGCGGGCAGTCGACGGCCGCACAGCAGTCGGCTGCCTGCCCCTCTTCCGGGGTTACGTCCGTGCCCGCGTGTCCCTAGAGAGGGAACACGCGGTGTCCACGGGGACTGTGGAGGCTTTCCGTGAACGCTGGTCACCGCTGGAGGTCGAAGGCATTATTGATAAAAATGACAATATTTTAATTTGAGAACTTTGTTTGTAAAATGCCAATATAGGCATCCTCTGATCGTTTTACTGTTTTGTACTTGTTGGTTTAAATAAAAGCACTTGTTAAAAAAAAAAAAAAAAAAAGTGTTCCTGATGCAACACACTGTGAAGATGGACTGGATGGAAGAAGATGGACTGGCCTGTGTTTACCACCCTTTTTTTTTAAAGATTTTGTATCAAAAAATGTATTCAATTATTAAAAAATATTATATACAGGACAGTAAAACAAGCCAGAACCCACCACCATAATACAATACAAACATATATCCAAAATGAACTATTATACAGCTATGATACAATCCTTATTGAGGATGCATTCAACACCCTGCGGTGCCCAGGGGTCGGGGAACTCCCTCAGGGTGCATGTAGACAGGACGAATTCCCTCTCTAACCTCACCCGGGCACGGACGTAACCCCGGAAAAGGGGCAGGCAGCCGGCTCGGGTAAAGCCCTCCACCGCCTGGCGCCTTGACTCGCGGATGGGCAGCTTGGCCAGGCCCAGGAGCAACCCAACCAGGACATCTTCAGCCCTACCCTCTCCCCTACGCACACGGTGTCCAAAGATGAGGATGGTGGGTGAAAAATGCAGCCAGAAGGCAAGGAGCAGCCCCTTCAGGTGTTCAAACAGTGGCTGCAGCCTCACACACTCCATGTACACGTGGTACACAGACTCTTCCAGCCCACAACAGCGGCAGGCGGCTGGCGAGTCTGTGAACCGCGAGAGAAACAGGTTGCAGGGAACACCTCGGTGCAATACCCTCCACCCCAGGTCCCCAATGTAGAGGGGGAGAATCCCTGCGTCGAGGGACCCCCACCGGGGGTCCCCCTCGCGACCAGAAGGCAACACTGACCGCCACTTGATGTCCAGACGGTGGACCAGGGCGAGGAAGTGCAGGGTGTGGAGGAGGAGCCCGTACAGGCTCCCTGCGTCTTGGAGGGAGATGAAGGGTGTCGAGGAAAGGCGGCTCAAGTTGTGTGGGACCGGCTCCCGGGAAGGATTACGGTGCCTGGGTCTGAAGAATACTTCCGGCTGAGCAGGGGTTTGCTCAACCACAGGTATTCCACACATTTGAGCCTACCCGACACCCGGTGGAGTGGGACAAGGACCGGCTGCTCTCACGCCCGGGCTGTCGCCCTCCGCCGGCGGAGGGGGGGGGCCCGGTTGACGGCAACCAGTTTCCAGACTCTCAACAAGTCCCTGTAGAATCCGGGCATCCCCCATCAGGACCGCACGGGTCACCACCCCTTTGCAGGTTCAGCTTTCACTATTTACTTTCAACCTCTTTCACAATTTTAATCATTTCCTCCTTAACCAAATGTATTTTACAGTTTCCATACAATAATGCTCCGTCTTATACCTGATTACATTCAAGTGAACCTTCATTGACTTCACTTTCATTAACTCCAATGTCTTATCAATCCCATTCATCTTTGGTTCATTGATCTGTATTGGACCCTGCTTCAGAAAGGCTCTCAATAGCATCATGCGAAGTGGTTCATGTCTGATTATGATGGCTACAAAGACTGATTTACAATCTTTCCAACCTGCAAACCATTGGATATATTTTGGCTGGTCCATGATCTCCCTCTGACATTCATGACAACAGATCTTGCTCGGAGAATGAAATTGGCTGGTGGTATATAAGACATTTTTGTTAGGCTCCTTTGGTCACTCTGAAAAAGATGGTTCAAACCATATTGACATTATTGGAACACAATCCATTCACTTCAGCCACAAGGTCACTGCCCATCTATTACATGAGGACTTAGTCTCAGCAGTGATGAAGGAACAGTGACATACTTCCATGTCATCACAATTTGAAAGATAACTTTTTGCGATGTTATTGAAATAGCCGCAATGTCTTGTTCTCCTTGTAACCTACTCTCACTCACAAACTTGTCAACTCCAGCCTGCAGTTGAGAATGGAATGCCTATTAACATTTATACTTCTTATCTTATGAGGGGGCAAGGCATGTTTAGTGAAGCAACTGATCATGAATAAGCCAAGATGCCCTTTTGAAATCCCACCATGAAGTCCAAAGCTTGAGATGGTTGAATTCCAACTATCTTCCTATGTGAGAGTCCACCGATGACTCCACCTACTTGTATGTTTCCCCTTGATATTCATTAACTTCAGTGTTACCAGGGCAACTTTATTCCAGAAAATTGATTATCACACCTCTGGAATTGAACTTATTTGCTCATGTTTGAATCAAGGCCTGGAACCATGTGGTTCCAGTGAAACTTAAACAGAGCATCAGTGAGCAAGATCTTGCTGATAAAAAGGAACTGCAGATGCTGGTTTATACCAAAGATAGACACAAAATGCAGGAGTATCTCAGTGGATCAGGAAGCATCTAGGGAGAAATTGGATTGGTGATGTTTCGGGTCAGGACCTTTCTTCAAACTTATTTTTCAGATTTATCAAATAAGTCTTCAGACATAAATAAGTGCCATTTAAAAGAGCTGTTGTTCACAACTTCCAATGTTTGGCTTATGATTGAACACAGTTTGGCGGGGCGCAAATGAGCGTGAATGGATTTAACTTGTGGCTGGACATTCCTTGGTAATTTTTGCACTTTGTCAAATAACTAAATATTGTAATGGCTAAGTTTGAGACTCAGTTTCATCTGGGTGATAACAATTGGGATGTTGTCACAATTTACAGTTAAACTCATCATATAAATGGAAGACTAAAACATTAAATAATGAGCAATCCAAGAAAGGTCATTTCTACTTTTGTTCACTGTTGTCATGTTGCTAGTGTTGGAAGTATTTTTTATTTTTATTTTCACACATCCTAAGAGATTCCAAATTAGTTGAGGTTTATCTTCTTCTAATGCAGAATTATTTGCCTCCTTGGATTTGGCTGCGGCCAGGGTATTCCTTCCCTCATCGACCTGCAATATCCAGACACATCCAAACTTGTGTGCGAGCTCTTAACTCTGATGAGAAAATTTGCTCAACTCTAACCCGACTATTCTTTTTCAGAAATTATATCACTTAATGTAGTTTCAATATTTATGCCTATCTCTCAAAAACTTGAATTTTTAGCTCAGAAAACCTGCTTCTTATACAGTTTTCTTTCTTTCACTCTGATCTTTACCATTTTCCCCCTGATATGAGCCACAAAGTGTAATTTTTTAATAGTAAATTTAATTTTACCAAATGTTTATTGAAATGCAGTGAATTAAGATACCTTGAACAATGGCAACAGTCTACTATAGATTTCAATTACCTTAAACAGACATAGGTGAAGGTCATAACAAGAGAGACTAGTAATTAATTGATAAGGGTGGCTAGTTTATTAGTTAGCAAAACTCATTATTTTCATAGTCTTAAATAATGATAAGCAGGGAAGCACCATGTTAAATTATTTTTTTCACTGACTCGTCTCCTGTTTTACTCAGGCACCTTAATCCACCCTTTATTCTGCCACCTTGACATGTGGATTTAACAGCTCCATCTGGTAATTGAAGATAGCTGTTAGATTTAAGAGCCCTTGTTCTGAGAATTTAATCCAAATTTCCATGTTCTACTCTCACCTAATTTGGCTTTTAATATTACAATTATGTGCTGTAGAATTTCATTTTAGACCCGTTTGTCTTCTGTATCTCCCACTCTATTTTCTCCCAATCTGAGTTTTGTTGGATAATGGTGAAATTATCTTTTGCCGACTTGAGCTCCTTTCAAATAACAATATTTTTTCAAAGAACTCTTTTATTTTCCCTCCCCCCGGATACTCTACAACTTAACAAAATACCTGCTATGAGTTTGTATTGAATGCGACTGTAAGGTATTTGCACTGACAAGATTTAGTTATTTATTGAACATTCATTATACAAAGACTAAATGTAATGATGAGGCAAATGAAGCAGCACTGATCTCATTCTGAATGCCATGGAAGGGTCACAGAAGTAGTGACATATTACAGTAGAGTCATAGAGTGATACAATGTGGAAACAGGTTTTTGGCCCTATTTGCCCACACCGGCCAACATGTCCCTACTACGCTAGTCCCACCTGCCCACGTTTGGTCCATATTCCTCCAAACGGCTCCTGTCCATGTAATTCATGGTTTGTGCAGGGTAACATTTTTGAATGATAGATTGAAAGGTACAGCATGGAGAAAGGCCCTTTGGCCCACCAAACCCACACCAGCCATTGATCACCCGTTCACACGGGTTCTATGTTAACCCGCACATCTTTGGGATGTGGGAGGAAACCAGAGCACCCAGATCAAATTCACGTGGTCGCAGAGAGAATATGCAAACACCACACTGACAGCACCCAAGGTCAGGATTGAACCCAGGTCCCAGGTGCTGTAAGTGTGCTACTCTACCAGCTGCTCAAACCATGCCAGTTGCCAGTTGTCAGCTCCTGCTTGGACTATCATATTAAAGTTGCTCAACACGACATAACAGCTCATCACCTATGTAGCAGATTCAACAAATTTAACAGCGAATCCACTGGTTGAAGGAAATATAATGGGTTTAATGATTAGTGAATTTGTTAACACATGAATAGAATCTTTCCAGAGCAATGTTGATGTTCCAAATGTCACAGCTCACTGTGTGTCAGCTAAAACCACTCAGAAACACCTGTCATGGACTTGATTCTCTCAACATAAATTAATTTCAGGCATCAGGTCCAGAGAATCTCTGGAAGCCAGCAACAATAACTGCATCAAACACGTTGAAAAACTAAACTAAACTAAACTAAATGATGCAGACAGCAAATTAGGCTTGGATAACAGCTAGTAAGAAAAAAAAGCTCAATTATTAATAAAGAACTTTTATTATTTTTAAATGTGTTGAATCTTGATATGATTACCTCAGGCAATGAGATCCCTGGAGTGTGGAGGTCAGGTCTGTGGACTGAGGTGTGCAGTAATCCTGATTTATGCACTGTTAATACATCACAGCGCATACAACTAAAGGGCCTGTCTCACGGTGCGAGTCCACCCACGAGTGACCCCAAGTGAAAGAAATAAAACAGACTTGTGGTTGTGTGCGAGATTACAAGTTTATGATCAAGTGTTAATCTTGTTCCCACGGGTATGTGATTTCTGCGATGTTCCAAGTTCCTCTCCCGAGTTACCAAGTTCCTCTCCCGTTACTCTTGAGCCAACCGTGAATGAAGGTATGTTTTAATAACTGGTCTTTCACATGAGATAGTTGGGAGACAGAGCTCAGGGTTCACCTCCTGAGCTGCTTTGGTGCCCAGGTGTGAGTTGAGGTGGAGGGAGGTTGGGGAGGGGGGTGGGGGGGGGGGGGGTCATTAATCTGTCTGGGGTGACAAGACTCTTGGGTTAGGAGTGGTGTGCGAGGGAGGGTTAATTCTCTCCGATCTCTCTCAAGCCCCGGACGAGAACAAAGGAAACCTCTCTTGCCGCCGCGTACAAGCCCGTTGTATATAACTGTGCTGCTGACGCACACACGCACTCTCTCTCCCTCTCTCTCTCTCTCTCTATGCTCTCTCTCACTGCAGCTCAGAGCACAACCGCGCCATCCTATAGTGGTAACATTCACATCGGTTCCCCTCCACACCCACACCCTCTCTCCGACACACACCCCCCCACAAGACAACAGGCAGCGTGAGAGACAGAGAGTTTGTAGGTGTTGGTTTTTGTATAAGGTTTTATTTTTAAATTATTAACCAAGGTTGCATTTACTTATTTTAAACGAAGTTTGGAGCGCTTGACAATACTTTTTTTTTCTCTTTGCGCTTGTTTTCAGAAAGGGTTCAGACCGCGCCCCGCTTGGCTCGTTGCCCCCTTTGAACCAAGCCCTGCGAGAGGGAGGGATGGAGGGAGGGAGGGAGGGAGGGAGGGAGGGAGTGAACAAGCGCACCGAGGAGGAGAGGGAGGAGGGGGTGGGGGGGGGGGGGGGTGGGTGGAGGAGAAATAGGGAAGAAGTTAGTTGTTCAGATCAGAAACCTGTAGGCTGGGAGCCATAATGGTGAAGAGCGCACCCAGTTCTTCTGAGGAGTGCATAAGCGACATCGATCGGAAGCAATGTTCCTCTAGAACTATAACTGAAACCGTGTCCACATCACCTCCTCTTGGCCGGACCGCAAGACCCAGGGTTACTGGTCAGCGCTCTCCGCCACAAAGGAATCTCAAGAGGGCAATGCCAATGTAAACCGCGGCATCGCCTAAAATATGCCTATTCACACACACATTAATTCTCCCTCCCTCTCTCTCTCTCTCTCTCTCTCTCACACACACACAATATCATCCAAGACTGTTCGTGTAGAAGGCAACATTTGCCCAGAAGACGCCAAGAAAGGAATAAAGTGTAGGATAGGAACTGCCTGCAGATGCCGGTTTAAACTGAAGATAGACACAAAAAGCTGGAGTTGACAGGGGGCGATCAAACAGCACAATGTCATCCCGTCACCAATTCCTTCTCTCCAGTGATGTTGCCTGCCCGCTGATTAAAAAAAGAGCGAGAATGTGATCTGAGAGGAAAGATAGTGGAGAGAAGTGAATCGTAAACTGATGGAAGGGGAGGAAAGGTGTCTGAGCGAAAGATAGAGCGGAGAAAACCCAGCAATCGATTTATAGAATGTACTTGCAAGAGGAATAAAATATCCCTTTGTGAATACTCTATTCACGCTGATGACGTTAGTTGGAACTGATCAACGTGGGCTGTGACCGGGCGATGGTTGTGATCGTTTACAGGGCGTAAATCAGGAAACATCTGATCTTGTAATCGCTATTGGTTTTAAATCTACGCGTCAGGAAAATGACGCGTAGATTTACAACCAATAGCAAAATAGCAAAAATGTTTGGACACCCTTCCTGAAGTCTGATTTCACTTTTCAGATACAATGCACTATATCAGTGCTTCTTAAACTGGTGAATGGTTCACCCATGCGCAAATGAAATTATTTTATGGAGTGAATGAAACTAGAGGGGTGGGTGAAGGGTGAATTACATAATTTATCCAGATTTTGTTTTCTATACTTAAAAAAGGACATTGCCATTAAAGTAAGCTCATTGGTTTTAATGGCAGTGGAGCTGGAACTTTGATATGTTTGTTTATCTATACCTATGGTTTTCTAATTTCAAAGTAACAGGATATTTCCCAAATTTACTGTAATATAACCGTTTAGGGAAGACCAGACGAGCTAGTGTGATCATACATTTATAAATGGCAACACTGGAGGATCGCCGTATGCAGCCGTTCAACTGTAACTTTATTTTGTGTAGAAATGTAGCTACCAATGTTGATATTTGGTGGTTTTGTGAGCTTTCAGGGTGGGTTATAGAAAGTTATATTAGTTGGAGAAAAATATATTAAATCACACACTCCATAGTTTTTATAGCTAATTTTCCAAGAAATAACTACAGTAATCAAAGCACAGAAGGGTAGGATAGGGCTGAAGCCCAGTGTTTAGATATTGGAATGTTTTTTTTATCATTCTAATAGAATGTTTTTCCAACTCCAGTGGTAATTAAACTTTTTTTTCACATATTTTTAGGATGTTAAAAAAGCTGAATAAAATAAACACTTACGAAATGAGTTCATTCATGTATTTTGCTCATGTGACAAAAATACATTATATATATAAAACTGTACACAAGGGAAAATAAGACGAAAATTACCAAAAAAACAAAGAAAATTTAGTCGAGGGTGAATTAAATTTTGTGATTAAGACTCGAGGGTGAATGGCACTGAAATAATTTAAAGAGAGCCCACGGTAGACTCACGAGTCACTAAGGGAAACGCACGGGCCACTACGTTATTACAATGAGTTTGAATGTTTCCAATTTTAACTTGAACAGTAAATTTGACTCGTGGAAAACATCAAACATGTTTGAATTTTTTCACGAGTTAACGCCACGAGTCGCTAAGTTGCGCGCGCGAGTTCCGACGTTCCCGCTACGTAGCTTGTACGTGATTAACGCAAGTGATATCTCGTGGTCACTCGTGGGTCAACTCGCACCGTGAGACGGGTTTAAGTGTAACATTTTCAGGGTTTTAACAAATTTAGAATTGTTCATAAAACTGTGTGGAAATGGAGGGCAATTCATTGGAGGCTAGAAACTCACTCTTGTGTTAAATGTGCAATACAGATGGATATATATACTTCATGTTGCTTCCAATTTTCCGTTCCAATGGCATAAAGAAGGGAGAGTTAGCAAGGAATGCTTCCTGTGGAAGGCAAGGGAATCATTCACAACAGCTTTTCAATTTACCTGCATTTAGTTTTAGAGATACAGCACGGAAACAGGCCCTTCAGCCCACCGAGTACTCGCTGACCAATGAGCCCCACACATTAACGTTATCCTACACACACTAGGGACAATTTTTACACACACAACAAGCTAATAACCTGCATACATGTGTGTCTTTGAAGTGCGGGAGGAAACCAAAGATCTTGGAGAAAACCCATGTGGTCACTGGGAGAATGTACAAACTCCATACAGACAGCACCCGTAGTCAGGATCAAACCCAGGTCTCCTGCACTGCAAGTACTGTAATGCCCCTGTCCCACTTAGGAAACCTGAACGGAAACCTCTGGAGACTTTGCGTCTCACCAAAGGTTTCCATGTGGTTCCCGGAGGTTTTTGTCAGTCTCCCTAATGGTCGAAAGTGGTTTCCACTTCTTCTATGTTCCGGCGATTTTCAAAAAATTCAAAACCGACCGCGACTAAATTTTTTTTTAAAAATCCGTAATTTTTTAGTCAAAGCCGGTTGCGATGCTAGTTGAAGGTGGTTGCCGGAGGTTGCAGGTAGTGGAAGGTAAGACCTCCCTGGTGGAATAAAACCGGGTGAAAAAAGGTCTTACCTTCCACTACCTCCGCGTTTCCCAGTGGAACCGGCCCCGCTCAGCCATACGATGCCCGTGCACCTCAACGCGACCACGAGGTCGCGTAATTTGCGTGCCAAAGACACGTAAGTGGGACAGGCCCTTAACATCTGTGGTCAGAAAGTTATTAGTGAGGATTCTGAGAGGATAAGATATATATGCATTCAGATAGACAAAGGCTGATTAGGGATAGTTAACACTGTTTTGTACGAGTGGTCGTGTCTCATGAATCTGACTGTGGAACAGCATCCCTCTTCTCATCAGAACTGCCCCCTCCATCAACTCCTATAAGTCTAGAATTAAAACCTATTTATACTCACAAGCGTTTCTTGAGGTCCTCTGAGGGAACGCTGTATGTATGTATTTATGTATGTATTGATAGATCTGTGTACCATTGTATGTAGCACGTTAGTGCCTGCACTGATGTAAAGCACTTTGGTCAACGAGAGTTGTTTTTAAATGTGCTATAGAAAAAAAATTGACTTGACTTGACTTATTAAATATGTGATCAAAAAGGTCGATAAAGGCAGAGCTGTAGACATTGTATTTCAGCAAGGAATTTAACAAGGTTGCGCATGGTAAGCTGCTCCAGAAGGTTAGTTTGCATGGGATCCAAGGAGGGACAGCCGAATTGATAGAAATTGGCTTCATGGAAGGAAGCAGAAGGTGATGGTGGAACCTCTGTGGGGGGGGGGGGGGGGGGGGGGGGGGGGGAAGGGGGAGAAGGAAGTAGTACCCGCAGTGCTTTGTAACTGTCAGTACCATAGGTGGCTGCTATTTGCACACTTTTGGCGTGCAAGCGGAGAATCTCACTGTGCCTAGTCAGATGTGGCAATAAAGTATTTCATTCCAAACCGATTTTGTGGAGAGAAAGATCAAGTTGTTTTAGGTCAGGTCACTCCATCAGACTGATGGAGTGGGAGGGAGGCGGAAGCTCGAAAGGAATGGTGGGTGTGGGGCAGAGTCGGGTGAATACTGTTGGGGGGGGTGGGGTTGATTGGAAAAGGGATGGAGTAAATGACCAAGGCTAGAAGTGAAAAAGACACAAAAGAATGCCGGATAAGGAAAGAACGAAGAAAGCCAGAGGATGGGGTATGTGTGGAGGGCCAGAGAGGGGAGGGGAAAGCAGGAGATAAAAGAGAAATATGGAATTCAGGGATGGGAGATGCGATTATGGAGGAGGGGAAAGGAGCATTGTAGCCAGGATGTTGGTGGGGAGGTGGGAGGGGAAATGGGGGGGTGAAACTAGGTGAGATACGGCAGTCACGGTGGCGCAGCGGTAGAGTTGCTGTCTTACAGCAAATACGGCGACCCGGGTTCGATCCTGACTACGGGTGCTGTCTGTATGGAGTTTGTACGTTCTCCCCGTGACCAGCGTGGGTTTTCTCCGAGATCTTCGGTTTTCTCCCACACTCCAAAGACGTACAGGTTTGTAGATTAATCGGCTTGGTAAATGAAAAAACTGTCCCTAGTGGGCGTAGGGTAGTGTTAATGTGCGGGGATCACTGGTCGGCGCGGACCCGGTGGGCCAAAGGGCCTGTTTCCACACTGCAATTCTAAAACCTAAAATTGGAGAACTCAATGTTCATACCATTGGGTTGTAAGCTACCCACGCAGAATATGAGGTGTTGTTCATCCTGTTCTGTCCTTGGACTCCACCATTGCTAGAGTAAGGCCACACGCAAACTGGAGGAACACCACCTCATATTCCACTTGGATAACCTGCAACCCAATGGTATTAACATTGAAATCTCCAATTTCGAAAAATCCCCCCCCCCCACCACCACCCAGCCTCCCTCTCTTTCACTTGCTCCCCATACATACCTCAGTGCAAACATATTTTTGGCACCATCTACCTCCACCCTAGTCACGCTGGTCCTTTCCCCTTCTCTGTATGGTCATCTCCCATCATCAACCCCTATATCCCCTTTTTGTTCTCCCCTCATTCCCCTCCTCCCTGATCATCTCCACCCATAACCCTTCCTCGAGCTTTAGATCTCGCTCCTCCTCTTCTTTCCTTATCTGACATCCTTTGTCTCCTTTACTCCTCTAGCCTTTGTCACTTATTCCATCCATCTACCTTTCACTCCCGCCTCTCATCTCACCTGTTACGTGCTGGGCTTTGCTCCACCCTCCCGCCCACTCCATCAGTCTGATGGAGTGGGGCTGACTCAAAGCAGCATGTTCTCTCTTTCTACAAAATTAGTTTCACGTTGTCCTTTCATCTTGAGAAATATCACAAAAGATATTAAAAATCCAGTAAAAATCTATAACCTTCAAAAATAACAAATTATGTTAATAATTTTTTTTGTCTGATTCAATTATAATAAATTGCAAGCAGGATGAATCTCAAATCACCCAAGTTTCAGTAAAAACAGCTTATCAGTTGCAGTAGATGCACCTTTGACAATGCTCTCGGTGACTATATAAATATTGTATCTCATGACAAGAAGCAATTTATTGACACTATCCCAGAGACATCAACAGATAAATCTGTAGCATTAGTACAGAGTTCCAGACACAAATTACAGTAGAATTCTGTCAGGTCCAATTGGTCAGCATGAACAAAATAATTGATTATAAGTCAGTTCAATGTACAGCAGGGCAGATTTTATTAACAGTGACTAAGTCCGGAGTGGTTTTAAAATTGATATTCATCTGACTATATCTGACTTTGCAAAATAACTGTCTCACCTCAGATATTCATGAAAGGGATTTGTCTGGAGAAAAATATGCAAAGCATAAATCCATATATATCTTACATTCTTATAGTTTGGTAAATTGTTTACAGAATAAGCAAGCAGCATGAAGTGTGTATTGGATGTTCAATGTGTTTCAATCGCTGTGCCAAATGAAAAGGTGTCCAATCGTAATGATAAACATTGCTGCTCCAGTGATCTTTATAACTTCAATACAACCTTTCCATTTTCCAATCTCCAAAGTGATTTATTTCTTCAGTTGCAAAATAAAAATGAATAATCTTCTTGGTTTGCATTCTCACAACTGAAAGAGGCAGAAATAAACAAAAACAGAAATCTTTAAATGGAATATAAAGAGCATTTTATTGTCTGACGGGAATCGGCAGGTTACTTTGAAACTCAGGTTAAAAATTAATATCACACAAACATCCAGTAAGAATGATAAATGGGATGTTTTTGTTCTTTGGATAACGTGATAACTCATGAAGCTTCAGGTGTAAGTTCATGTTGGTTAATCATTAACCTTTTCATGCAGGAATAAGCACAACTTGAAATCCTGATTCTATTTTAAAATGTGACTGAACTTCAGCGGGTTAGTTTCATATCTGATAATAGATATGCCATGCTTCATTTCTGTTCCGAGAGCAAATAGGATTTGATAGCATGGCTCAAATACAGCCTGTACAGTGAGCTAATTATCCGAGCTGTAATTTTGTAATTATGCTCCTAAAGCTTAACCCCCTTAGTCTAGTTCAGTAAAACACTGAGTCAAGCACTGGACCACTAAACTTTATTTTATGAAACAATAACAAATTCCCTATACAATACCTAACCACCGTGGGTTCGATCCTTGTCTCTGCTTGTCCAAGCCCTTCAGCCTCGTACAAGCAGATACCTCCAAAAGGTCATGCAGTCCCAAGCGCCCTTCCAGAAGATCGACAACGATCCTCGTGGGGGTTACCTTTTATAGGTCATCGAACCCTGTGGGGCAGAACTACATGGGGGTGGTGCCCCTACAAGCCAATCACACATATCGATTACATTAAAGTGTTATTGACAGTTCCCCAACCCAAGTACAAAACGTCCCATTACAATGTTTCTACAGAAGCTTCTGGAAGGAAGTCAATTAATCAAATAACACAACAGTCTCCCAGGTAATGTAAACAATTCAAAACAAGGCTTCACACTTCAGCCAATCATCAAACAGCAGTACAAACATCCTGCAACATTATTAACAGTATTTACAATCCCTTTGCAGCCGGCCAATCCAGATCATGCACCTGCAACACCTCCTCTGAAAAGACCTCATACATTTTAATAATATTTAACATATCAATCTAGGGCTCAGACTAGCTGGCGCCATTCACAGCCTGTAAGTTTCCACAGACAGATGCCACGCAGGCCCTACAGATGCAAAGATCCTCCATTTTATAGTATCTTTAATTTAGTCAATATTAACATTCCTCCATTTTATCATTTATGATAACCCTCATCAATAATGATAACCAAATTACAATAATGACTGCTTCACACTAACAGATATCTGAACAAAAAGATGCTGATGTATTTTCCTAGAATTTCATCAAGCTTCCTGAGTTTGTGCGGGCATAGCTTCATCATTTCCATCTGATCAGTCTTCACCTCCCGAGTTTTTGTGGGCACAAATCCCCTCCATCTATCTTGATAGTTCAGCTGTGGTTGATCCATAGGAGAATATAAAGTTCCTAAGAGAATCTGGAATAAAGCAAGTTAGCAGTCCCTATTTCCACTGATACTCTTGCAGTGGTGATGTACCCATGCATTCCTTCATTCTACTTTTACTGCTGTTGGGGTCGTTAGGAGAACCTGGTAAGGTCCTTCCCAGCGAACCTCCAATCCTTTCCTTACCCAGTTCTTTATAAGAACATAGTCTCCAGGTTTCACTTTAGTTGAAGCAGCTAACAAGGGCATCTGGATCTTTCCCCATCCTGCATATCAATCTAGGGCTCGGACAAGCTGGCGCCATTCACAGCCTGTAACTTTCCACAGACAGAGGCCAAGCAGGCCCTACAGATGCAAAGATCCTCCATTTTATAATATCTTTAATTTGGTCAATATTAACAGTTTGACTTCCACCCAAGTTAGAATTGCAGGGTTTTTTTGTAATCTTAATGAAAAAATAGAAAATGCTAAATGTTATTATCATGGCCTTTAGATACTGGGACAAATTATGAGCTCATTTTCTTTATTTAGTCATTGCTAGCAGATTAATATCAATTAATGTAGATTGAAAATTATGTAGGGTCACTTTTTCCAGTGTTAGCCAATGCAAATTCAGTCTCTTATGGAAGAAAATGCAGAAATTTAGTTTTTCCACAGGAATCATACAGGTTGGGAAATTCAACACTTAAACCGTGGTGCTGCAGTGTACACTGGTATGGCACGGTTATGACATGCTGACTTGTCTGCTGTGATCTGTTGTTTTCACACCTTACCCTTCCATATCTCTTGTTTCCCTCTCCTCTGACTCTCAGTCTGAACAAGGATCTCGACCTATAATGTCACCCATTCCTTCTCTCCCGAGATGCTGCCTATCCAGCTGAGTTACTCCAGCACTTTGTGTCTATCTTCAGTTCCTTCCTCACACACCGGTCTCATCTGGTCCAACAGGTAGTGATGCACATCTCCAGGGAATGGGGGAACACTCCTTGTCTTGATGGCCACCTTTGTGTGTGACTGTGCCTAGAACCGAAGTATATAGTTACCCATGGAGCCCAACCCAAGCGACTGTTGCAAGCTAGCCACAGAAGCAGAACTACAATCATACATCACAATCACACCACACTGTTAAATCTCTACTCCGACAGCAACATTTCTATTCCCTTATCATGTATCTGTACACTGTAAATGGCTCCATTGTAATCATGTATTGCCTTTCTGCTGACTGGTTAGCACGCAACCAAAGCTTTTCACTCAACCTCAGTACACGTGACAATAAACTAAACTGAACTGAACTGAACTGCCACCCTGCAGATTTATTGTGTGGAGTGCAAATGTGGTTAGAGTTCGAAGACCAATCCAGAGTTTACAGAAGAGAACTTTCCCTGCGTGGCTGAAGGTGTGGGTGAGGGGGATGTGCTTCATACTTTAGGAACGGTAAATTCCTATTTCAAGAGATCCTACGAAGGTCGTGAGGTACAAAGTGAAGGCAATGAAAGTGTCGTGGGTTTGTGCAATGTCCAGCCAAGCAGTGTACGTAAACCAACTCCATCACCTACTGCGCACCACATGCAGAGAGTCCCAGCAGCATTGCATCAGCGCGTTAACCTGGCTGTCCCTCAGATTTTTTGAATTAATACATGTTCCTCAAACTTGCATGATTGTGCACTGCACAAAGCTCAGTAAAGCAACCAGTTGTTAGCAACACTATATTAGTTCATGTCATGGTCAGCAAATCCTACCTTCGTTTGATAAATATCTTCAATCAGATGGTATCTGGTTAAACACACTAATATGTGTAGGAAGGAACTGCAGATGCTGGTTCAAACCGAAGATAGACACAAAATGCCGGAGGAACTCAGTGGGACAGGCAGCATCTCTGGAGAGAAGGAATGGGTGACGTTTCGGGTCGGGGTCCTTCTTCAGACGAACACCAGTATTTTGTGTCTATCTTCACACTAATACGCATGCCAGTCATGGATTGAGGATGTAATGTTGCCATCTAAATAGCACCGATATTTAGATAGCTGCTATATATAGTAAAGGGCCTGTCCCACTTGGGTGACCTCCACCGTGAGTTCTGGCGCCCTTACGCGACTAAAATCAAGGTCGCGGTGACGTACGACCTCCTATGACCTTCCTTGACTATGTGTACGACCTCCTACGACTATGTTGAAGACCTCCCTCGACTATGAAGAAGACCTCCTTCGACCTCCTTTGACCTCCTTCGACTATATTGAAGACTGGCTTCGACCATGTACGTTTTACTCCAGGATGGTCTCTGGCAAATTGGTCCGTGAATGAGCACGACCCCCTTCCACCTCAGAGGACCACACAGAAAACCAACAACAACCAGTGCCAAGTGTCTGCAGCTCAAATGATGTCATGTCTGCATTTTTTTCTCACAAAAAAATGCCTCCCTGGTTTTTTTTTTAATTATTCTGAACCATGCAAGCAAGGAAGGAACTAGTTTGGAGGATGTTAGTAAAAATACAACTGCTGCTGTTTGCAGTTGCCCTTTTGCTTCAGCAGCCTTTTAAGAGAGGCAGAAGGGGAAGAGCAAGGGTGAAGAGGAAGCACACGAAGAGGTCTCAATGGGTGAATGGAGATGATGTGATGGACTGTCCCAGTACACCAGATGACTGGAAGAGAGTGGCGCTGGGCTTTGACAAAAGATGGAACTTTAAGCACACATGTGAGGCAGTGGATGGCAAGCGTGCCATTCTTGTCCCTGTCCCTGTACCCCTCATTTTCCTTTTCGTGCAGGATGACATTCTCCTGGAACCATTCCTCAGGGTCCCCCTCCTGCTGCCTGGTGAAGGTGTAGGGCATAACCTTCCTCCAGCCCTCCCTCACCACCAATGGGGCATCTGCTTCTGATGCTGTGTCAGACACAGGAGAAAGGGCTGTTTTGCTGCCTTCAAATGAGGCAGTGAAGGATGGGGTGGTGGTGGAGACATATATTACCTTCCTGGTCTCCTCCTCCAGGGATCTCTCATGCAGGGCTACCTCCTCCTGCACTATCACCTCCTGTGGCATCACCTCCTGCCACTCCTCCTCCTGGGTGGGCAACACCTGCATGGCAGATTTTTTTAGGGCTGTGCCCTCCCCCTGCGCTGCCGCTTTTTTGGTGCCATCTTTAAAACACAAACTCTCCAGCTATGAATGGACATGCCTTGGAGTGAAAGTGGTGTCTTTCTGCTGTTTAAATTACCTTTTTTTTTCTACTGACCTTTTTTTTCACCCCAGAGCTATTACCTTCGACTACGTTCGACCACCTTCGAGTACCTACGACTGGCATCATGACCCACTACGACCGACTTTGACTAGACCTACGACTAAAAAAATATAAATTTTTCCCACGGCGATCTATTTTTAGTCGCTGTCAATTTTTAACACCTTGAAAAATACGGAGCGACCTAGCAGAAGCCTCGACTACGCGGAGACCACTCTCGACAATGAAGGAGAGTGACGAAGATCTCCTACGACCTCGTGGATATCTTCCTGCGACTATGGGTCGCGGGCAAGGTCGCCAGAACTCGCGGTGGAGGTCACCCAAGTGGGACAGGAGCTTAAGTTTTCAGAAACCAGTTTCTGAACTGAATTACACATCATAGACAACCACTCATTTCTTATTGCATGTTTAAACACTGTTTAGTTTAGTTTAGAGATACAGCACAGAAACAGGCCTTTCAGCCCACCAAGTCTGCGCCAATCAGCAATCCCCGCACATTAACAATATCCTACACATACTAGAGAACATTTTCAATTATACTTAGATAGAGCTCTTAAAGATAGTGGGGTCAAGGGATATGGGGAGAAGGCAGGAACGGGGTACTGTTTGTGGATGATCAGCCATGATCACATTGAATGGCACTGCTGGCTCGAAGGGACAAATGGCCTACTCCTGCATCTATTGTCTATTGTCTATTGTCTAAGACAATTAACCTACAAACCTGTACGTCGTTGGAGTGTGGGAGGAAACCGAAGATCTCAAAGAAAACCGACGCAGGTCACAAGGAGAACGTACAAACTCCATACAGACAGCACCCTAGGTCGGGATCGAACCTGGGTCTCTAGTGCTGTAAAGCAGAAACTCTGCTGCTGCACCACTGTGCTGCCCTGAATTTCACATCGAAGATCACCAATCATGCTACTTACTGCACACTCAACCACTGGAGATGACCTTGGCTGGGAATCCTGTTACTGATCTCTTACACATCCAAATAAAGCACGACGCAAGATCTTCAACGTTGTGAGAGTGTTTCATTGCATGTATTATTTGCCCCTGTTTTACTGCAATTATTATCATTCTCCGACTGTAGTAGCATTTTAAAGCATTTAATGTTAATCATAGTAGATTGTAGTGGCACTGATTATTTTATATGATAAATGGTCACAGATAAATATCACTTTTAATCTTCAGTGTTTATAATTTGGTGTTACTGCCTTGTATAGTCTCCAACAGTACAGTTATCTGTAAATATTACAGCAGATTTAAATCAAAATAGAAGTAAATAGTGATTTTCTTTTTGATTTGTATACATGTCTCCATTGATATCGCTATTTGAAATTGTGTAATTCACCATTAAGATGTATACCATAATCTCTCTTTTTTTATATAATACTTTATTTTAATTAAATACATATAACAAGAATATATACACATATTTTTTTCTCCTCTCTTTTCTCTTTCTCTTTCTTTATAATCAAAATTATTATTTAATCACCATTCTTATTGATTAAAATCTATTCTTTTCTTTTTCTACATTTTAAAAAAATAGAAGTTTATAAGAACTATTCGTAACATTCGTATACTTATTGAAATAAGTTGGTTGTGTATTTGGAAAGTTGTTATACCGTTGTTATGATGGATTCCTTTTAATAAAAATATTATTACAAAAGAAGTGCAATGTAATTAGCATGTACATTTCTGAGTAAACTATTCAACCTGTAGCTAACAGACGCACTATTTTCTCAGAGATAACATAAAACCACAATTATAGTAATTTAATTGATACAAGAGCAATATATTGTGAAAGCCGAAAATCTGAAATGCAACAGCTAATATGGTGGCATTAAGCGGGTCAGACCAGAACTGCGGGGAAATTCAACAACGCATTATGATTTCAGATCAATGATTTAATATCAGAGCAGAAAGAAGGTCTAGGAATGTAAAAGGTGTTAAAAAAAAATAAAGAGGGAGGGATAATGGGAGGGGAGGAAGGAACTCATATAGAAAGATATAAAGGTACACAAAAAGGCTTTACACTGTACCTGTGACAATAAAATAAACTGAAAAGCAGCCAATGTGATTTGAAACAGCTAAATTATCACAAAAAGCAACCTGCAAAATGCAAAGGTACAAACTGCTGAATTCGATATAGAGGCTGGAAAAGTATTTTGTGTCAAATCAAATTCCTCCTCAAAATTGCATTGAATTCCATTAGAATTGTGTAAAGGCTAATTCCAGAGAGGTATGAGAGGGAAGATAGACTCAAAAAGCTGCAGTGAGTCAGTGGGTCAGACAGCATCTCTGGAGACAAGGAACAGGTGACGTTTCAGGTTGAGACTTCTTCAGACTGAGAGTCAGGGGAACGGGAAGAAGACAATGATTGAGGATGATCAGAAGCTCAGGATTTCACCTAGAGTCATAATGGAGATGGATTTTTTCATACCTCTATGTTCCCTTAAACTAAACTAAACTGAACTAACGTCTGAAGAAGGGCCTGTGTCTGCGCAGTATCTTTAAAATAAAATTCACGAAACACATTTGGGTCCAAGCTATGCCACTCTCTTCCTGGGGTATGTGGAACATTCTTTTATTCCCAACCCTGCACAGATCCTCATCCTAATGGTGAACCTTAAATGGGTGTCTGGGTTTACACTTTTGCCTATTCTCACCTCAGATGGAAAATTTCTTTAGCTTTGCTTTCAATTTCCATCTTTCTTTTACCGTACATAGAAACATAGAAAATAGGTGCAGGAGTAGGCCATTCGGCCCTATTCCTTACGTCACCCATTCCTTCTCTCCAGAGATGCTGCCTGTCCCGCTGAGTTACTCCAGCATTTTGTGTCTATCTTAAACTAAACATTCCTTCTCCGGGTATCCTTCCAGTGACCGCTGGCTGAAAACACAGGAATAATGTGAGCATATGTCACTATTAGCTCTGTTTCTGTAGTGGCACTTTTGTATCCGAATCAGAGAAAATGAGGTCAGAAATTATTTTGGAGGTTGCATTTCAGGAAATAAAATGATGGAGAGGCAGTTGTTGAAGGCATTTGTTCTGATTAGCATTTTCAATCCATGCCTAATCTGGCTGTCCAAGTGGGAATACAATTGCAATGACACTGTTAAAGAAGGACAAAGGAGGTGGCCAGACCAATATTTGTTCCTCATTCACCAGCACTAAAATCGGGGCGGTCGAAGATCCCGCGTTGCGGGGGTCGAAGCTTCTGCGGCTTGGAGTTCCCAAAGTCAGTCTCTAACAAGAGGACACGAGCTCCGTGATGTTAAGTCCGCGGGCTCCCGCGGTTGGAGCTCTCGAAGTCGGTCTCCGGAAGAGGCCACCAACTCCTCGATGTTAGGCCGCAGTGCGACAGAGATATGATACAGGAAAAGATTACATCTCCATCGTGGTAAGAGATTAGAAAAATTTTCCCCAGGTATCCCCCATCTACACCCCTACCCCCCACCCCCCACATAAAACAAGCTGAAGAACACTAAAAGCATAGTGTACATTTAACACATACAAACAAACAACAAAGGAAGAGGATAGACAGACTGTTGGCAAGGCAGCCGTTGCTGGCGCCACAAGGTAAGCTGCTTTCATTAAAAGATCAGGGGTTTATGATACTCTGCAGTGTAGAGCCTCACATCACAGGGAAGCCATAAGCTCCTTTTTGATACAACCACATCTAGTTATTCATATCATAGTCCTTTATGCAGACTAGAAGTCTCCTTTCCGTTCCCCTGACTCTCAGTCTGAAGAAGGGTCTCGACTCGAAATGTCACATCCCTTCTCTCCATAGATGCTGCCTGTCCCGCTGAATTACTTCACTGTTTTGTGTCTATCTTTGGTGTAACCCAGCATCTGCAGTTCCTTCCTACACTGTTTATCTTGGAAATCATTTAATCTAACTTTTGTCTTCACAATGCAGAGGAGAACACATTGTGAGAATGAGTGTTTTGTGCTAAACTGAAGAAAGCACACAGAAAGGCATTTGGAACTAATGACAAGTTAGCATTATCAAAAAATATGTGACAGAGATGAAGGGAAAGAGTTGAATAAAGTCCTTCAGCGTGTGAGTCGATGGGGGCGCTGCGAGTCAGCTGCCCTGCCAGCAGCGTGTTAGTTTTTTCTACTTTTTTTGTTTTTTAGTGTGTCTCAATGTGTGTTTTTAATGTTTCTTAGTGTGTCGGTTGTGTGGGGGGTGGTGTGGGGAGTGGTGTGGGGGGTAAGGGGGAAACCGCTTTGGTCGCCTCCTCCACGGAGAGGCGACGTTTTCCATGTCCCTTCCCTTCACGGCCTAACACAGAGGATCGGTGCGGCCTTTCCCGGAGATGCGCCCGGGGCCTCAGCAGCAGGCGCAGCGTGGACTCGCCGGGGGTCGCCGGAGAGGAGCACTCCGTTTGCTGGCCCGCGGCAGCCTGAAGTCGTGGTCTGCGGAGCTCCAGCTGGCGCAGCGCCCGGAGCCTGGGATCCCTCATTGGGGACCCCGGAGGAGAAGACCTTCGACCGCCGATGGGCAGCCAACTTCTAACCATGGGCGAGGCGGGGATTTACCATCCGGAGCGAGATCCCTGTAGAGGAACCCCGACCGCCGGCCCTGCGCTCTGCAGTGCTTCTGGCCGCGGTGCAGCGGGGACTTTAGATCTTCCACCGCCGGCCTGCGGCCTACACCATCTTGAAGCCGTGGTCTCCAGTAGGGAAGCACCGATTCAGGACTTACCTGGACTTACCGTGTTTGCACATCTGGCCACCCGCAGCGGGGGACTGCGGAGGGTTGTGGTCCCGACCACGGGGGGAAATGGAGGTGGACTGACCAAACTTTGTGCCTTCCACCACAGTGATGAATGCTGTGGTGGATGTTTGTGTTCAATTTTTATTGTGTATTGTGTGTTCTTTTTTATTGTACCACTGCTGGCAAATTCATTTCACTGCACTGTATGTGCACGTGACGAATAAAACTGACTTGGACTTGAACTTGGACTTGAATTCCAGTGAAGTGGGAGTAAGTGTAATCGAGATATGTGTGGGAGACAAATGTGCAACTAAATAAGTGGCCTATCGATGGCAGGGAAGGGAAGAGTCAGAGATGAGCCAGGTGAAGGTTGATGTATTCAAGAGAGAGTTAGATATAGCTCTTAGAGCTAACAGAATCAAAGGATATGGAGAGAAAGCAGGAACAGGGAACTGATTTTGGACAATCAGTTATGATCATATTGAATGGCGGTGCTGGCTCGAAGGGCCGAATGGCCTACTCCTGCACCTATTTTCTATGTTTCTATGTACGGTAAAAGAAAGATGGAAATTGAAAGCAAAGCTAAAGAAATTTTCCATCTGAGCTGAGAACAGGCAAAAGTGTAAACCCAGACACCCATTTAAGGTTCACCATTAGGATGAGGATCTGTGCAGGGTTGGGAATAAAAGAATGTTCCACATACCCCAGGAAGAGAGTGGCATAGCTTGGACCCAAATGTGTTTCGTGAATTTTATTTTAAAGATACTGCGCAGACACAGGCCCTTCGGCCCATCGAGTCCGCGCCGACCGACAATCCCCGCACAGTAACACTGTCCAACACACACTAGGGAATAGTTACACATACAGCAAACCAATTAACCTACAAACCTGCACATCTTTGGAGTGTGGGAGGAAACGGAAGGTCTCACAGAAAACCCAAGGTCAAGGGGAGAACGTTCAAACTCCGTACTGACAGCACCCGTAGTCAGGATCGAACCCGTGTCTCCGGCGCTGCAAGCGCTGTCAGGCAGCAACTCTACCGCTGCGCCATCGTGCCATGGGTAGTTGTGAATAGAATATTTTAGAAATAGAGTCAAAGGAGAAATTGTTGAATGGCAGTTCACTAGGCAGAAGTAGCTGGTGCTAGGTAGTGATTGATGAGTCATTGACCAGGTATGGGGCAGAAGGCACTCAGGCCATGCCATTGAGCGTCACCAGTGTCAATACACCCGTGTCAAACAGGAAACTACTAGAACTGTAGGGGCCAGGACAATGGTCACTTCTGGGTGACCAATGGTTTCAAAAGATTCACAGGCATAGATTGAAAGATTGCAAGGGATGAAACAAAAGATGTAATTCAAATGGTGCAACAGAAGGCTGAAGGCTCTGCATCTCTTGCAGAGATGCCTTATTTTAGTCCCTTGAGATGAAGTAAAAGCTGATTGTGGTTTGAATGACATGGATGGAAGGTCTTCAGAAGGCATGAGCTCAGGATGTTTGGGAAATTATGATTGGTTGTTTGGGTTTGGGTCTGTTTGGGAGAAGCAGATGGACTGTCAAAGAAGAGCCATTCAGCCTTCCACAAGACAGAGGTAAACAGCATTAAAGCATGTGCTGGTATTAATGATGGGCAGAGCATTTAGGCGACGGAGAAAGAACAAGTGCTGAATGTTTTGCCCATCAGTTATGCCAGATGCACATCCCTTACATTTTATCATTGCAGGATGATCAGCCACCACTGGAATGTGATAATGTCTCGGCTAGTAACTTAGTTTAGTTTAGATCAGTTTAGAAATACAGCACAGAAACAGGCCCTTTGGCCCACCGAATCCGCGCCGACCAGCGATTCCCGCACATTAACACTCCCCTACACACACTACGGCCGATCTTTACATTATACCAAGCCACTTAATCTACAAACCTGTACGTCTTTGGAGTGCGGGAGGAAACCGAAGATCTCGGAGAAAACCCATGCGGTCACAGGGAGCATGTACAAACACCGTACAGACAGCGCCCGTAGTCAGGATCGAACCCGGGTCTCTGCCTCCCTTTGAAACCTGTTTATTGACAATATTCAAATTCAGTGGTGAGGACAAAGAAATTGTTCAGAGGAGGTCATTAAAATGGAGGGGGGGGGGGGGAGAAAAGGAAAACAAATGAGAACATTTATGCAATATCAATTGTTCCCAATGAACTCATGTATGGAAAGCAGGAGACCAGAGGGACCTTGAGATTTCAGATGGAGAAGGATCATCAGAGCATAAGGAAGATGTTCTTGTCCAAGATCAGAATGTATAGTGAAAATGAGATGAGATTAAAGGGAAAGGTGGGGTCAGAGAAGGTGAATGCAAAGAAAAATTCAATGCACAATTTGTGATGTTGCAATCTCTGGCTCTTTAAAGCAAGGTAAATATTTTTTTTTGCTAATGCTGAATCCTTTATTGAAAACAGTTAGCAATACAGAGTGTGTATTCAACTATGAACAGTTGCTTCTTAGAAAGTGATAATATATTTGAAGTCATGATACAAATAAACAGTTTGCTCATTTCTCTTCAGCTCCATTCCTTCATCCGCACTGAATAAATATTCATGACAATGATTGGGGAAAGAGGAAGAAGGTGCTTTTGTTTTTATCACTGCAGGCTGATCAGTGGTGTATCGGTGGGACAATCACTGTTGCAAGTCGTGAAAGCCCAGGCTAATAACAACAGCCAGAATGGTTTTCTTAAAAGCAAAGCATGTTTAACGATTGAATTCCCTGATGTAACAAGGTAACAAAGGGTTGAAGGAGGGAATGCAGTAAATGCTCATCAGGACATACAAAGGTTGTTTCACAGAAAACAGTAGGCTTTTATCAAGGAATTAAAGGGACAGTAACACCATAAATACAGACACTCCTCAGGTTCGCTAAGCAGAGAAGTTATTTTTCAGACTCTAGGGAAAAACCCTGGGATAGATATGAGGATCACTGCTCCTTTTATTGTTTGTGGATTTGGGTAAGATGGTTATAATTGCACAATCTGCAAATTATTCAAAACTCAATGATGTTTTGAACACTTAGGTAGACAAAAATGCTGGAGAAACTCAGCGGGCAAGGCAGCATGCATGGAGCGAAGGAGAAATGCATTGTTTCGGGTCGAAAGCCCTTTCTCAGACTGATGCGAGGGTGGTGGGGTGGGGCGGGAAGGGGAAATGAAGAGGCGGAGACAGTGGGCTGAGGGAGAGCTGAGAAGGGGAGGAGAAGGCAGGGACTATCTGAAATTTGAGAAGTCAATGTTCATGCCGCCTTTAGAGGGACACTTGTTCTCGGTGAAATAGGCAGGTGTAGTTTAATTCCAAAACCTTTTCACTGTTCCAATTATGTTGGAAAAATAAGGAGAGGTAATGCAAATGTTTCGACCCAAAATGTCACCCATTCCTTCTCTCCAGAGATGCTGCCTGTCCCGCTGAGTTACTCTGATCTCACCGGGGTGTAATTACTTTTTTAAAATGTAAATACTGGTACTGTTCTGTTGTTCTGTTGTTTTGCACAATCCCGCAGGCATTGCTACTTTAATTTCACTGTACATTTTGTATGTGTATGTGACAAATAAAGTAGACTTGACTTGTCTCCAGCATTTTGTGTCTGTCTTTAATGCAAATGAAGCAGAGCGATTTTAAAGAAGGTTGCAAAACAGAGAAACCTGGGAGAGCGTGGGAGAGACCTTTTAAAAATGTGACATCAGAGCACATGTGAGGTGCCACTGGCAGATGTCAGGCTTGTCCCGGCAGCTCGGTCCTGGTCTTCAAGGGAGCAGGCGTGGTTATCTCAGGCTTCTCCCTGCAGTTCACCCTTGTCTCCGGAGAAAGCACTGGCAGTCTCGGGTATATCCTGGCAGTTTAACTTTGGGGTTGAAGTGATGGTGCTGGTGGTCTCCAGGTTTCCTAGCAGCTCAGTCTTTGTCTATGGGTGGACACAGTCCCTTGTTGTCCGTGGGAAGCAAGAGACACTCAGTCCCAGCCTCATTACTGTGGTAGGCTTCTTCCCAGCAGCCCAGCTTTGCCCACACAGTGGCAGTGGTGGTCTCAGGTTTGTCCCAGTGGTTCGGTCTTCTTCAAAACTGCAACAGGGCAACACAGCTAGCAGAGAGGCTCTACCCCTCCCGCTCCCCTACCCCATCCTCCCCTCCTCCCTCCCTTCTCCTCCTCCTCTCCCTTCCCCCCCCCCCCCTCACTCCCCCTCTTTCCTCCCTCCCCCCTCCCCCTTTCCCCTTTCCTCTTTCCCTCCCCCCCCCCCTCCCCCCCACCCCCCGTGGATAACAAAGTTCAGATGACCAAACTAATATCAGGTAATTGGTCCCGGCAGTTCCTAGGTGATGCTGGGGCTTGGCCTCTCCTGGCCTGTCAGCCAGTGATAGGGATCAAAGTGGCATCCGAGGAAGATGCCACTGTAACAAAGGGAATGGAACAAGCTGAGTTTGTAATTAGGGAAGCACAAAAGATCAGTAGCTTCAGTAGTAAAGCAAGACATTTATGTTTTTAACTTATAAACAGCTGATTGAATTTGGCTAGAATAAGATTTTCACTTCTGTGCACTCCAGGGAGGACATCAGGACCTGGGAAAGGGTACACCTGAAAATGACTACAGGGATAATAGACTTGAAATACAAATTGGAGGATATGAGGTTATTCCTTTTATCAATGAGAAGGTTAGAGGAGATGTGTGAGCCTCATATGTTTTAATACAATAAGAGAAATACATTTATTATAGTTATTTAATGTAATTGGCAAAATAATCAGAGGTGACAGTGGGAATGTGGGATGCATTGGCTGAATAATAAGTAGAAGCAAATTCTATCATTACATTCAAAGAGGGAAATGAATGAATATTAGAAAGGTGGTCATTATATGACTGTTGAACAATTGCATTGTAAATAAAATCAAACACACTCATTCAGCTCCTTTCAGAGGGTGGCACGGTGGCGCAGCTGTAGTGTTGCTGCCTTACAGCGCTTGCAGCACCAGACACATGGGTTTGATCCTGACTACGGGTGCTGTCTGTACGGCGTTTGTACGTTCTCCCTGTGACCGCGTGGGTTTTCTCCGTGAAGCACGGTTTCCCCCCACTTTCCAACATTCCAAAGAGGTGCAGGTTAGTTTTCTTGGTATAAGTGTAAATTGTCCCTAGTGTGCGTAGGGTAGAGTAAATGTGCAGAAGATCCCCTTCACCTTGACCCTATGTCCTCTGGTCCTCGATTCCCTTACTCTGGGCAAGAGATTCTGTCCGATCTACCTGATGTATTGCTTTCATGATTTTGGACACCTCTATAAGATCACCCCTCATCCTCCTGTGCTCCAAGGAATAGAGACCCAGCCGACTCAACCTCTCCCATTAGCTTAGTCGCTAGTCCTGGCAACATCCTCGTAAATCTTCTCTAAACCCTTTCAAGCTCTCTCTTAATACCACATATTTGCTCTCTCCCCACGTCTAAAGCCTAAACTACAATCTGACATCAACCAGAAACAGTTTCAGAAAGGTTGACTGAAGGACAAATATTAATCAGTTCCCAAGTTCTGCTGTTTCAAAACAGGCACATGGTATATTATACATCCACCTGAGAGGGCAGAGAATGCCTCAAGTTATGAACTTACCCAAAGAGCAGAAATTCCATAAGTATTTCCTCAACATCTTCCTTCGTGTTTGCATTCCAGTATCTGGGAATGGTGTTTGAATCTACGAACATGTGACTCAAAAGCAAAGATTCTATCAATTAGGCCCCGGCTAATACGGTAGCAGCGTGGGATTAATTCAATAGCTCCACCAAACAGCTGGCACAAGGAAGAAAAGCCCCATCCAGCTGTGATATTCCAGGATTCCATGGAAAGCCTATATAATTCATGCACCATGACGACATATCCACTGGGGAATTAACTTTCCAACTGCACGCATGATGTTATAATTCCACTGATATTTATCAATGAGCCATGTTGAGTAAATGACCTGAAAGGTATTATTGAGCATTGTATGACTGTTTTAGATTATGCACATGATGATACTCAAAGAAAGAAAACATTTCCATAAGGAAGTTCTGGGAACCTTGAGGGGACTTGTTATATTGCGTTGGGTCATTATAGAACATCTGTTAGCCCGAAAGTGTCGAAGAAGAATCACAGACATCTGGCAAATACCTTTAAGTTTATTGGTGCTGATCACCATCCACTGTCCACGCATAAATTATTCAGTGTTATCTCTGAAAGGATTTATTTCTCCCTTTTCTTAAAGGCAAGGTGCTTGGAATTTCAACATGCCCCAGTTTAAAGAGAAAGGATGCTGTCTGTTTGTAGTTTTCACGCTCTCCCTGTGACCGTGTTGGTTTCCTCCTGGTGCTCCGGTTTCCTCCCACATCCCGAAGTTGTAGGGGTTTGCAGGTAATTGGCCTCTGTAATGGGAATGGATGTGAAAGTGGGGATAACAGAGCTGGTGTGAATGGGTTATCAATGGTCAGCATGTACTCGATGGGTCAAAGGGTCTGCTTTCTAAACTAAACTCTAAACATCAAAATTGCATGTGGCTGAGGAACGGGTGCAGCCTTGTCCTGTTCACTCTATATCAAGCTCAGGAATTCAGTGATCAACACAAACAGCTGGAGTAACACAGCAAGTCAAACAGCATCTCTGGAGAAACGGAATGGGTGACATTTCGGGTCGAGACCCTTCATCAGACTGAGTTAGGGGTAAGAAAAAATGAATTCAGTGTCGCATCTAATTGAAGTGAGATACCCTCAGACATCGCTTTAGTTATCCGCGGAATGTACATTGGACAACATATTACCTGAGATGGGGAGGGATTTGGGGGGGTGGGGTCAGGGGGTGGCAGAGAGCAGTTGCACTTTACATTGAGCAGTGGGGCTAGGGATGTTATAATGGAACCTTTCATCAGACTGGGAGTCAGGCAAAAGGAAAACAAGAGATATATAGAGATATAGAACAAATTAATGAAAGATATGCAAAAAAGGAACAATGATAAAGGAAATGGTCCATTGTTAGCTGTGGACTAGGTGAAAACGAGTTACAGACAATGAAACACACCAGGGTGACAGTGAAAGTAGGGGGATTGGGAGGAGGTGTGACGCCAGCAACAAGTCAGCTGGGATGGTGGAATTAGGATGGCAAAGGGAGTTGTCAGGAAAAGTCCATGTGACCCAGGAAGGGAGATCAGAATGGTACTATGCAGGCTGCAAACAGTGGCGTGGGTGAGGAGGCGGGATCGAGAGAACACTATCTAGATTGGGGATGGAGGTTCAAGACTACACCATCTGAACAGTGAAGGGTGTTTGGAACAGCATCTTCAGTTGCCTCCCACACTCCAAAGACGTTCAGGTTTGTAGGTTAATTGGCTTGGTATAAATGTGAATTATCCTTAATGTGTTTGTGTGCGGGGATCGCCGGTCAGTGCAGACTCGGTGGGCAGAAGGTCCTGTTTCTGCACTGCATCTCTAAACTAAACTCAACTAGTATTACATAGTTTGTCTCGTGTTCGTATCTTCTCTGCGTTTAGTTCAAATGTTATTTGTCTATCCTTAATTGTTTAAACTCTCACAGGCACTATAATTTTCCAGGTCTGTCAATGAAAAGCAGTCTTGCAGCATATGACATGACTGACTTGTATTTACTTCTGAATTCATATCAGCACAATTCAAACAGAATCCTGCTATTGGTGGTGGTGCAATTCACATGTGTACAGCTTGCAAGACCGCTTTGAACCAAGACCAAGTTTCTGTCAAAATAAAGTAACAAGAATTAGATTGCTGTGATAAATTGCTGTCTCCTACATCAGAATAAAAAAATCTGCATTACTTACAATATCAGAAGCACATGGTGTTGTCAAAAAGCTGAATGTGGCTATTTATATATTGTAATTTCTAATTGTCTGAATTAATCATGTGACAAAAGCAGTTTCACAAAATACATGCAATGGAATGTGTTCTTTAAATCACATAATGCTGCTTATTTGTCCAGAGAAATGCATTAAGGGCCTGTCCCAGCAGCATGCAACTCCATGCGATGAGCGCGACCTAACGTGGTCGCTTGAGCCGTCCGGCGTCGCGGGGCCGGTCCCACTTCGATCGCCGGAGCCGTGCGGAATTGTGCGGAGTTCGTCCCGACATCGACGCGGGGCTCCGAAAAACTGAACATGTTCAAAAATTCCACGCGGCAACGGCTTGTCGGCTCGCAGTCGCCTCGACACATTACACACCGCCTCGACGTCATGACCCTCTCTGTGTGTGCCTCCGTGACCCTCTCTGTACTCGTGACCGTCTCTGTAGGTGCCTCCATGTCCCTCTCTGTGTGTGCCTCTGTGCCCCTCTCTGTGTGTCCCTCTCTGTCCTGGCGAACTTACCTTTAAGACTTCGTTCCAAGTTCGCCTCACTTTGCGCCACGTTCCACTCACCCCACCTCCGCACGGCCCCCACTGCCGGTTTGGTCGCGCTCTTCGCATGCAGTCGCACGCTGTTGGGAACGGCCCTGTACAGGGATCACCCGACCTCCGCGCGGCCCCCGCTGCCGGTTTGATCGCGCTCACCGCATGGAGCCGGATGCTGGTAGGACAGGCCCTTTAGGCTGAAAAAATTCCCATTTGACCCCAAAACTGCAGCCCACTGATGCAAGGTTTCCACCCAAAACGCCAACCATTTTCAACCCGCAGATGATCCTTGGCTTGCTGAGTGGCTGCTGAAGATTCCAGCATCTGCTGTCTCTTATGTCTTCAACCCGGTGATGTTTTCCATTACTTCTCTCCCACACCCCGAACAATCCAGTCCCCTCCCTAGATGGTTTTGGTTCCTTATTGTCACATGTAGGGCGATGCAGCGAAAAGCTCTCTGTTGCATGCTATCCAGGTCAAAACATCCATCCACGAATACAATCAAAACTCCAGATGAGTACTGTGTAGGAAGGGACTGCAGATGCTGGTTTACACTGAAGATGGACGCAAAACGCTGGAGGAACTCAGCGGGACAGGCAGCATCTCTGGAGAGGAATGGGTGACATTTTGGGTCAAGACTGAAGAAGGGTCTCGACCCAAGAGTCACCCATTCCTTCTCTCCAGAGATGCTGCCTGTCCCGCTGAGTTACTGTAGCATTTTGTGTCTATTTTCACATGAATGTTACAACCTAAAATACATACGACTCCTCCACTTCCTCAGAAGATCAAGGAAATTTGGCATGTTTCAATGATTCTTTACCAATTTCAATAAAAAGACGTATTACTTATTATTTAAAATAATTACTATAAAAAGCTTTCTATCAGGATGCATCACGGCTGGATTTGTCCACTGCTCTACCCAAGGCTGCAAGAAATTATAGAGTTGTGGACATAGCACAGAACATCATACAAACTCCCTCTCCCCATCGACAGTATCTACACTTCACTCTACAACATAATCAAGGACCACACGCCCCCCCCCCCATCATTTCTTCTCAGTCACCTATTCCTTCTCTCCAGAGATGCTGAAGAAGGGTCTCAACCCGAAACGTCGCCCATTCCTTCTCACCAGAGATGCTGCCTCACCCGCTGAGTTACTCCAGCATTTTGTGTCTACTTTCGATTTAAACCAGCATCTGTAGTTCTTTCCTACACATGTGGCGTACAGATGTTTGGTCCAGGACAAGTTGTTGGTGAGGGTTGCATACCCAAGGAATACAAACAGCAGCCACCTATGGCGCTGACAAAGTTACAAAGTACACGGCTCCTCCTTTGTTCTCCCCCCTCCCCACCACCCCATAGAGGTTCCCCCACGCCGGGTCCCCATTGTCCATTGTTCTTCTCCCCTCCGCTCACGGCAGTCCCCCTACAGTCTCATCGACCGCCGACCCACGAGGCTTCACTGCCACCGCGAGGCTTCACCACCGTCGAGGCTCCATCACCGCGAGGCTCCATCACCGCGAGGCTCCATCACCGCGAGGCTCCATCACCGCGAGGCTCCATCACCGCGAGGCTCCATCACCGCGAGGCTCCATCACCGCGAGGCTCCATCACCGCGAGGCTCCATCACCGCGAGGCTCCATCACCGCGAGGCTCCATCACCGCGAGGCTCCACGGACGCCGCCGAGGCTCCACGGACGCCGCCGAGGCTGCGATTGTGGATTGTGATTGAGGATGACCAAATGGAGTGATGTTAAGTGCTATGAATGGCTATAGATTTTATGCTAGGAATCATGTATAAAAGGCCTTATGACTTGTACATGGGGAAGTGGGATCCCATGGGTATAAATTAAAGACTACATGAGGGTTTATCAACAGGCTGGTGCTGGGTGTTGGTGTAAAATCCTCCACCTCACTTTCCTTTAACAAACCAATGATGATTTTCCTTTATTAATCTGCACCTCAGGGTTAAACAGAGTTCACTGCTTCCAGTTTTTGTCAGCATGGTACCGGATGGATGCCATTAAGCCAGAAAAAGGGCAGAGAAGATTTCCGAGGATGTTGCCAGGACTCAAGGACCTCATCCGTAGGGAGAGATTGGCAGGCCTGGAATTAATTCCTTGGATCTTATAGAGGTAGATAAAATGATGATAAGTGATCTTATAGAGTTAGATAAAATCATGAGAAGAATAGATAGGGTGGATGCCCAAGGTCTTTTTCGCAAGATAGGGGAATCAAGCCTTAAAGGGCCTGTCCCACTATGGCGACCTTATTTACGAGTTTAGGAGAGTTTGCGCTCGCCACAAGCTCGCAGCATGGTCGGCACAAGGTCATAAGCCGTCACTGTAAGTCTCCCTCATGGTCGAGAGGAGTTCCCGCATAGTGGTCACTACTCGTGGCCTCAGTTTGGTTGAGGAAAAATGTTCAATTTTCTGCAAGTAAAAATTGGTCGGCATGGAGAAAATCGTAGTGCAGTGGTAGTGGGGTCGCCATGTTGTTGTAGGTAGTCGAGGTAGCCGTCGGTAATCTCCTTTGCTGACCGGGCATTTTAATTGGCTCATTGGGGGAAATGAGCCAATTAAAGCACGAGTTTTCAGAACCAAGGAAAACCGACCGGTAATGTTAAATGCCCGCTAAACTTCACAGCTGTGAACACCGATTTTCCGGCATCCTTGGTTCCAGAGCCTTTCCGGATTATCCGTGTTTCTGGACTAACAAAGGTCACATGATAATGAAGTGACAATACACCCCTGGCCCACTAATGACATTCCGCCTGTGTCCTTAAAGTGCCAGAAACTAAAATAAAACAAATATAAAATGTAAACTGGGTGTGAATGGAATGAACTGCCATCCCATCCGCACCTCCCACCGTAAAGTGCACCAAGCCAGTCCTTCTTTACAAAGTTTGCTGCAGCTCACATTGTCGACCCTGCAGACAGCCCTTACTTTGGGTCACTGTCAACACTTTCCCCCCTCCCTCACCCTTCTCCCCCACATTTGTCACCCCATCTTCCTCCTCCCCCCTACTCCTCCCCCCCCTTCTCGCCCCTCCCCCAACCCTCCTCTTCCCTCATGTCCCCCCCACCATTGCCGCCTCCTACTTCTCCCCCGGAGTTACTGACATGCTCCACCTTGGAAGCGACAGCAGGTGAGAGGGGAGGGAGCCCCACGGTGACTGCGCGTGTTCTGTTGGTGGAGGCGCACTGAAGAAAGTGCTGTTCGCCTGGGCCACAACAACATCCATGTGAACTGGTGAAGAAGGGCTTACTGGTGCAGACCAGTTCCAATGTTGCCTAGTTTTAAAATGGAGCAATCAAACAGCTGGAGTAACTGAGGAAGGGTCCCAATGTCACAGTGTATAGATACTTGATAATGGAATACCATTCAATGCAAGGTAAAGCCAGTAAACAATTGACTCTTTTGAAACAATAGTCAAGCCCTATTGAGGTTTATTTTTATATTTCTCTGTCAGAAGGTCATCAATATGTAAGCACACCACTTTGCTGTTAGCCTGTAATGAGGTGCACATCCTTGTTCTGATGTTTCTGGTGCCTTCCTGTGAATTCTTAGTTATATCTTGCCTACATTCCCAGACTAGGTCACTCTCCACTCATAAATACATCGCACCCACCCCCTTGCCAAGTTGGTTTAAATATTCCCCAGGTACATTAATAAAGTTCCATATGTCAATATTCATTATTTGCAAACTGTACGGTGTTTTTTGATAACCTCCCCCATTCCCTCCTCAGAGTATTGCACAGTCACAGTGGTCTATAGCCATTGACCATTCCTTAAATCATGTAATCATTTGCACCATTCAGCTGTTTATGTATTCAATAACACTAACAGTCATAATCTGAGGATTAGTGCCTTTGAGGGTCCACTTTTTAATCTGTTTCCCAGCACCTTATAATCTCCCAGCATTTGCAATCATCTTCAGGTGCAAGTCTGATCCGATTTAGCCTCCTCCCCTATCCAAAGTACTGCCGCTCAGCCAATTCAAAATGACTTTGATATTAAGAAACCACTGTGAGTTCTGGGTAAAGGTGAACAACATCCTTCCTGCTGTGCTGATGATCTGAGCTTCAGAGCCTGTCAGGCCATTAGCTATTCCAAAATACCTGCAACAGGGCTGCACAATTGCACAGCTGATAGATCTGCTGCCTCTCACAGCCCCACAGACCCAGGTTCAATCCTGACCTCAGGTGCTGTCCGGGTGGACTTTGGACCTTCTCTCTGTGACTGCGTGGGTTTCCTCCAGGTGTTCTCGTTGCCTCCCACATCCTAAAGGCATGCAAGTTTGTAGGTTCACTCGCCTCTGCAAATTTACCCCTAGTATGCAGGGAGTGGGAAAGAGAGTGGAAAGACATAGAACTAGTGTAAATGGGTGATCAATGGTTGGCTTGTTGCAAAGCTTTATCTCTTAAACTAAACTACAATAAACATTGCACTCCATCTGAAAACCAAAACAAATCCAATCTTGCAAATTACTAATTCTAGTTTCATTCTTTAGTACAGTAATATAAATTGTTATCTGCAATGGCATCAAATGATTCCTACTTACAAACAATATGCATGCTGTTTTAGTTCGGAGTCACATGAGTGACTTCGTGAAGACCCCGCCAGCACGCATGCGCGACATATCGTCGCTCGCATTTGCTGTCGACAAGCTGGGGGGGGGGGGGGCGGGTGCACTTCCCCAACAGCTGCTTCAAACAGGACGCTGAAGGTAAGTAAACTAACCTTGAGCTGGTTGTAGTTAGGAGTTTGCTTCTACCTACAGATTAAGATGGAAGGAAGAGGGAAAGCCAAGCTTTCTAAGAGCCGCGGGACGCTAGGAAGTCAGCGGCCAACATCCCCGGAGCTGCTCGCAACACCGGCAGCACCTGTACTACGGCCGGGGAAAAAAGTGCGGAAGTCGGGCCCTGCAGAATCAGCAGCGGCCGACTCTTCTCCAGAACGGACGTCCGCACAGGAGCAGCGTACCTCCGACCCTGACTTCATGCTACCATCACCCAAAGCCGGGGTAGTAACAAGCAGGTACGAGCTAACGTGCCTCGCACACCAGCGACGGCAACTTCCCATCTTTTACAGGTCCCGCGAGGGCATACCTGGGGAAAAGCCACTCCGAAGTCGAGCCCGCAGCCGCGGTCGGCATCGACAAACAGCCGGGGAAGTCTGCCAGAGTGCAGGCCGGCGGCAGAGCTGCTGGAGAGTCGGGCAGCCCTGCCGGAGCGCAGGCAGTCGGGCAGGCTGCCGGAGCGCAGGCAGTGGTAGCAGAGTTCGGTCGGGCAGCCTCGCTGAGGCAGCCAGCGACCATGCACTACCACAGACCCTGGGGGCCAGAAGCGGCAGTAAGCCTGCGCGGACATCGGGGAGCCAGGCACCGGGGGCTGGCACCGACTCATCTCCGCTGCCTTCGTATCAGGCAGGGGGACCGCCGCAGTCCGCACGATGGCGGACTAGTGGTATGTCAGCGCGGGAGTCGTACGGCCCCGCTGGAGCAGCTGCCAACGACGACCTGTCAGCGGACCCTTGTCATCACGTCGACGAGATGTGGTCCGCTGGTGGAAGCCCCAGAGTATACGAAGGACCTGGGGAAGTCGACTTGTCGTCCGCGTTTAGCGGCGGTGGTCGCATGGCCAGGATGGAGCTCATGGTGGAGCAACTTCTCCAGCGAGACCTGGACCGACAGGAGCGTGGGTCTCACTGATCTAGGGGCCAGATCATGAGGCTACCTAGCATCTCACCGTCATCAGCCGGCAGCGCTAGAAGCCAGCAGATGGCTGACTTTGATGAAGAGCCAGTGATGGAAGAGCCCACTGCTCCAGAGCCAGCAGCAGACCTGCTGGACGTGGTTGCAAAATTTGCCATGCCAGCGCATTCCGGAAAACCGCTGCATCCCACAAATCTGGGGGAACATGAGTTCCAACATCAGAGCACAGGAGGTACACCTCCAGAAAATCCTCAAAATCCTGATGTCCGGTATCACGGCATTCGTGAGGACCCTAGATGGAGATAATGTCACCGATGAGCAGCAGGATGCTCTTGCCCTCCTCTGCAACACGCAATTCGAAATCAACTGCTTTCATAAGAGCTCCATCCGGCCCACCCTCAACCCAAAATTCGCAGGGTTGTGTCAGGCCTCCACCACTCCACCACCACGACAGCTGTTTGGGGAGGACCTGCCCAGGCAGGTCAAGACTTAGACGAGGAGGCCAAAACCGTCGGCCTGATGAAGCCGCCACCAGACAGGGTACAGACATACCGTCGACCACAGCCTTACCCTACCTCTAGATCTCGTCAGCCGGATAGGGCACCGAGAACCTATCCGCCACCTGCTCCCCAACAGCAGAAGACTCTTTTAGGGCAGGGCCAGCAGAAACCAGCATGGAAAATGCGGCAACAACCATATCCAGCAACACAATGGCCCCCGAAACCACAATACACCAGGCCCCGCCGTTAACTATGGAGGTAAGGAGGTCTGGTTCTTTCAAGAAAGTAGCAATTGTAACCACACAAGTTGGGGGACGGTTGCGGGCATTTTGGGGTGCATGGGGTGCGATAAACTCTGATCCCTTTATTCTACAAAGTATTCAGGGTTATGTACTAGAGTTTATTAATGAGATACTTCCCCCTACACAGCATGTCCCTCATCGCAGGTTTGCGCTCTCTTAAAAAGAGATGGAGGAAGGACATGCAGAAATTTTAAGGCTGGCAGCCAAAGGGGTGATAGAGAAAATGACACATGAACCCCTTGAGTTCATGTCCAACATCTTTATAAAAACTAAAAAAGATGGTGGATGTCGGATCATCATTGACCTAACCCATCTGAATACGTTTGTACAATATACCCATTTCAAAATGGAAACGTTCGAAAGGGCTAAACAGCTGATTTCCCAGGGGTACTTTATGGCCTGCATCGATTTAAAAAATGCATACTATACAGTCCCCATCATAGAACATCATAGGAAATTCTTAAAATTTGTCTGGAGGGGTTAATTATAGCAATACAAATCCTTGCCCAATGGTCTTACAACCTAGGCTATTTACCAAAATTGTCAAACCTATATTGGCGACCCTAAGACAACAAAATGATATCGTCATGCCATACTTGGACGATATATTAATAGTGGGGCAAACCCTTGAATTGGCGGAGCTGGCAGTCACAGCTACTAAATCTCTGTTCGAGGCATTAGGGTTTGTTACCCATCCAGACAAATCCAAATTCACGCCATCTCAAGTCATGGACTATCTGGGATTCACTATTGACACCAACCAAATGATAGTCACAATCCCAGCCAACAAAGCATCAGCCATAAATAGGCATGCAACAGCCTTGCTTGCGCCAGGGTGCCGACCATCAGACATGCTGCTAAGGTAATTGGGAAACTTGTAGCTACATTTCCAGCTGCGCAATTTGGACCATTACATTACCAAACTTTGCAAAGAGCAGAAATTTCAGCATTAAAATTAAATGCTGGACATTTTTACAGACCTATGCGGCTGCCGATCAAGGCTAAAATTGAGCTATGATGGTGGGTTAACAATATTAGTGAGTGTTACAAGCCCCACATTGTTAGCATTCCGTCAGTCATGTTACAGACCGACGCAAGCGCCCAAGGCTGGGGTGCAACTGACACCACGTCCAGTTGTGGTGGCAGATGGGATCCTCATGAGTCCACCCTCCTTCAGACACAAGGAATAAACTATTTGGAGATGCTGGGCGCTTTCCTGGGCTGCGGGCATACTGCACAAATTTACATCATACACATGTCCGCCTCCAAATAGATAATACCATGGTGGTGGCTTACATAAATCATATGGGTAGTATCAGATCAGTATCTTGTGACGACTTGGCAAACACAATTTGGCTCTGGTGCATTGAAATAAATATTTGGATAACAGCGACCTAACTCCCGGGGAAGCTCAATACAGTGGCGGACACCAGGTCACGAGTATTCAATGCTAACATCGAGTGGATGTTGAACCCCCAAATATTTGCTGAAATTATAGCTAAATTTGGTACACCAGATATCGACCTCTTTGCGTCTAGGTTGAACCATCAGATACCAACGTATGTGTCTTGGGAACCAGACACTGGGGCAGTAGCAATGGATACTTTTTCATTTCATTGGGGGAAATGGTTCTGCTACGCATTTCCCCCATTCTGCCTCATCAGTCGGGTATTGCAGAAAATTCAACTGGATTCTGCAACAGGCATATTGATCATACCCGACTGGTCTACACAACCATGGTACCCAGTGGTCCTCCACATGTTAAAATATCTGTGGGTACAAATTGCAAAACACCCCAATTTGATTACAAACCCCATTATGGGGGATAGTCACCCGTGCCATGGTCACTTAAACCTGTTGGCTTGTAGGTTCTAAGGAGGCCACTATAGGAGGCTGGCTTATCACCCAGGGCCATGGACCTCATCGTGCTGGGCATCCCCAGTGTCGTGCAGGGCATCTACCAGAAAGCAGTACCTCACCCAGATCAGGAAGTGGGAGGCCTACTGCTCTCGTACAAATACGACCTACAACTCTGCCACGATCCCTGATGTCCTGGAATTCCTCGCAGGCCTTCATTGCGATGAGGGTCTCAGCTACAGTGCCATCAACAGCGCCAGGAGTGCGTTGTCCTCATACCTGACCATAGGTGTGGGCACACACCAATTGGTATCTAAATTTATGAGGGGAGTGTTTAACACCAACCCTCCTCGACCCAGATACAACATCACCTGGGATGTAGGGATAGTACTGACCCTACTCAGAAGCTGGGCCCCCATGACAGGGTTACCACTTGATAGACTCACCCTCAAAGTGCTGATGTTGATGGCACTGACAACAGCACAACGAGTCCAGACCTTACAGAAACTTTGACTCGACAGAATGGTCTCGACCCCTGGAAAGGTAACCTTCTTTGTAGAAGAACTACTGAAGCAGCATAGACCGGGGTCTACTGAACTGCAGTTGGAATTCCGGGCATACCCCTCTGATGCCACACTCTGCATAGCCACCCATCTCCACCATTACATCAAGACTACACGCACCATCCGGAAGATGGAGCAGGGGCTCCTCATCAGCCACAAGCAACCACATCATCGGGTGACTGTGCAGACCATCGCCAGGTGGCTCAGGGTGGTGTTGGGGGCAGCAGGTATAGATACTAACATTTTAAAATCTCACTCTACCGGGGCTGCATCCACATCAGCGGCGAGGACCATGGAGGTGCCCATGGACCATGTCCTCACTACCGCGGGATGGACCAGTGAATCAACATTCCAACGCTTCTACAATAAGCCGGTGGCCGCCCCCGCAACGTTCGCGGAAGCTGTGCTGAGAGCCGCTCCGTAATATAATTTGTCCCCGGATTAGGGGCTTTTTGTTATTATTTGTGTTAATAAATACCCATTACTTTTTCAGCCTGTTCAGTCTGGAATACATTCACAACCTTCCTCCATCAGTATTGTGGCAGTGTGACAGCATGGACGTTGTCCAGGGCGTGAAATCACAGAGCTGTGAAATCTTCACAAAGTCACTCATGTGACTCCAAAGTAAAATAGTAAGATTAAACAAGAACTTACCAGTTTGAAGTTTGATCTTTGTTTTATGAGGGATTTCGTGCCCTCCGCTCCCAACCCTCTATCATAAGGTCAACTGGTATGTTCAAATCTATGTTAATCTTCCTATCTTCAGTCATTGTTGTTATCTGTGATTCCACACCGCTGCTTTGAAGAATGTCGCGCATGCGTGCTGGCGGGGTCTTCACGAAATCCCTCATCGCAACTCCTCATAACATAAAGATCAAACTTCAAACTGGTAACCTTGTTTAATCTTACTATTTTGTAGTATTTACAATGCAGAAATAGCTCATTTAGACCAGTAAATCCATCCTTGTGGGATATTCCTCCCACCTTTCTACACCCAATTTATCAAAATCAAGTCTGAAGAAGGGTCTCGACCCGAAACATCACCCATTCCTTCTCTCATGTGATGCTGCCTGTCATGCTGAGTTACTCCAGCGTTTTGTGTCTATCTTTGTTTTAAACCGGCATCAGGAGTTCCTTCCTACACACTAGTCAATATCCTAATGGGAAGGTAACTGGTGAACATGAACTAGATATGGATTATGTGCAGGAACATTACAGTTGGTCTTGGCATCATGTTCGGATATTGGGATATTGGGAGCTAAACATAGAAACATAGAAATATAGAAACATAGAATATAGGTGCAGGAGTAGGCTATTCAGCCCTTTGAGATTTGGCTGATCATCCAAAATCAGTACCCCGTTCCTGCTTTCTCCCCATAATCCCTTGATTCTGCTGGCCCTAAGAACTATATCTAACTCTCTCTTGAATAAAGGGCAATGTTCCTGTGCTGTACAGTGTTCTATGTTCTATGACTGACAATGATGCCAATAATACCTATCATTGTCATTGCTGCCGACTGACTCTGTGTGTCTGTAATTGGTCTTAGGTATATTCGTCCATCTATTGGTGAACAGGACATTTTACACATGTTCCAATAATACCAATATTGTGTAGGAAGGAACTGCAGATGCTGGTTTACACTGAAAATAGACCCAAAATGCTGGAGTAACTCAGCGGGACAGGCGGCATTTCTGGAGAGAAGGAATGGGTGACGTTTCGGGTCAAGACTCTTCTTCAGTTTGAAGATTTTCAATCTTCAATGCCAATATTGTAGCTGGATTGGAACTGATTCTAATCCTTTCTACAACTTTGATTCAAACATGAACACAAACTTGACACCACAGGTAACGTACCACTATGATAATTGGGTTTAACACTAAGCAAATGCAAGAACAAGTGATATTAAAGAAGATGATTACAATTTGTCACAGAAGGCTGTGGAGGCCACATCAGTGGATATTTTCTAAGGCAGAGATAGATAGATTCTGGATTAGTACAGGTGTGAGAGGTTATGGGGAGAAGGCAGGAGAATGGGGTTAGAAGGGAGAGATAGATCAGCCATGATTGAATGGCAGAAGGGACTTGATGGGCCGAATGGCCTAATCTACTCCTATCACTTATTACCTTATGACCAATCACTTCAATCCCAGGGGATCGTTCGGAATGTGTCTGAGTAGAGGTCTGGCTCAAACAGTCTTTAGTAGTTTTGTTAATGCTACTTATTCCATAATGAGGTCACCAGTGAGGGCACACGTGGTCTTTATGTAGATCCAGACACTGAAAATAAAGTATTCTCTGTCTACAGGCAGTGAAGGCAGGACAGCATCCAGGCTTCCTTTGCCCAGTAAGCAATTTCATTTGTGGTAGGCAATAACTAGTGGGGTACCGCAGGGCTCAGTGCTGGGACCCCAGCTATTTACAATATATATTAATGATCTGGATGAGGGAATTGAAGGCAATATCTCCAAGTTTGCCGATGACACTAAGCTGGGGGGCAGTGTTCGCTGTGAGGAGGATGCTAGGAGACTGCAAGGTGACTTGGATAGGCTGGGTGAGTGGGCAAATGTTTGGCAGATGCAGTATAATGTGGATAAATGTGAGGTTATCCACTTTGGTGGCAAAAACAGGAAAGCAGACTATTATTTAAATGGTGGCCGATTAGGAAAAGGGGAGATGCAGCGAGACCTGGGTGTCATGGTACACCAGTCATTGAAAGTAGGCATGCAGGTGCAGCAGGCAGTGTAAAAGCGAATGGTATGTTAGCTTTCATAGCAAAAGGATTTGAGTACAGGAGCAGGGAGGTTCTACTTCAGTTGTACAGGGTCTTGGTGAGACCACACCTGGAGTATTGCGTACAGTTTTGGTCTCCAAATCTGAGGAAGGACATTATTGCCATAGAGGGAGTGCAGAGAAGGTTCACCAGACTGATTCCTGGGATGTCAGGACTGTCTTATGAAGAAAGACTGGATAGACTCGGTTTATACTCTCTGGAATTTAGGAGATTGAGAGGGGATCTTATAGAAACTTACAAAATTCTTAAGGGGTTGGACAGGCTAGATGCAGGAAGATTGTTCCCGATGTTGGGGAAGTCCAGGACAAGGGGTCACAGCTTAAGGATAAGGGGGAAATCCTTTAAGACCGAGATGAGAAAGACTTTTTTCACACAGAGAGTGGTGAGTCTCTGGAACTCTCTGCCACAGAGGGTAGTTGAGGCCAGTTCATTGGCTATATTTAAGAGTGAGTTGGATGTGGCCCTTGTGGCTAAGGGGATCAGAGGGTATGGAGAGAAGGCAGGTACGGGATACTGAGTTGGATGATCAGCCATGATCATATTGAATGGTGGTGCAGGCTCGAAGGGCTGAATGGCCTACTCCTGCACCTAATTTCTATGTTTCTATGTTTCATTTGTGGTAGGCAATAATCATTCCGATAAGACAAAGTCCTTTGTATTTAAGTACAAGTAAATAACTGCACAGCCAAGAGAAACAAACATTGGATCATTGTCACCATTTCCTAGATGGACATAGTTCAGTTAAAAATCTAGGAGTAAACAAACTGCTTTTTGCCAACAACCCTTCGGGATGTTTCTATTTACATTCAAGGTAATTGTGCGGTTCTGACTATCACGACACGAGTCAATCGCACAATGGTCCTGAATTCATTACAACTCTGCAGCTCGGGTGACAAGAAATCAAAATCCTAAATTTAACATCAATTTCATCAGAACAAACTGAGCTATTGCATTTAAGTTGATGCGGATGTAATGCTGAGTGCTGAATCAGATGTACTTTTTATGTGTGGAATGTAATGAATAAATGCTGCTTTTTCCAGTGCTGCCATCCTTCATCCTACCCAGCTAGCTATCAAAAGTCTATTCAATATGTGAACCATTATTCATCTGGCTCTGCCTGTTCTCCACCGTCTGATTCATTGCTGTGTTCAGATCCTCCCACTGCATAAATCATAAAATGTGCCGCTAAATAGTCCATGTTATGGACTATTCCTCCATTCAACCTAAATGTTAGTCTCCACACTGGTAAAACTAGTTATCGATTTACTTTCTTTAACATTGTGTGGCGAACCTCTCAATCAGCAGTGTGCTGAGAAGGGTAGATTTGGGTCTGTATTTGTGCATCGGTTTTCTAGGGATCGAGTGAATTAGTTGAATTTGCCAGCTTGGGAGAATTGCAGGCAACAGCATCTCGGCTCATCGCTGCTGTTTAATGTCACAATGTCTTGATTAAAACAGGAGAGTGAAGAGGTATGGTTCCAGTTAATTATAATCTAGTGCTCCCCAGTGGCTAGTTGATAAAGCCACGATCTGATTCAGTATCGAGCTCAATGGACCAGGAAGCTCCCACATTCAATTCCCATCCGCGCTGCGTCAGCTGATGTGAGCCTTGATAGAGGCTGATGTGCCACAATTGTTTCCACCCTCTGCAGCCAGTGAGGAGGGGGAAAGCATTCCTGAGCAGCATCTAATGTCCTCCTGCGTCAGAAAACTTGTGGGAGGAGTTGAGCGAGGATTAGGGTCAAGAGAATTTCTGCTGCTGCTCGCAGTCGAGAAGATTGAGTATGAACAATTCAGTTTAATGAGAGAGGTTGTTCAATTGTGTGCAGCTTCTGTTTATATAACATTAAATCATTCCTTCTCCCAAGATAGCAGTCTTGGCTCAGTGGTAGCACTCTCACTTCTGAGTCAGTCAGTCATGGATTTAAGCCACACTCCAGAGAGTTGAGCACATGATTTAGATTGACGTTTAGATGCAGTAATGAGGATGCGCTGCATTGTTGAAAGAGGCTTTTACTGGATGAAACTTCCCTTCGTTCTTTCTTGCTCAAATGCGTTCTAGAAATTCATTACCTTTATTAGTTGAGCTACTTCCATTCTGTATCGAAATTAAATCCCTGCATGATAACCATATGACTTTGACTGTGAGCTTACCTCATCTCCATATGTCTACATCACTGTTCTCAGGAGCCTCTTTTCATCCTTTGCCGAACTTGCATTCTAGCAGGTAGACAAAAGTGTTGGAGAAACTCAGAGGGTGCAACAGCATCTATGGAGCGGGGGTGTATGGGAGTGCTCAGGTTGGGGTAGCACCTCGAGTGGGGGGACAAGAAACTGTTCGCATGCAACAGCGGCCACACCCTGGAAAAACGCTTTGGCTGACGTGCTAAAGGGGCTGTCCCACTGTAGCGACCTAATCCGCGGGCTAAGAAGAGTGTCCTCGACCTTCAAGCTCGAGGGCACACACCTGGAAAACCTAGAGCTGGATAGACCGGCCGCATTGAAACTGCGAGCTGGATCAACCGACTGCCCACACACACACACACACACACACACACACAAACACATCGCAATGCAGGGGCCAGGGAAAGCGGGGGAGCTCTGTCTGATATCCACACCCGCGATGAAGAGGAAGGTAAAACGGCTGCACAGTAACGATAAGTCCTTTAGAGAGCACGGAGGGGGGGAGAGAAGGGGAGAGAAGGGGAGAGATGGGGAGAGAAGGGGAGAGAAGGGGAGAGAAGGGGAGGAGAAGGGGGAGAGAAGGGGGGAGAAGGAGTGGAGACACATTTAAGAAGTATAATAATGTTTAGCGGGCATTTTACCTACCGGTCGGTTTTCCTGCGTCCTGATAACTCCAATGCGCCGATTAAAATGCCCGGTCAGTGAAGGAGATTGCCTATGGCTGCCCTCGACTGCCTGTAACTAAATGGCGACCCCACACCACTGCATTACGAGTTCAAAAGAACCATGCCAACCAAACTTTACTCGCGGAAACTTTTTCAACATGCTGAAAACTTTCCGTGACCTAGAGTTTTCTGGAACGTCCCTCGAGCATGAAGGAGAGTTCCAGTGACCTCATAGGACCTCCTAGGACCACATGTCGACCATGCTGTAAGTTTGAGTCGAGGGCAAACTCTTCTAAACTCGCAGATTAGGTCACCGCAATGGGACAGGCCCTTAATCCAGGTGAGGGTAGTCACCGGGTGAGTTTAGGGACTTGCTCTCCCAGCATGCGAGGACTGTTCCAGTGGACTGGGCGGAGGAAATCCACTGTTGGGTCTAACGGCCAGGAAGACGGCTCAGCAGTGTACTGTGGAGGTAAAGGGCACGTCAAAGCTCCAGTGCAGCTCAGGGAGTTTCCAGCCATAATGTCTAACCATGCCACTAGAATCCAGATCCTGCAGCCGAGACTGGGGTCACTCGTGTACAACAGTCTCTCCACCGTCATCTCTCCCACCCACAGGTTTTTGTGCAAGTCTTTTCATGCCAGTGCTTGACTAAATTTAGCTGAGAATCACTCTCGGGCTGTGACCGTATCTCTAGATCGGATACCTCATATCCTTTTAGCTAAATATTCACCCGCAGCCGGTTTTACTTCCAACACATCAGCCAAGCTGGCCCAGGCCTTTTACTGGACACTCAGTCAAACACCAAGGGCAGGCAGCATTAATTAAAATCCAGGATAATGTTATCCTCAGCCACTGATCTTTACAAGAATGATATTTACATTGGCGGCACTGCCAAATGCACCAAGCCTGCGCCTGCATGCCAAATACTGCAACAGACAATTCAATGTAAGAACCTGTTAGCATAGAGAAGCTTACAAACATGAGCTAAGCTGCTTAGTGCATAAGCATGTCTTCCTCTTTGTGCATCCGAGGCTGAATTCACAATGTTATAACAGAAACATTACTGTTTGCTGTTGTCACAATCTGATTACAAGTTGGTGGTGACATGAAGGTCAATAGTTTTAATGCTATTTTCATTTTATTGCTGGGAATATTTGACTGAAATGTCACTGTGCAGAAAATGTGTTAAATGGACTCAGGTATGTTAGAGACGCTCAGAAGGAGCATTTAAATCATAATAATCCCGTTTTAAAAAACAATCTATTGATTTGAATACGCTAAAGGTAACTGCTTTGCAATTGTACACATCATTTCAGGATGACTTGCGCAGGCACTGAATCACTGTTTCTGAACATTTTTATTTCTAACCGAAAGCTGAATGCTAATTTTTATCGATCAGAGCTTGCATCAGATCCCTTGACAAATAGGGCCGTTAAGCTTTCATTTTGTGGCACTGCAAAATAGTTTCAGCTTTTGCTGTCGCAGTAAGTGTGAAAATCCTTGTGTGTTTGCCATTTGTCTTTTATGCGATTTCATTATTTTTAACAAAATAGCTGGAAGCGATATCAAATTTTGATTTTAAATTCCAGTACATTTAGATTTTTTTTACAAAACATGTCATAGTTATTCAATTGTGAACCATTGGAATCCAAGTCTAGTCAAGTCTAGTTGATTATCAGGTTCACAAGTACAATGACATAGAGGTACATGGGAAATCTTGCTTGCAGCAGCATTACAGGCACATAAGACGCAGACAACACTCAGGCATAAATTATATATAAATTACATGTAAATTATGCAACATAGTGAAAAGGAAAGGAAACAGGACATTAGTACAAGACACAATTAGAAAACAAGTACATGGCAGTACAGGAAGTGGTCTGTAATGTTCCATTGCCGATGTACGATTAGGTTGTGCAGATGCAGAGTGCTGGAGTAACTCAGCGGGTCAGGCAGCATCTCTGGAGAACATGGATAGGCGAAATTTTGGATTAAGAACATTCTTCAGAATCTGACCTTAAAACGTCGCCTATGCATGTTCTCCAGAGATGCTGCCTGACCCACCGAGTTACTCCAGTGTTCTGTGTCTTTTTTTTCCAAATCAACACCTGCAGTTCCTTTTGTCTGCATTAGACTGTGCAGGTCATATCGAAACCTTGATAGTTGTAGGAATGTAGCTTTTCCGGCACTTGGTGGAGTGGAACTTCATGCTTCTGTATCTCTTGCCTGACATGCAGTAGGATCTGGCCTGGATGATTGGAATCCTTGATGATAGATGCCAGTCTCTTGAGGCAGCGGCTCAAGTAGATGCTTTCGATGGTGGGGAGGCTCATAGTGGATTGAACTGAGCCCATCACTCTCTGCAGCCCCTGATGTGCTTTACATTGACTTTCGGGTACGTGCTTGAAAGTGACAAGTCATAGTACTCTCAAAAATCATCGCAAACAATGGGAAATAATTGTTGTCCCAGCTGCTTCCATTAGTTGCAATAAAAGTGATTTTAGTCCATCTTTGCATAGTTGCTTTTGTGTTACATAGAAACATAGAAACATAGAAAATAGGTGCAGGAGGAGGCCATACGGCCCTTCGAGCTAGCACTGCCATTCATTGTGATCATGGCTGATCGTCCGCTATCAATAACCCGTGCCTGCCTTCTCCCCATATCCCTTGACTCCACTAGCCCCTAGAGCTCTAATCAACTCTCTCTTAAATCCATCCAGTGATTTGGCCTCCACTGCCCTCTGTGGCAGGGAATTCCATAAATTCACAACTCTCTGGGTAAAAACGTTTTTTCTCACCTCAGTCTTAAATGACCTCCCCTTTATTCTAAGACCGTGTTATTGCATGGTTCAAACCATCCCCCAATGAAATTGGCACTGACAATCTTACACAGAGACCAGTTAAGAAAACTTTAAATATGTGCCTGATTAAAACGGAATGACATTCTGATTCATGCGGCAGTTTGACAGGGTGGGTATGCTAAGCGGGAAAGTATCAGAGAGTACCATTTACCAGAGTCAATGCCAAATAAATGTTGAAGCATTTCTTATTCTCAGTAAACGTAATTTTATTGAGTTACAGGGTATGTATGAAACAGATCATGAATGTTGAAGTACATTCTCCAAGAAGAGGTCAGAGCATTTATAAATGGTCTTAAATCTCTGCCTCAGGTGGAGGCAGGTTCTCTGGATGCTTTCAAGAGAGAGTTAGATAGGACTCTTAAAAATAGCGGAGTCAGGGAATATGGGGAGAAGGCAGGAACGGGGTACTGATAGGGGATGATCACCGGAACTATTGAAGAAATCTTTTATTAGTTTGTTTCTCTTTGCCGGCCAGATGTGATACCAAGAATGATAATCTTCTGCTTGTAGAACAAAAGTATCAATTGACAATATACGTTACGCAATGGAAGGTAAATCAGAACATTTGTCACTGGCAAGAACCAATTTCATGGTGTTGTGGTTTGTTTTGAGCTGAACTTACACAAAATATAGCTTTGTAGCTAAATATGAAACAATAGACCAGGCTTTTAGTGTGAATTCATCCTATCGTATGTGCAGCTTGTTTGTCCATTAGTATTTCTTATATATCACCGAAACCGAGCGCAGGCTCGGCGATTGTTTCGCTGAATACCTCCGCTCAGTTCACCTACATGATCTCCCGGTTGCTGAACACTTTTACTCCCCCTCCCATTGCCATATTCACCTGGGCCTCCTCCACTGTCAGGTGAGGCCCAACGTCAGTTGGAGGAGCAGCACCTCATATTTTGCTTGGGCAGCTTACATCCCAGCGGTACAAACTTTGACCTCTAACTTCAAGATTCAAGATTCAAGATTCAAGAGAGTTTATTGTCAAGTGTCCCGGATAGGACAATGAAATTCTTGCTTTGCTTCAGCACAACAGAATATAGAAGGCATGAATACAGAACAGACCAGTGTGTCCATATACCATTGTATAAATATATACACACATGAATAAATAAAACAGATAAAGTGCAAATAAACTGATAATGGGCTATTAATGTTCATATAGTAAACCTTGCTTTCCCTCTCTCTCCATCTCCTCCCCCTTCCCTGACTGTCTTGTGAATTAAATTTAATCTTTGTATGACTCGTTTCACCTTCTCCTAGTTAACAATGATATATTCTACATTTTCCTTACCCTTGGTCCTCGTTGATGTCTCATTTTCACACCTTACCCTTTCATATCTCTGTGTCTCCCTCTCCCCTGATGCTCAGTCGGAAGAAGAGTCTCGACCCGAAACATCACCCATTCTATCCCTTCTATCCAGAGATGCTGCCTGTCCTACTGAGTTGCTCAAAAGGAGCACAAAACCTTTTTGTGTCTATCTTCAGTGTAAACCAGCATCCACAGTTGCTTCCCACACATGTATTTCTTCTCAGAAGTGCATGTTAGAAACACAGCATGAAAACAGGCCCTTCGGCCCACCAAGTCCATGCTGACCGTCGATCACTGCTCTGACTAGTTCTATGTTATTCCACCTTTGCATCGACTTCCTGCACATTAGGGGCAACTTTACCTAGGACATTTATCCTACAAACTTGTTCATCTTTGACCTTGTGTTTAGGAGATAATTAATCTGTTTGTAATGATCAAAAATGCCTGTTTTTTGAGGCATAACTTTCTTCCATTCAGTTGGAACACTAATTTTTCTCAGCTGTCATGAATGTCACAGCAATGTATTAGACAAATAGTTTACAACTATAATTTACAACTGTAATGGTCAAAAATATTATATCAAGCAGCACACATTCACGCATTTTACACAACTGTAAAACCAAATGTGCCGCACACCGGAGTTTGTTCAGGAAATTAAGATCAACCTTGTTAAAGCTGGCACAGGTAAAAAATAAAGCATTATATCCATTTAAGGATACTGCATTTGGAAAGAATGGGACTGCCACAGAGAGAGCAACTCGCTAAAGCACTTGACTCAATCCACTGTAGCCAACTCCTCAGATTTGCCCACCCACAGAAATTCTAGCAAACATCATACATTTGTTTCAGGTTGACATGTAGGTTATGATCCGAACCAATTAGTCAACAATACAGCCAAATGAAAATCATTGTCACACATAGTTGCATCATTACCCCAATGATTTTTCCTCATTTTTCTTGCCACAGCATTTCTCCTCATCTCCAATAAATTCCCCGAGAGTGGAGCCAAGCCTCAGAACAAAGTGAGAAAATATTCAAATTACAATAACTAAACACCTTCCTCAAGGTCCCCAAATTTCAGTAGTCCAACTACAGAATGCAGATGATGGGTTTACATATGCTTGGAGTCTAGCTCCAGGTTGGAGCTGTCATCGGGCAACTGAACCATCCGACCACGACCAGAGAGCAGTCCTGAAGTTGTAGGAAGGAACCGCAGATGCTGGTTTAAACTGAAGATAGGCACAAAATGCTGCAGTAACTCAGCGGGTCAGACAGCATCACTGGAGAGAAGGAATGGGTGACGTTTCGGGTCGAGACCCTTCTTCAGACTGAAAGTTGCGGGAAAGGGAAACGAGGGATATAGACGATGATGTTGAGAGATATAAAAGAAATTGAATGAAATATATGCAAAAACATAACAATGATAAAGGAAACAGTTGTTCTTAACTAGCTGTTTGCTAGTTAAGAACAAATCTCCATCCCTCCCCCACCCAAGTCACACCAGCTTTACCTTGCACCAAAAGTTATTCCCTTCTCGTGTATCAGTAGACTGTGAATGACTCAATTGTAATCAAGTATTGTCTTCTGCTGACTGGAAAGCACGCAACAAAAGCTTCTGACCGAGCGTTGCTGACCTCCCAGCGGAGCGTGAAGTCCGTCGGGGAATGTTGCCGACTGGCCCGCTCCAGACTGCAGGAGTACGTGCTGAGGGATGCACTGAAGCTCTGTGCAGCCAACGGCAAGGATCGATGGGGGAGGACCGCAGTCTAGGGTCCTTCCGCTGCTGGACAAGGAGGGCAGGATGTGGTGGAGATGCCCCTCAAAATAAGGGAAGGGATTCCACGCCAGTGGACCACACAAGTGGCAAGTGTGGGAGATAAACTTGTGAAAATTGTGCAATGTGTGTAAACAGTATTGAATGCTTGTATAGCCTCCGAGAATGTCAGATGACTCTTTTGCACAGTTCCAGTATTGTACAGTATATATTTATTACTTGAATAAAGTCTATTTTAAAATTTAAAAAAAGCTTTTCACTGTACCTCAGTACACGTGACAATAAACTAAACTCAACTGAACTGGGGAGGCCACGTTGCAAGCCTCATTGATGGTGTTCACTGAAGCCTAGGAGTGGATTATCCTTCCATTCTAAATCCATAAGGCGAAGGTTTTCTACCAACCTGTAGTACATTGAAGTTCACAATGTGATCCTGGAAAACATGAGCCACTTTTCACAACTCTTAGGAGCCACCTCTTAGCAAGGTAGTCATTGGTCATGAAATTCACCACTGACTTTGGTGCACACTCTCTTTTCGCTACTGCATCAGGATGAACTTTCACGAGCCTGAAAACCATGACTAGCAAGTTCAAGAAAAGCGTCTTCCCATTAACCATCAAACTCTTGAACACCACGTAACACTAACATCAAAAACCATGATCTTTTTATGACTATATCTTTAATTGCATTATGGACTTCATTTTTGCATTATTATGGTTACCATGTATTACAGTTATTACTTATTGTATTTTTGATTATTATATATTATCTGTGTGTTATTGTGTTTGTGGGCCTGTTCAGCTGCAGCAAGTAACAATTATATTATTCAATTTTCGATACAATTGGCAACTGAAACACTCTTGACCAAAGATCCTATAGAGGAGCAAGATACCACTTCTGCTAAATGCAATGGGCTGACGTGTAGTACGCAACCGAGCGGAACGTGGGCCTCTTTTTATCCATTTCAGTAACCTGACCCGACCCGACCCGACTCGCAGTGTAATCAACGTTGCGGGGGAACAGTTTGTTTAATAAATTATAATTCTGAAAATGAAGAGAAGATTTTTACCAAATAACCTTTATTTTTACAAGGATGTTTCCGTAACCGGCTTCCGTCTCCGCACTAGTATCTTTGCTCCGCTACGGGATCTTTGGTGCGGAGACGGAAGCCAGTTACGGAAATGGGGCCGAAAATTACCCATGAATCTGTCCATGACCATACTACGTCTTTTTGGTCGAGTGATCTATCTTGCTCGCTATGGGATCTTTGCTCTTGACAACACAATTCTTAGTCAATTGAAGAAAAGTGAAGTGTGAGGTTCAAGACCTCAAACCTGAAGACAAAAAACTAAATTCACGCTCTACTTCCTATTTGCCTCTGAGATCCAAACTCCCTCCAACGAGGATGTCTGAACCTACGAAACTGGAGTGGAAACAAGTTATGTACGATCCTAACAAAATAGAAAGAAAAAAACAGAACAACTCATAGAATGTGAGATTGTTCTGTTCAGAGCTGAGAAGTCTAGGAGTTGAGTGAATGGCAATGTTCAAAATTAAGAAGAGTCTGAACAAAATAAATCAAGAGAGAATGTTTTCATCAACAGATGGAGATCCAGAGGGCAGAGTTTTATAGGTGTGTTGTAAATGAACCAAAGGTGACAGGAGGAAATAATTTTTCACCAGTGAGTAGTTATGTCAGAGTGAGCAAAACAGTTTCAATCCTAGCTTTCAAAAAGGCATGGACTATGAACAAGAGGTAATACACCCAAATGGCCTCCTTCTATGCTGTGATGATTTTCTGATTGTTTATTGAAAGGCAGCCATTTCAGATTCATCTCATTGCCCAGTGCTGCTTCTTCGCTTCTGCGATACTCCAATTTAATCCCCACATGGATAAACTTCTGCCAAAAATATTCTGTAAATGGTTAATTCGAAATCTGTGCTTAAACTGTGAGATTCTCTTTCTTTCGTTTTCAACACATTTAGGTCGTTAAATATTCATTTATATACTTGGTTTGCATTCTAGGTCAGAACCATTTAAAATAACTTAAATAGCTTTCTCGAATAACAATAGTGCAAAAGAAATAAAGTAATAAATAACAAATGTGTTTATAAAATTTCCTTAAAAATATCTTTAAATATCCAAGATTAATTAAAAACATCTAGTTTAGTTTAGAGATACAGTGCGGAACCAGACCCTGTGGCCCACCGTGTCCACACCGACCAACAATCACCGCACATTAACACTATCCTACAATTTTTAACATATATACCAAGCCAATTAACCTACAAACCTGTACGTCTTTGGAGTGTGGGAGGAAACGTATTTCTCAGAGAAAACCTATGCAGTCACGGGGAGAACGTACAAACTCCGTACAGACGGCACCCGTAGTCGGGATCGAACCCGGGTCTCAGCCTCTGTGAGCGCTGTAAGGCAGCAACTCTACCACTGCGTCATTATGCCGCCCTTTATCTAGATGAAGTAAAATTTAAAAACAGCCATTTACCTGCACCCACCTTTTCATCAATATCGGTGATTCATTGCAATGAGTGGGATTTGCTGCAAATGCCTACATCCCTGATGTAAAACTCGGATGCAAAGTGCATTCTGCCTCACTGCTCAGGATGTTTATGCTCTGCCCCTGGGGTCAGTGCAGAGTCTAGTGGTGGAGTAGGAGGTCATATGCACTAGCATCAGACCACCAGCTCATTTCGGACCTATATTGCAATGCAGACGTGCAGAAGTCAGGGACATGATCCTCGCCCGGCAAATGGCCAGCAGTTCCCCCAAGACCAGTCACTGAGACTAATACAATCGGGTTCAAGGCTGCCAATACAGGTCACTTTATCTGACATTAGATTATCATTAACTGGATATTTTCATATAACTTCAATATTTAGATCATAGAGTTAATAGGTTCGATGGTACTTTATAGTCACATGGACCCAGCTACTGTGAAATTCATTGTTTTGTGTACAATTCAGTAAAATCCTACTATACATGAGCACAATACCTAATCATGAATGTACAAAAGTACGATAATTGTAGTGTAAGAATAGTGCAGTGCACAGAGTTGCCTTACTTCCAGCGGCCACTTGTGCTCTTCAAGTTTCAGGTTCTTAAATAGAATCTTAACTTGCCTTAAAGGCCCATTGTCTGGGCGGCAGCACTGGGTCGGGGGTCGGCCTGGCTCCACCGCGGGCTGATCCACGTGCTCCGACACTGCGGGGCCTCCATAGGTGTCTGATCCACGGACACATCAACCCATGAATGAGTTGTCACCTCATTGACCGCCACTACCGCTCAGCCCCGGTGCTGGGGCACCTCGCACAGCAACCTCAGAGGATCAGGAGGTCAGCCCACAGCCCGCTCACTGACACCAATAATGCACAACAGGTGCTTTAACCCACCAATTCTATGCTGAGCAATCCTGCATGAATCAAGTCAAGTCAAGAGTCAAGTCAAGAGAGTTTATTGTCACGTGTCCCAGATAGGACAATGAAATTCTTGCTTGCTGCAGCACAACGCAATATGTAAACATAATACGGAACAGGAGATAAAAGTTCAGTGTGTCTATATACCATAAACCATACATATACAAAATAAATAAACAGAAAAAGTGCAATAGGCTGTTATTGTTCAGAATTTGTTTGATATCTTGTTTAATAGCTTGATGGCTGTGGGGAAGAAGCTGTTCCTGAACCTGGATATTCCAGATTTCAAGCTCCTGTACCTTCTTCCCGATGGCAACTGAGAGGTGAGTGTGTGACCAGAATGGTGTGGGTCTTTGGTGATGCTGGCTGCCTTTGGTGTGGGCCTTTGGTGATGCTGGCTGCCTTTGGTGTGGGTCGCTGATGATGCTGGCTGCCTTTGGTGTGGGCCTTTGGTGAAGCCTGATGCTGGCTGCTTTGGTGTGGGCCTTTGGTGATGCTGGCTGCCTTTGGTATGGGTCGCTGGTGATGCTGGCTGCCTTTGGTGTGGGCCTTTGGTGATGCTGGCTGCCTTTGGTGTGGGCCTTTGGTGATGCTGGCTGCCTTTGGTGTGGGCCTTTGGTGATGCTGGCTGCCTTTTTGAGGCAGCGACTCCGATAGATCCCTTCGATGGTGGGGAGGTCAGAACCGATGATGGACTGGGCAGTGGTCACAACTTCCTGCAATCTTTTCCCCTCCTGGACGTTTAAGTTATCGAACCAAGCCACGATGCAGCCAGTCAGCATGCTCTCTACTGTGCACGTGTAGAAGTTTGAGAGAGTACGCCTCGACATACCGACTCTCTGTAATCTTCTCAGGAAGTAGAGGCGCTGATGTGCCTTCTTTATGATTGCATCAGTGTGCTGGGACCAGGAATGATCTTTGAAAATATGCACGCCCAGGAATTTGAAGTTCTTGACCCTTTCCACCATCGTTGTTGATATAAACGGGGTCCCCATCCCACCCCTTCCAAAGTCAACAATCAGTTCCTTGGTTTTGCTGATGTTGAGAGCCAAGTTGTTGTGCTGGCACCATTTGGTCAATCGGTCGATCTCACTTCTATACTCTGACTCATCACCATCCCATCCCACAACGGTGGTGTCGTCGGCAAACTTGATGGAGTTCGCACTATGTCTGGCTACGCAGTCATGAGTATCGAGTGTGTACAGCAGAGGGCTGACCACGCAGCCTTGAGGTGCTCCCATGCTGATTGTCAGCGAGGATGACACATTTCCACCAATACCGACAGACTGTGGTCTGTGGATGAGGAAGTCGAGGATCCAATTGCAGAGGGATGCGCAGAGACCCAGATCGGAGAGTTGGCAACCAGCTTGGGGGGGATGATGGTATTAAAGGCCGAGCTGCAGTCTATGAATAACAGCCTGACATTCGAGTTTTTGTTGTCCAAGTGGTCCAGAGCGGAGTGGAGAGCCAGCGAGATCGCGTCCACCGTTGATCTGTTGTGGCGGTAAGCGAACTGCAGTGGGTCGACGTTCTTGTCGAGGTAGGAGTTGATATGCACCATAATCAACTTCTCAAAGCACTTCATCACCACAGAGTTAGTGCCACTGGTCGATAGTCATTGAGGCACGTCACCTTGCTCTTCTTGGGCACCGGTATTATTGATGCCCTTTTAAAGCAGGCGGGAACTTCAGAGCTCAGAAGTGAGAGGTTGAAAATGGTTGAGTGAGAGGTTGAATTATTTTATTCTTCCAATATTTCCATCAATACCTCACGGATTTCACCACCCACCTGCACTCGGGGCAATTGACAGTGGTAAATTAACCAATCAACTAGTCTGAAGAAGCGTCCTGTCCCGAAATGTCATCTATCAATTTCCTTCCACAGATGCTGCCTGACCTGCTGAGTTCCTCCAGCAGTGTGTTTTTTGCCCAAGGTTCCAGATTCATATATCTCTTCTTTAACCTTTCAACCAGTACATCTCGAGAATGTGAGTGGAGAGTGGAGCACTGATGAAGCCCACATGGTCACAGGGAGAAAGTGCAAACTCTGCACAAATATGGCCAAATGTCGACATTGAACATAGATTACTGAAGCTGTTGGACAGCATCTCCATTATTGTGCTGCCACTGGTGACACAGGCTAATGTACGGGGAATCCATGTACTGCATTTGCAATATACCCCAACGCCCCTCGTGTTACAATTCATCCAGGCTCACATATTTGCTGGACTGAAACGCTCCATTTATCTTTGTAACTAAGGACTCCGCAGTGAATTCCAGGCTGACAACATAATAAAGGGATTCCAGAAACCACCTGGTTGATTGATCCACAAGAGGAAGTTCTTGCTACAACCCAAAGAATGTCAGTATGGTATAATTAACACCGTTCAAGTGTTGAAAACAGCTATGATTACAGTCCGTGTAAGGGCTGCCTAACGTTTAGTGCAAGGTAAAGCCAGCAAAGTCCATTCAAGGATAGTCCAAGGGCCACCAATGAGGTAGATAGTAGTTCAAAACTGTTCTCTGGTTGTGGTAGGATGATTCAGTTGCCTGATAACAGCTGGGAAGAAACTGTCCCTGAATCTGGTGGTGTGCGTTTTCACACTTTTTGCCCGATGGAAGAGAGGGAAGAATAGGTACATATATAAATATATAGACTCTATACTTCTCCAAATTAATTTTAGGCAGCAATAAAACCATATCATTTGTCACATATTTCACTATATTATCCTCAGCAGTTCTGTACTTTCCCCTATCTATTTTTTTAAAAATATTATACATTATCTTTGCAGCTATTAAGGAATAAGCAGGAAAAAAATATCCTGAAATTCACATCAATTAAATTGGACTGAAAAGAAATGCATTTCATTTTATCGATTTTGAGTCACCAAGGCATCCGACGATTTAGCTTAACTGCATCATATTATCAACACCTCAAAGAAGGCTTCCTTGCTAAAGAATATACCAGCTAATTGCAATGATAGCAACACCCCAGGCATTCCATTTGCTCTTCATTCTGAATCATAATGAAAGGAATTTCTGTTTATTGTCTTTAAGAAAAGAACAGGTTGACAGTAGTTTTGATCTATCAGATAATCTTAACATTGTATTCTAACCTGTAATAATTGATAACATTTCCCTGGTTGTCAGAATCTTAATCACTGCCAGGAGCCCTGGCTTTAACAGGAGAGGGTCACTGCTTTTGCTTTTATTATTTGTTACTAAAACACTTACAGCCTATGCATTGACATGGAGAATATCTGTCATGAGGCATGAATTGACCTGATAACATTTACATACAAAGATATAAAGTTATATATCTGAGGGGATAAAACTCCACTGTCGCTGTTTTTCCATTAGTATTTTCATCTACCTCAGGGAAGATAGCAGGTGAAATAAATAAAGGGCTGCCTGACTTGCTAAATGCTCCAGGGAGGTATTACACATCTCCTTGCATTACAGGGTTCCCTGCAAAGGTAAACAGCTAGACACCGTTTATTGCAGTGGATATCATATAAACTGTCACACTCTGTTAGGACTGAGATTGAAAACTAAACTGCAAATGCATTGGAACAGAAACTAATTGAGGCCCATTTTAGATCTGAGTGGGAGACCTGAGGTCATTCAGAATCAGCTACTGCACTATATCCACGATCAGAGTAAATGCGTGCGCTGGTGCTTCATCTCCGTAGTCCTCTGTCACATCCTCGCCCTCAATCACAGATCCCATTGTGACCTATTCCCTCAGTCTATTCACTCTTGCCTTGGAGTTGTCTGTTAACTCAAAACATAGAAACATCCATAGAAAACAGGTGCAGGTGTAGGCCATTCAGCCCTTCGAGCCAGCACCGCCATTCAATATGACCATGGCTGATCTTCCAAAATCAGTTCCCCGTTCCTGATTTCTCCCCATATCCCTTGATTCCGTTAGCCCTAAGAGCTATATCTTCTTCTTGCGAATGAAACATAAACCAAAGGAATAGTTAGATCTCAAGCCGGGTGCTGACCTATATCTAACTCTCTTCAATAGATCAAAAACCCCGTGTTCCAGATAAGTCTGGGGTCCAGAGATCAGGTTCAAGTTTAAGTTACAAGTTCAAGTTACATTTATTGTCACATGCACCAATTGATACAGTGAGATTTGAGTTACCATACAGCCATACAAATAAATGAACACAATACACAATAGGATTTAACACAAACATCCCCGCACAGCGGAATCAACGTTTCCCATTGTGAGGGAAGTCAATAAAGTTCAGTCACCCTTACTTAAGATATTGAAATGCAGATATATTTCAATGGATACGTTGAGTCACACTGTTGAAAAATATGTGATATGTTAAATCTAATTAGAACCCATTTTTGAAATGTTTTAGATTTCCAAATCTGAGGGAAAAAGTAGCAATGATAAGAAATCAGAAACAATGTAAGAGAACTGAGGAAACAAAGCACAAATCAGAGCAATTTGTTTTCCAACTATAGTTTAGGAAGGAAAATAGATAATATAAAAAGAGTGAAAAATTAATTAAAAAGCCAACTGCTGTCGATTCTAGAAATCTAAAATCATAATTGAAAATGTTCTGCAGGCTTGGAAGGGTTCAAAGAGAAACATTTAAGATTCGTGCCCTTTGCACGACCTCGACCGCCATCCCAACCTCGACCGTGGGCGCACTTCCTCGACCGCCCCCGGGTCCACTCTCGCGACACCACCAATCCAGAGTCTGGCCCGGGGATCCACCACCCGGCTTCTCCCCGGCCTTCTGGGAGACGTCTGCCACTCACATACTCCTGGGAAGATATGTTAGTGGCATTTAAAAGACTTTTGGTTGGACATGTGGATATGCAGGGTATGGGTTATGTGCAGCAGATCAGTCTTGGCATCGTGTTCAGCACAGACATTGCCTCTTCTTATGCTGTACTGTTCTACATTCTAAGCAAAGAGAAAAAGAGAACTAAAGCCCCTGTCGACCTAAACGGCAACCTCTGGTGACCTTGCCCGCCACCCAAGGTTTCCATGAGGTCACCGGAGGTTTTGGTCACTCTCCCTAATGGTCGATAGTGGTTTCCGCGTGGTCAAGGCTTCATCTAGATGGCTGCCATTTTTTCATCATGTTTAAAACTGGCCTCGACTAAAAATGGGTTGCTGTTTTAAAAATCGATAATTTTTTAGTCGCAAGTCTAGTCGAAGCCGGTTTTCTTCATAGTTGAGGAAGGTTTCCAACATAGCGTGGGAGGTGGTAGGAGGTCGCAGGTCACCTCCACCTTGATTTCTTTTTTGGGTTCGGGCATGGTCTGTTTAGGTCTCCTACGTGGGACAGGGGCTTCAGGATCGCCACTTGTTTTTTCTCTCTTCCCCAGTTCTGACAAAGAGTCTTGGTCCTGAAACATTCACTTTGCTTTCCTCTCTGCAGATGCTGCCTGGCCTGCTGAGTGTTAACAGGCTTTTGTTTCCATTTGTCATTTTTACTTTCTTTGCTCGGTCTTCACGGCTTCAGCTAGTCTTGATAGACAACTTGATGTGGAAATCAGCAAAGCCTCTGTCATATCTGACAAATTTACCCCAGGCGACTGGAACGACAACCTATTAACCTTGAACAAAAAGCCATCCTGTCAAACGGGCTTATGATCTTCATACAATTCTTTACACTCATGAAAGTGGAACATAGAATGAATATCTTACAGCTTTAATCTTGCTGAACAATCTTAGAAATCCAGCAATGAAATGTCTTACAAAACTATCCTCCAGATTACTCTTGAGTTATCACAGCCCGATGTAGAGATACACGACACTGCAGATAGTGAAACCTTGAATGGAAACAGATGCTTGGAAACTCAGGAGGTCAGGCAGCATCTGCGAGGGAAATGAATAGACAAACTTGGGTTGGAAGCATTCTTCAGATTCAGGTCTCCTCCAGTAGTTTGATTATTATCTTAAGCAGAGCTAGCCAGTAGGCACAGACATTTGTCATAGAGTCATAGATTCATACAGTGTGGAAACAGGCCCTTCAGCCCAACTTGCCCACACCGACCAACATGTCCCATCAACACCAGTCCCACATGCCTGTGTTTGGCTCATATCCCTCTAAACTTGTCCTATCCATGTACCTGTCCAGCAGGGAGCACCAAGAACACAGTGGGGACCCTAGTAGGGGGCCTGCCTGTTGTAGGCAGAAGATGGGCCTGAACTTTTGTAACTTTGTTGATTGGCAACACATGAGGTCTGCTGTATGATTTTACCAGGTTGTATGCAAAACGAAGCATATCACTGTACATGTGACAATAAAATATCATTGAATCATTGAAGCTTGTAATTCCCTCCACAGTAGCCCAGATCTAGGGTGAGCCCCAAGCAATGTCCGTTTAGAACACAAATTAAAAACATTAATCGAATGCCCAGAGATATGCAGATGAAATAGTGCTTCACCATTAATGAGGGAGGAAAGATTTTGAGAAGGAACAGTTAAACATGCAGGAGCAGAAGCAAAACAGGTTGTTGAGTTTTAGAATCTGTTCTGTCATTCAACTGGATCATATTTCATCTGTGACTCCTTTAATAATGTAAATCTCTCGATCAGCTCACTCTGTTAAGCCCGTCCCACTTACGTGTCCTTGGCACGCAAATTACGCGACCTCGTGGTCGTGTTGAGCCGCGACGGTCCCGCGAAGGTCGAGCGCGACTTCATGCGCCCGCACAGCCATCTGGAGTGCGTGACGTCATTTCAAGACGGACACAAAATGCCGGAGTAACTCAGCAGGACCGGCAGCATCTCTGGAGAGAAGCAATGGGTGACGTTTCATGTCGAGACTCTTCTTCAGTCTGAAAAGAAGGGTCTTGACCCAAAACGTCACCCATTCCTCCTCTCCAGAGATGCTGCCGGTCCGCTGAGTTACCCGAAAAGGGGAGGCAGGCCTCCACACTGTCCCCATGGAAACCGCGTGTTCCCCCTCTGGAACACACGGGCACGGACGTAACCCCGGAAAAGGGGCAGGCAGCCGACCGCTGTGCGGCCGTCAACTGCCCACTGCCTGGACCCGCGAATGGCCATGTTGCGTGGGGCCGGCTTGGCCAGGCCAATGGAGCGGGGTAAGCTCAGAGCAGACCGACACCCCCCTCCCCTGGGAGACCCCCCCCTCCTCCCTCCCAACCTCCCCCCTCTGCCCCTACCGGGTGTCCAAAAATCAATAGCGTCGGACTAAAGTGGAGCCAAAACTTGAGGAGCAGCCCCTTCAGATACTCGAACAAGGGCTGCAACCTCTCACACTCCATGTAGACATGGAAACACAGTCTCTTCCTCGCCGCAGCTGGAAGTCCCCCCTGAGTTGGTGCAGGCAGCGGAGGAGTCCAGGTGAACCGGCTCAAGTACCTGTTTACAGGCCACACCTTTGTGCAACACTCTCCACCCCAGGTCCCCGATGTAAAAGGGGGAGGACTCCCTTATAGAGAGACCCTCCACTGAGGACGCTCCCGGAATCGTCAGGTGGTAACCCACGGACCGCCAGGGCGTGTCTGGACGGAAGATGAGGGCGAGGAAGTACCAGGAGAGTGTGCAAGAGCAACCTGGGGGTACAAGGAATTCTCTCGTGAGGAGGAGAACAGGAACGGTCTCCTCCTCACCGCGTACACCCCCCGTCCCTGAGCACTGAGAGATGGTGATACCTACGGAGAGACCCCCTGCCCCGTTGATATTAAGGCTGGCTATAGTGAGCTTCATTTTGAGTGTACACTAGATCTTTTACCAGCCTCTGTGAAGGAGTGGAGCCTCCCCTAGACTTCTGCCCTCTCTTTAGGGCCTTAAAAGCTCTTGGAACTGGCGCCGTTCATTCCTTATTAGCCCCGCCTCATTCCCTTCTTCTGAAGGATGGCATAAATGGACCGCATGGGCACCCTCAGGTCCGACCAACGGTCGACAGCCAAATCCACCTTGTTCCTACTCCCTCTAGTATCCTTTAAGAACTTCCGAAGTTCCCAGACTTCGACAAGTCGTGACACAGGGCCGCGGGTGGGGCAATCCGTCAACGCACTGCGACGGACTCCGCGTACCCCTCCTCCTCGCACTCAATGTCCGAGCCCGAGTCCGGAAGGTTGCTACTCTCAGCCACCTCGCTCACCTCTCCTTGTGAGGTGGGCGTTCCAGCCACATCACACGGTCCCTCCTTCGTCACCTTCCCACCCTCAGGATCAGTGACAGGGCAGGTACCGGTGCCTCTGACTGCGGCAAGCTATCTGCTAATTGGCCAGTCTCCTGCACTCTCCCACCGCCTTCTGTAACCGAATTGGGAACAGTGAAGTCGGAGCAAGTCTCCGGGCCTTGCTGTAAGCGGCCTGCCTAGAGTCCGACCGAAGGACACAATCCGAAACGACCTGTACCCTCCTCCGCGCCCAGGCTACCCACCCCAGCACCATCACCCCGAGAGGCCCTACCCCCACCACCAGGTGAATCACCTCACTGTGACCCTCAGGGGCCGATGTTATTGAAGTCCCTTCCTGCTCCCTCAACCAGTGGGACATCACACCCCTCATCTGGGCTTATAGCCTCAACGAGGAGCTCAGACTGGGGACCCTCCCCCTCACCCAAGTCCCCCTCTTCAGGCTGCCCCTGGTCATCCTCTAAGCTAGCAGACGCACTCTCTGGGGGAACAGCCCCCAAGGGTAATGTATCGCCACTCTCAGGTGTTCCCTGCACTACAGAGGCATCCTCCCCCTCAGAGGAAGAGTGCCCTGGGTCCCCCACCTCAACAGGAGGGGAAGGCCCCCCTTCAGGTTGCTCCTGAACTTCAGGGCCTTCTCTATTATCGGTAGGACCCATGTCTCCTCCCTCTTTGAACCACTGGCGTGCGGTGGCACAGTGATCTCCATTGCGGAAGCCTCTACCTCCACACTACCGTCTACTTGTTCAACCTCTCCAGCCCCCCGTTGGACCCTAGGCCCCTTATGCTTCCCTGGGCCGGGTTCAGAGGCGAGCACAAGTTTATACGCTGCCAGGGGGTCCCACTTGGAGGTGGTCTTCTTCCTGGGGCCCGCCCTTCTTCTTTTTCTTGATTTCCTCCCCCCCTGAAGCTCCCAACCTCCCCGTCCTCCCCACGCACTTCACCCGCAACCACCGCCGCAGGTACGGGACATGGGGGTGGTGGGGGGATGGGGGGTGGAGGTAGGGGAATAGAGCCTTCACGGGCTACAGTGGTAGAACCAGCAGCCCCAGATGGGCCAGCAGTGCTCTCCCGGGCCACCGTGGGTGGAAGTGGCAGCCCGGGTCCTGGACAATTCCTGCGAAAATGCCCCATCTTTTTGCAAGCATGACAACGCACTTGGCCCGCGTTCCAAAACACGCGATAGGAGAAATCATCCACCTCCACATCAAAACTCCCCCTCCGTGTCCGTCCCCTGTGCCATCTGCATATACACACGACGCTTGAACGTATATATATGCTGCATCTCAGGATCATCAAACCTGTGCAACAATTTGGTGAGCCCCGACCGCACCTCCCCCAGCTTCCTTACATGTGGGAGCAGGAGCGCATCCGGAACAAAAGTGGGAACGTTGGACAGTATGACCGGCAGCACGGGACCCCCCCATGGGTCCACCGCCGCAAAATTCCCACCCGCTGTTATACCCCTTTCCAGAGCCAGAGCCACCGCCTGTTGAGTCTTCAGTAGAAAAACCACCTTCCCACTGACCACCGCGCCGAGACTATGGCTTTCTTGCCAACAGTCTCACCCAGCGCATCTAGAAAGGCCTTGAAGGGCAGGTTGCTCTGCATGTACATTTTTACCCCATGTGTGCGCCCCATCAACTCATGGCCCTCAGTCTCGGGGACTGCCGACCGTGCGACAGCTGCATAACTCTGAGGGGTCGCCATCTTTAGGGCGCGGCACAACACACAGTATCCGTCCTTTTTAAATCAAAGCAGTCTTTCTGCTGTTGCTGCACCTCCACTCTTTTGCAACAGTTAATGAGTCTTGTGAAGGCTTTCTTGGCAAAGCAACAGAAACAGTCTCCTGATAAGATAGGAATGTCCGTGTCAATCCTCCCGCCGTCAAAAATGGAGCTTCCGGAGCTTCTTCACCAGGTCTCCGTCGCCTCCCCGGCTTCAACGAAATCCAAGGCACTGTTGCCGCACTTACCCAGCACACCTGGGTAATTTTCCGATGTTACTGACTACAAACACCGCTCCAGACTCGCTGCCCACCAGCTCAAGTGAATCTTGGCCTTCCGCCAGCCACTGCAGCTCCTACGACTTTCCAGATACACACAGACAAACCTTACTAATTAGAGGACTCTTTGAACAAAGAAAGCCTCTGCAGTCCGACAAAGCTCTGAACTGCAAAGTCTGACTGCTTTTGTTCCTCCCCACCTTCCGAAAAGTTCATCAAAATCCTCCCCGCCAGCAGAACAGCTCCTCTCCTGGCCCCGCTCTTTTTTTTTTTTTTTTTTTTTACAAATGCTTTTATTTAAACCAACAAGTACAAAACAGTAAAACGATCAGAGAATGCCTATATTGGCATTTTACAAACAAAGTTCTCAAATTAAAATATTGTCATTTTTATCAATAATGCCTTCGACCCTCCAGCGGTGACCAGCGTTTCACGGAAAGCCTCCACAGTCACCCCCGTGGAAACCGCGTGTTCCCTCTCTAGGACACGCGGGCACGGACGTAAACCCCGGAAAACCCCGACTGCTGTGCGGCCGCCCTCCACTCAACGCCCACTCCCCCCTGCCTGCCCGCTCACCTCCCCCGGCCGCCCGCCGCCCGCCACACACAGGCCCTGGACCCGCGAATGGCCATCTTGGCCAGGCCCAGGAGCAGACCGACAGGGAGACCCCCTCCTCCCTCCCAACCCTCCCCCCCACTGTACCGGGTGCCCAAATATAAATAGTGTCGGACTAAAGTGGAGCCAAAACTTCAGGAGCAGCCCCTTCAGATACTCGAACAAGGGCTGCAACCTCTCACACTCCATGTAGACATGGAACAAAAACGGTCCCTCCTCACCGCAAAGTGACAGGCGGCGGACGAGTCCGTGAAACCGCTCAAGTACCTGTTACAGGCCACGGCTTTGTGCAACACTCTCCACCCACCAGGTCCCCGATGTAAAGGGGGAGGACTCCCTTGTAGAGAGACCTCCACTGAGACCTCTCCCCTCGTCAGGTGGTAACACGGACCGCCAGGGCGTGTCCTGGACGGAAAGACGAGGGCGAGGAAGTGGAGAGTGTGCAAGAGCAACCTGTACAACAACGCGCCTCTCCTCTCCGCATCACGGAACGGCACGCTGGGCATCTCGGAAAGGCGGCTCATGTTGCGTGGGGCCGGCTCTCGGGGAGGGACCGGCCATGGGTCCCTATGAACAATTCCGATGGAGCGGGGGTAAGCTCATCCGAATCACTCCATCGCACATGCCTCTCCTCAACACCCACCGTCACAGCCAACAACACCCCCCTCCCCCTGAGGAGCAGCGCCCTGGCTGAAGGTGACCAAATTCCTGGCCTTCAGGAGGTCACGGTAAAAGCCAGGCAACTCCCGCCGAGCGCGTTGACTCATACCCGCTACTGGGAGCCTTTGAGCCCTCCTGAATGGCGGCAGCGCCCCTGGCGGAAAAAAGTACGTGGCCAGCACGTGCCATTTAGGAGGGTAGTCTGAGTAGACGTATCTCCGCAGGGTCCTGAGTCGAGAGCCGCCACCTGGGTACGAAACACAGACCAGCGCCTGACTGCCCTCCTCCAATGGGAGACTCAGACCCCCCCGCAGAGACCCAGTGGATTCCTCTCACCCCCAGGAAAGAAGTTGACCAATCTCCTCTGGATCCTGATTATAAATAAAGAGGACGGGACATAGTGGGCAAACGATACCACAGATAAGGCCACCAGCTGGTTCTATACTACAGCCTGCCCCGGTATAGAGAGCACACCAAGGAGGCCTGAAACGTCCCAGCCGAGCGACCACTTTCGCCTCCCAGCTCCTGCCAGTTCGCGGCACAGCCCCTCAGTGGACTCTGGTAGACCCCCAGATAAGGAGTGCGAGGTGCTCCACGCAAAACCTGCCATCTCCTCCGGCAGGGAGTCCACTCCACTGTCCCACCAAGAGACCAGAAACATTTCCCCAGTTGATCTGCCCCGGGAGCAGATGATCAAAATGACAACTGCCTAGAGCACTCACGCCTGACCAAACAACCAGGCGTAGGCCGAGCGCACTTTCGCCTCCACACAGATGGAATACAGCTGACTCGGTCATGGGGACTCCCTGACCCCCTCCCAAAAGAATGGGTCCAATAAAGAGCCGTTGACCTTAACAGGCAACTCTGCAGCATTATAAAAGACGTGGACCCAGGACAACAAAATGCGGTCCAAATCCGACGCCATGCAGAGTCCCCGAGAAGGTATTTCGTGACTCCACCCAGTCGAGACGGCCTTCTCCTGGTCAGGGAGAGCTAGACTGACTGTCCAGCCCCCTGGGGACAGATGGATCAGTCCCGGAGCAGATGGATATTGCCTGGATGGACCGGCCCGGGACTGTGAAGACTGGTCAGGGTGATCACCTGAGACAGGAGCACGGGACCCAGGCGATTCGCCAATGCCCGAGCAAAAACTTTATAGTCCGTGCTGAGGAGAGAACTGGGCGCCAGTCTTCAAATGGCGGAGATCGGACCTTCTTAGGCAACAGGACAACTACTGGCGCCATGAGAAAGGGCATTCCCGTCCCGCCAGGCTCTCCCCCAGGACCTTCATATAGTCACCCCCCAGGACATCCCAGAAGGCTCTAAGGTACTCCATCAGTCAGTCCATCCAGCCCTGGAGATTTGCCCCCCCTGAGCTGGTGCAAGGCACCAAGCGTCAACAGTCCTTCCAGAGTTAGGGGATCATCCAGGTGTTCAGCCACATCATTGCACACAGCAGGTAAGCCCTCCCACAGGACCTCTTGCGCCTCCGCACTTCCGGATGTGCCTGCCGAAACAGAGTCCTGTAGAAAAGACCGAACCGAGGCACCAATGCTCTCTGGATCCGTGACAGAGGAGCCATCATCCGCAAGCAACTCTAACAAGCTGCCTGCGTGCTCCTCCCTTCTCCAGAGAAAAGAAAAAGGGGGAGGCTCGGTCCCAGATCGTGCAACATCTGGACACGCGACCTCACATATACGCGCCCCGGGAGGGGACTTCCTAAAGCTGCAAGTCCCTCAGTGCTCCCTTCTTCTCCTGGTACTCCTCCCACTCAACAAAAGACACGAAGCCCCACCAGTCTGATCCAGACGAGCCTCTGAGTTCGAGCAACTCTCCTCTCAAGCCGTCCGACTCCGAGTCCCGCCCCTTGGTCGACCCCCTCGCATATCCTGACAAAACAGACTGACGTAGGGCCTTCCCGACGTCCACCACTGCCTTTCGGAAAGGAAAACGCCCCTGCCTCTCTCTCCACCTCACCCAGAACTGCCTGAAGGAATCCTGGAATCGGACGATCCTCCAGCAGCTGGCTATTAAAATGCCAGTACGCGGACCCACCCGTGTGCGCGTCGGGATAAAATCCACTCGCACCAGGCAATGGTCCGAGCATGGCGCCGGCCGCATGGAGGCCGCCGAAACACAGGAGACATAGGCCTTGGACACGTATAAAAACGGTCAATACGGAACCACCACCCTCAAACCTGTACGAGAAGGCGTTAAGAGTCAGGATGGAAATTCCGCCAATCAATCTACCAGCTCAAAAGAATCCACCATCTCCCTTAAAGACTTTACTCCAGCCGGGTCACATGCCCCTGACGCCAGAGCGATCTCTCACCTCGAGGGTACAATTAAAATCTCCCCCCCCAAGGAAAACACACTCACCCCCAGGTGATATCAACAAACGTGGTCACTTCCTTGTTAAACGCGGTCTGCATTGCGCCACGGTCCCGTACACATTAATGAGTGGTAATGGCACGCATCCAAACGCACGGCCCAGATACATCCAAACGACCTGGTACATGTCCTGCACTGAGGGTTGGAAAGACGGGGGCCAACAGGAATGCCACTCCACTCGAATTGGAGCTGAGATGGCTCATGTAGACCCCCCCCTTCCCACTCCAGGAGCCAGGTGGGTTCATCACTAGCCACAGTGTGTGTTTTCCTGCAGGAAGCTCACACGCGTACCCCCCCGTCCCTGAGCACTGAGAGATGGTGATACCTACGGAGAGACCCCCTGCCCCATTGATATTAAGGCTGGCTATAGTGAGCTTCATTTTTGAGTGTTACACTGGATCTTTTACCAGCCCCCAGTGAAGGAGTGGAGCCGCCCCTAGACTTCTGCCCTCTCTTTAGGGCCTTTAAAAGCTCTTGGAACTGCGCCGCTCATTTCCGTATTAGCCCCGCCTCATTCCCCTTCTTCTGAAGGATGGCATAAAATGGACCGCATGGGCACCCTCAGGTCCGACCAAGCGGTCGACAGCCAAATCCCCTTGTTCTACTACCCTCTCTTATATCCTTTAAGAACTTCCGAAGTTCCCAGACTTCGACAAGTCGTGACACTGGGCCGCGGGTGGGGCATCCGTCAATGCACTGCGACGGACTCCGCGTACCCCTCCTCCTCGCACTCAATGTCCGAGCCCGAGTCCGGAAGGTTGCTACTCTCAGCCACCTCGCTCACCTCTCCTTGTGAGGTGGGCGTTATCCAGCACATCACACGGTCCCTCCTCTGTCACCTTCCCACCCCAGGATCAGTGACAGGGGCAGGTACCGGTGCCTCTGACTGCGGCAAGCTATCTGCTAATTGGCCAGTCTCCTGCACTCTCCCACCGCCCTCTGTAACCGAATTGGGAATAGTGAAGTCGGAGCAAGTCTCCGGGCCTTGCTGTAAAGGGGCCTGCCTAGAGTCCGACCCGAAGGACACGATCCGAAACGACTTACCCTCCTCCGCGCCCAGGCTACCCGCCCCAACACCATCACCCCGAGAGTCCCCTTTCCCTCCCCCCACCCACCAGGTGAATCACCTCACTGTGACCCTCAGGGGCCGATGTTATTGAAGTCCCTTCTGCTCCCTCGACCAGTGGGACATCACATCACACCCCTCATCTGGGCTTAGCCTCAACGAGGAGCTCAGACTGGGGACCCTCCCCCTCACCCACGTCCCCCTCTTTAGGCCTGCCCCCTGGTCATCCTCTAAGCTAGCAGACGCACTCTCTGGGGAAAACAAACAGCCCCCAAGGGTAATTGTATCGCCACTCTCAGGTGTTCCCTGCACTACAGAGGCATCCTCCCCCTCAGAGGAAGAGTGCCCTGGGTCCCCCACCTCAACAGGAGGGGAAGGCCCCCCTTCAGGTTGCTCCTGAACTTCAGGGCCCTTCTCTATTTCGGCGGACCCATGTCTCCTCCTCTTTGAACCACTGGCGTGCGGTGGCACAGTGATCTCCATTGCGGAAGCCTTCTACTCCACACTACCGTCTACTTGTTCAACCTCTCAGCCCCCGTTGGACCCTAGGCCCCTTATGCTTCCCTGGGCCGGGTTCAGAGGTCGAGCACAAGTTTTTAATACGCTGCCAGGGTCCCGCTTGGAGGTGGTCTTCTTCCTGGGGCCCGCCTTCTTCTTCTTTTTCTTGCTTTCCTCCCCCCCTGAAGCTCCCAACCCTCCCCTGTCCACCCCACGCACTTCACCCGCATCCACCGCCGCAGGTAGGGGACATGAGGGTGGTGGGGGGATGAGGGGGTGGAGGTAGGGGAATAGAGCCTTCACGGGCTACAGTGGTAGAACCAGCAGCCCCAGATGGGCCAGCAGCTGCTCTCCCGGGCCACCGTGGTAGTGGCAGCCCGGTCCTGGGACAATTCCTGCGAAAATGCCCCACCTTTTTGCAAGCGTGACAACGCACTTGGCCCCGGTTACAACACAACGCGATAGGAGAAATCATCCACCTCCACATCAAAACTCCCCTCCGTGTCCGTCAGTGTGGCATCTGTATATACACACGACGCTTGAACGTATATATATGCTGCATCTCAGGATCATCAAACCTATACAACAATTTGGTGAGCCCCGACCGCACCTCCCCCAGCTTCCTTACATGTGGGAGCAGGAGCGCATCCGGAACAAAAGTGGGAACGTTGGACAGAATGACCGGCAGCACGGGACCCCCCCATGGGTCCACCGCCGCAAAATTCCCACCCGCTGTTATGCCCCTTTCCAGAGCCAGAGCCACCGACTGTTCAGTCTTCAGTAGAACAACCACCTTCCCACTGACCACCGCGAGCCCGAGACTGTGGCTTTCTTGCCAACAGTCTCACCCAGCGCATCTAGAAAGGCCTTGAAGGGCAGGTTGCTCTGCATGTACATTTTTACCCCATGTGTGCGGGGCGCCCCATCAACTCATGCCCTCAGTCTCGGGGACTGCCGACCGTGCGACAGCTGCATAACTCTGAGGGGTCGCCATCTTTAGGGCGCGACAAAACACACAGTAATCCGTCCTTTTTAAATCAAAGCAGTCTTTCTGCTGTTTGCTGCACCTCCACTCTTTTGCAAACAGTTAAATGAGTCTTGTGAAGGCTTTCTTGGCAAAGCAACAGAAACAGTCTCCTCCTGATAAGAATAGGAATGTCCATGTCAATCCTCCCGCCGTCAAAAATGGAGCTTCCCGGAGGCTTCTTCCCCAGGTCTCCGTCGCCTCCCCCGGCTTCAACAAAATCCAAGGCACTGTTGCCGCACTTACCCAGCACACCTGGACCGGGCAAGTCGGTGTAGGAGGGAGCTTTCCGATGTTACTGACTACAAACACCGCTCCAGACTCAGCTTCCCACAAGCTCAAGTGAATCTTGGCCTTCCGCCAGCCACTGCACTCCTATGACTTTCCAGATACACACAGACAAACCTTACTAATTAGAGGACTCTTTGAACAAAGAAAGCCTCTGCAGTCCGACAAAGCTCTGAACTGCAAAGTCTGACTGCTTTTGTTCCTCCCCACCTTCCGAAAAGTTCATCAAATCCTCCCCGCCAGCAGAACAGCTCCTCTCCTGGCCCCGCTCTGGGAGTAGGAATGGGGGCGGATCCGGACCGCAATGGCCGTGAGCCCCAGGCCGAGTTCGGCGATCGTTTGTCTGCTTCTGCTGCTGTTGCAGGTGAGACATTGCGTCACACCAGGGTCATTTCCGCGACAGGCCAGTGGCGCGCGAAGATTTCGTTCGCTAAAATAATTTGGAGCCCAGCGCGATGTCGCGCACAAATACATACCCCTCCACGCTTCTCAGTGTGACCGGCCCCGCGCGGCCATACGGTGCCCGTACGCCTCAACGTGACCACGAGGTCACGTAATTTGCGTGCCAAGGACACGTAAGTGGGACAGGCCCTTTACTCCCTATGTTCAAGGGAGCAAATGTCAGCTTACTCCAGCTGTCTTCACAGTTTACCCCTTGAGTTCCTTAAAGACATCAAGAATATGCTTCCCAGAGAAAAAGAATGGCAGCAGGATGTATGACAGCCAAAGTTGCAGTGATGACTGATGGGATAATTCAAGCAGAAGCATGTGGCTCTAAGGCATGTCAAGATCAGAACCTTCCTATAGGCTAAAATGTGGGATGCTGCATTCCAGAAGGTGAAAATGGGAGGGTGAAAGGGGAACAAATTGAAGAAATCAGGGGCATGGCCCAAACGCATGCAAATGGAACTAGCTTTTAATGGGGCACCTTGGTCAGCATGGACGAGTTGGGCCAAAGGGCCCGTTTCCATGCTGTATGCCTTTATGATTCTAAACAATGAAGGCATTGACTTGTATTTCGATGATAATGAAGGAATATAGGGGAAAGCTATTTTAGTCTTGGATTGAATGAAGAGGAAGGAAAGGTCAAGTTTGCCTCGGTGTTATACTTGTGATCTTGTACCAGCTAGCTGTTGACAAACATGGAGGGTAGCTTCAGGCTTGTCCACATTCACCAGCTAATGCACTCATTTGATATACCGGCTCAATCTTACGGTTTTCTGCATTTTAACAATCTAATTATTTAGTTCAATGAAATTGTATTTGAAAGAAAATGACTGGTACAAACAACTTTACAATATTAGATTACTAATATGTTGTAAATGTACCAAGAAGAATCCTTGATATTGTGATTGACCTGTTGTGGGATGCCACTGAAATACACTGAAGATACAGCACGAAACATTAATTTCAGAGTTTGTGATGATATTCAGTCTAATACACGTTTCATGTATAATCATCAGCGCCACTAATGCAGAATTGGTCATTATTAAGGAATCTACCAGTATTTGCATGCAAACAGAATTGCTGGCAACCCTAACTGATCATTTGAATAACCAGTATATTTTGTTCACATGCGGAGAATTATAATTTCAGCACATCTGATAAAGGTGCTTTACGTGTAAACTTACATATCTAAAGAGGTGATTATTATTCCACTATTAAGCTTCAACTCTTAACATTCTTAATTTATTCTTTCTGAAAATCCAAACATTGAACAGGCAATGTCTTCTTAGGCAACCTCTTGGGTTCCAACTGACCGGTTCTGTGCGATCTTGAGGTGCTGATGAGGCCATTGTAGAACATGACGACTCTGTCACAACTGGACAAAAGATGCTTGGTGGGATAGATAGGTAGGTACACAAAAGACACAAAAGGCTGCATAAAGCAAATTGCTGGACGAACACAGGTGGCAGAATGTGTGAAGGCAGAGGTACAGTCGACATTTTGGGACGAGACCCGGCATCAAGATGGCAGAGGGATGGTCAATATGTCTTCTTCTCTGAAACAGAACATGCTGGAGTAATCCAGCAGGTCAGGCAGCATCTGTGGAAGGAATGGATAAGCAGTATTTCAGGTCAGTCTGTAATACTCTCCAGGGCTCTACTTTTCACCGTGTAATTCCTGCCCTGGTTTGACATACTGAAGTGCAGTACCTCACACTATGCCACCAGTTTTAACATCAATTGCAAATTTACGTTAATCTAACATTAAAGGTAACATCCGAACATTTAATGTAGACAACCAACAACAGTGGACCCAGCGCTCACCACTGATCACAGTCCTCCAATCAGACAAACAACTGTCTGAAGAAGAGTCTTGACCCGAAAAGTCACCTATTCATTTCCTCCAGAGATGCTGTCTGGCCAGCTGAGTTACTCCAGCTTTTTGTGTCTACCTCCACAATTATCCTTTGTCTCCTTTCTCCAACCCAATTTTGAATCCACTTAGTTAGCTCACCTTGGATTCCGTGTGATTTAAACTTCCAGACAAGTCTACCATATGGGACTTTGTCAAAGGTCTTGGTAAAGTCCACATATACAACATCATTCCCTCATCAATCCTCTTGGCGTGACATGGTGTGACAATTGGTGTGACATGGCACCCCACCCACCATGCCATGCTGATTATCCTTAGTCATTCCATGCTGGTAGATCATGTCCCTAAGAATCCCGTCCAACAACCTTCTCACCACCGACATCAGGCTCACCAGCCTGTAGTTCCCTGCTTTGTCTGTGCTGCTCTTCTTAAATGACAAACATTAGCCATCCTCCAGTCTTCAAGACTTCACCTGTGGTTAAAGATGATGCACATACTTCTGCAAGGGCCTCTGAAATTTACTCCCTTGCTTCCCATAAGATCCAAGATACACTTGGTCAGGACCTAGGGATTTATCCACCTTAACAAGCTTTAAAACCACCAATACTTCCTATTTCTTTTTTAAAAATCAAATCTAAGACATCATAACTCTGATGATCCTCAATTCTTTAGCTACTATGATCTCAGTAAAAATGGAGGAGAACTATTCATTTAATATCACCCTCATCTCTAATAGTTCTACACAAAGACAGCCATGCTGATCTTTAAAGGGACCTATTCTTTACCTAACCACCCTTTCATCTAAATGTACCTGCAGAATCTCTTGAACATTTTATTTTACCTAGCCAAACAGCTCCAAACAGCTCAATTTGATGTCCTCTAGCCATCTTATGTTTTCTCCTACACGTCTTATATTTGTGGAGGGGTTTGCTTGGCACTGAATGCCTAAATCTGTCATATGCCTCCTTTTCCCTCCCAGACCCTCAATGTCACGCGTCAACCAGGGCTTCCTAAAGATGCCAGCCTTGCCCTTCACCCGAACAGGGACGTGTACCCCTGTCCTCTGCCAACTCACTTTTGACAGCCTCTCACTTGCCTACTGTGGGAATTGTGAGAAGATCTGAGCTGTTCTTCCATTTTGGCATGAACGTTAGCAGCACTTCATTCTGTACTTCATACAGCACCACTATGGTACTAGCACTTCATATGTACTTCATGCTGTGGGAATCGAACTTTACTCCAGTGAAGTTGCCCTGCTGCGCTTGGCTAAACAAATCTGGTTCAGGTGGCCCGCAAAGTCAACTACTTGAACACCTGAATGTCTTCTTTTTGGGGGGAAAATTACTGAATGTTTGATCACAATAGTTAACTCTGTTAGCAAGTGTACGAGGCTCACCTTACATGAATGCTATCAAAAATTATATTTAAATGTTCGTTTTGAGTATGCAGATCCGTCTCTTGCTTTACTGATCTCCTTGTCTCCTTACAGCGCTAGAGAACCAGGTTCAATCCTGATTATAGGTGCTGTCTGTACGGAGTTTGTATGTTCTCCCCGTGACCTGCGTGGGTTTTCTCTGAGATCGAAATGTTTCCTCATACATTTGAAAGGTTTAAAGGGTAATTGGCTACGGTAAAAATGTATAAATGTAACAATTGTCCCTAGTTGGTTAATGTGCGGGGATCACTGGTCGGTGCGGACTCGGTGGGCCGAAGGACCTGTTTCCTAGCTGTATCTCTAAACTAAATGAAGCTAAACCATCATGAAACACGACACAAGATGAAGATGAATTATTGCCAGCAGACAAGTCTGAGAAGGAATTTAACAGTGTCTCAAACTGACAAGATCAAAAGTTTCTGTGCAATGCAAAAAGGCTGTCTGTATCAGTTGATTCCACTCCTTGCATTTCTCTTGAGGCACAAGGGAAGTGCATTAAGTACATAGGAACTGAGAGAAATTCATCTCTGTATCTGCTTGATAATGGCCTGCAAACCATAATATTGACTGAGGATACAGATGGAAAGCCAGAATCTATGTACAAAAGGATGACAGAGAGGGCCTGGGTTATATTCCTCATTGGGTCAGTTGGGCTACTGCTGTGATGGCATCATTCATGGAAAATGCTGATTACTTTCAGTAAGAGCATGGAGAAGAAATGGGCAACAGGTTAAAGATTAGCTTGTTGTATTCAAAGATTCAACATCAATGCATTTTGCCAGATTAGGAAACAATAAGGGGAATGTTATATAACTGACATTAGAATTCCCAGGAAGGGTTATCAAGAGCTTGCACACTAGATTATTATTGAACCAAGCAATTAGCCGATGGAAATGTTGTCAGTGTAGCTCAGAAGACGTAGTCCCAGGCCTTAGAGCCGTGGCAACTTACACCCAAAGCACAAGACATATAACACCACATAGTAAGATTTCCTTTGACCCACAGCTCATAGGAACTGTGTTGTCGAAGCATTGCCTCTCCTCAATATGCTGATACACTTACCATAGTGAATAGAGTACAGGTTGATTCCCAACATGAGACAACTATAAACGTAGGCTCCAAGTCATGAGGGTGCTAATGTAATCACCTGCACGATGGATGCAAAGCAGATGATCTCATGTCAATTTGATTGTGTGCCCACCCTCGCTTGGACCAATCCACAAATGTCATTGCTTGCTCATGTGTCGTAGTCATAAATTTGAGCAGTTTGAAGAAAGGTCCTTCAACCCACCCAACACATTTTATCATGATGCATTTTATCAGGATGCATCACAATATGGTATTGGAACAGCTCCATCCAAGACTGCAAGAAGAGAATTATGGACGCAACCCAAACTGTCGCACAAACCTACCTCCCTTCCATTGACTTTGTCTACACCGGGCTGCCTTGGCAAGGCCACCAGCATAATCCACGATGAGTCTTACCCTCTTCTCCCTCCTCCCATCAGGCAAGAGGTGCAGAAGTGTGAAAATATCTCGACTTTCATGGACAGTTTTACCCAGCTGTTATCAAGCAGTTGAACCATCCTATCACCAACTAGAGAGTGGTCCTGAGTTATAATCTACCTCATTGGAGACCCTCAGACTATGTTTAATCAGACTTTTCTGGGCTTTATCTTGCGCTAAACATTATTCCTTTTATCCTGTATATGTACACTCTGGGGTGGATGGATGGTAATCAGGTATATCTCGCTGACTGATAGCACGCTAGCAAAAACATTTGTCCACTGTACCTCAAGGACATGTGGCCAATACACATCATAGCACCATTTACATGAATCCAAAACTAAGCCCCATTTTATGGTCTCCATCAATTTCATTCTACCCGCTATAATTCCGAATTTTACCAGTCCTCGTTAACAGTGGTCAATACATATTCATTTATATGCAATGTTTTATTATGTAATGTCATCCCTTGTCTGGTCCACGAATCCAAAATAAAATAATATAATAATAATAATAATAATAGTATAATAATAATAATATATAATAATAATAATGTCTTTGGGATGTGGGAAGAAAAAAAGAAGAAACCAAGGAATCCATGACAGGGTCACAGGAGCGGTGTATATGAGGCCCCACTGTGCTTCTGCTGCAGGATATAACTGCGAGAATATAATCAGCAATCAGGAATCTTTGAAGGTAACATTTCTCAGACCTAAAACTTTCAATGAAAAACTAAAGTGTTCATTTCCACCAAGTTCCTCTCCAAGACAAACTCCATCCTAATTTGGATATTTGCTGCCATACCTTTGTCATTGTTGATCAGTATCCTGCAACTCCTTAGATAAACACACATGCTGGAGTAACTCTGCGGGACAGGCAGCATCTCTGGAGAGAAGGAATGGGTGATGTTTCGGGTCGAGGCCCTTCTTCAGACTGCGAGTCATGGTAAAGATTTGCAAAGAAGTAACGATGATCGAGGACACGGTCCATGGTTAGCTGTGGTCGGTGTGGTGAAAACGAGGCATGCAGACATTGAAACTCACCAGTGATGACAATCTTGCTTTTTGTGTTCCATCTTGTTACAAATGTTGACTCGCTGTCTGCGTCCGTCCTGATAAAAAGGACGCAAGCTTCCGGCGCAATTCAGTAGAAGCCATCATTTTGTACTGCAATAGATGATGGTGGTAGCTGAATTAGCTCAGGATACTTTCCAACTTCCATGCCCAGTGACGTGACCCGGTTCAGCTAGGGGGCCACCGGGATGACAGTGAAACTACTACAGCGACTTGGGTGGGGGAGGGATGGAGAAGGAGGGGATGCAAGGGTTACTTGATGCTAGATAAATCCAATGTTCTCCAACTGGGTTGTTATCTGCCCAAGCGAAATGTGACGTGGCTTTCCTCCAATTTGCATTTGGCATCACTTTGACAACAGAGGAGGCCCAGGACAGAAAGGTCAGTGTGGGAATGGGAAGGGGAGTTAAAGTGTTTGGCAACTGGGAGATCACGTCAGCCCAGGTGGACTCAGCGAATATGTTCTACTTACTGGAAGGTGTTCTCCTGGACATCTCCACAATGACTGCAGTGCACAAAAGCAACAAGTGATACCTGTAAGTAATACAACCAGGCCTTCTCAAAATGTGTAACTTCCAGTAAAAGAAAGCCAAGTCTTAATTTTTTTATTTGGTATTTTATGAAATATATAAGACCTTCCTCCAAATGTGGTGATAGTCATTTGAAATGCAATAAGAATTATTTTCATTCTTCAATATCATGATAAATTCTTAATAAAATCCGCAATAGCACAGTTCAAGCAATGGTGCTGTACTGCCACCTAATGGTTTATCCAAGAACTGGTCAATAGATGATGAAGATTTTCACCCAGTTTAAAGTGAAATATTTCTTGTTTCAAGTTTCATTTTCACCACCGAGCAGGCACTTGCCTCCAGCCATAAGTGTTCCTGCATGGATTATTCTGAATTTTGGTGTGAAGGTGGCATCGTTTTTGGTTAAGATAGACACAAAAAATCTGGAGTAACTCGGCGGGTCAGACAGCATCTCCGGAGAAAACGAATAGGTGACGTTTCGGGTCGAGACTCTTCTTCAGACTGAGAGATAGGGGAGAGGGAAGCGAGAGATATAGACGATGCCATAAAGAGATATGGAACAAATGAATTAAAGATATGCAAAAAAGTAATGATGAGAAAGGAAACAGCAGTGTGCTAGGTTGGAACAAGCACAGACAATGCGACTTAACAAGACGACATTGAGGCTGGTATGACTAGAGTGGGGGAGGGATGGAGAAAGAGGGAATGCAAAGTTAGAAGAATTCAATGCTTATACCACTGGTTTGCCCAAGCGAAATATGAGATGCTGTTCCGTCCAATTTGAATTTATTTTATCTCTTGAATTTATATCCTTACAGATAATTATAATTTATATTTCTTGTCATTTTAATTAATTTTTCAGGATATGGGTATCATTGGCAAAGCCAGCATTTATTGTCATCCCCGATTACCCTTGGTTGTAACCCTACTTGAACCACTGCTGTCTTTCTGTTGAAGGCACTTCCACAGTGCATCTGGGGTGTGCGTTCCAAGATTTCATCCCAAGTCAGGGTTGTATGCAACTCAGGTGGAAACCCGCAGTCGGTGATGTTCCTATGTAGTTCTTGGTGATAAACGTTGTGCGCCTTTGAGGTGCTCTTGGAATAGCCTGTGCAAATAAATGCAGTACATTTATGCGCCCTGCAGTTATGGTGTGCTGGTGATGGAAATTGATGTTTAGTTTAGTCTAGAAATACAGCGCGGACACAGGCCCTTCAGACCAGTGATCCCCCCGCACATAATCACTATTCTACACACACTAGGGACAATTTTACACATACACCAGGCCAATTAACCTACATACCTGTACGACTTTGGAGTGTGGGAGGAAACCGAAGATCTCGGAGAAAACCCACACGATCACGGGGAGAATGTACAAACTCCCAACAGACAACGCCTATAGTCGGGATCGAACCTGGGTCTCTGGCGCTGTAAAGCAGCAGCCACCGTGCCGCCCTTATTTATTTCTTTATGATTCCTTATGCCCCCTTTAGGGGTTTCGGGCGGGTGGATGGGGTGCCAAGCAAGCTTTGTTCTGGATGATGTCAAGCTTCTTGAGATTCCTCCATGATTGTAGAGAGTGTCCAAAGACACACCTGGTGGAAAATCTCTGGGAGGTCAGGAGGTGAATCATTCACTGCGCGACAGCCAGCTTCTGACCTGGTATTGAAGGCATAGTGTTTACATGGTTGATCCGGCTGTTTTAGGTTTAGGTTTATTATTGTCACACATTCCGAGGTACGGTTTAGCACTTACATGCTGGGCCCAACCATCGCTGAGATATTGGGATATTCTTGGAGCATCCCCTAACCATTAGATCTTAAATTGGCCAGCTCCATGATGACTACATGTGACTAGCATCATAACTTTAATCTGATTGTGGCTGTGGGGTGGATCATTACTTCTATTGCATGCTATTTTTGATGTGTAATACACATAGTTTTAAGCTGCATCTTCACTCGGTGGATATTTCATTTATTAATACATCTGATGCTGTTCCTGGTATGCCTCCTCATCAAACTAGGGTAGATCGTCTAGTTTAATAGGAAGAAGATTGAGGATATGCCTAGTGCAAGATTAAGGTTGCACTAGGCATACAGAGGCCCACAGGAGCCGTTGGAAGAAGAGGAGGAGGGGGAGGAGCGACACCCGACCGGTAAGGTTAAAAATCAAGCGCGGGGCTTGTTTTTTAAGAGGCCCACAGGAGCCGTTGGAAGAAGAGGAGGAGGGGGAGGAGCGACACCCGACCGGTAAGGTTAAAAATCAAGCGCGGGGCTTGTTTTTTCAGAGGCTTACCGAAATCCATAACGTTCCATTTGGAGAAGTGGGTTTTTTTTTGGTTTTTTTTGAGGAAGCCGCTGATTGGTGGAAGAGGACCCGAGGAAGCAGCTGATTGGGTGCAACCCCGGGTTTACAATTTTACATTTCTGCCTTCTGGGAGTTAGGGATTCTGGGAGTTAGGGATTCAGTATTTAGTAGTAAAGTTTAAAGGATAAGTTTTTGTGTTTTTTTTTGTTTTTGTTTTTTTTTAATATTTAATACAGAGTAATTTGGGAGTAAGGTATGGCAGTAGAGATTGAGCCCCGTGGTTTTGTTCAGCCTGCAACATGTGGGAGATCAGGGAGATGGTCGGTGTCCCTGGTGACTACGTTTTCAGGAAGTGTGTCCAGCTGCAGCTCCTGGCAGACTGCATTGAACGATTGGAACTGCGGCTGGATTCATACTGGAGCATCCACGATGCGGAGAAAGTCGTGGATAGCACGTACAGTGAGTTGGTCACACCGCAGGCAAAAGGTAGGAGGACAAGAAAGGAACGGGTGGCCAAATAGCCAGCCAAAGCAGTAGGGCACGTAGTGCAGGAGGTCCCCTGCGGTCATCTCCCTCCTAAACAGGTATACCATTTTGGATACTGTTGAGGGAGATGGCTCATCAGGGGAATGCAGCAGCAGCCAGGTTCATGGCACCATGGGTGGCTCTGCAGCACATGAGGGGGGAAAAAAGAGGGGAAGGGCAATAGTAAATAGGGGATTCAATTGTCAGGGGAATAGACTAGGCGTTTCTGCGGCCCGCAAACGAGACTCCAGGATGGTATGTTGCCTCCCTGGTGCAAAGGTCAGGGATGTCACTGAACGGCTGCAGAACATTCTGGAGGGGGAGGGTGAACAGCCAGTTGTCGTGGTGCATGTTGGCACCAACGATATAGGTAAAAAAAGGGATGAGGTCCTACAAGGTGAATTTAGGAGCTAGGAGATATAAACTTAAAAGTAGGACCTCAAAGGGTAGTAATTCCGGATTACTACCAGTACCACGGGCCCAGTCAGAGTAGAAATAGGAGGATAATGCAAATGAAATACTGGCTTGAAAAGTGGTGCTAGGGGGGAGGGATTCAAATTTTTTAGGGCACTGGGACCAGTTCTGGGGGAGTTGGACCAGTACAAACAGGACGGTTTGCACCTGGAATGGAATGGAACCAATGTTCTTGGGGGAGTGTTTGCTAGTGCTGTCGGGGAGGATTTAAAACTAATGTGGCAGGGGGATGGGTACAAGAGCAGAGAGGAAGGAGGGTGTAAAATGACGGTAGAAGCATTAGGTAGCAAGGTGAAAGGTAAAAGTGTGAGGCAGACAAAACCAGGGCAAAAATCAAAAAGGGCCACTTTTCAGCAAAATTGTATAAGGGGTAAATGCGTTGTAAAGACAAGCCTGAAGGCTTTGTGTCTCAATGCAAGGAGTATTCGTAATAAGGTGGACGAGTTGAACGTGCAGATAGATATTAATGATTTATGATATAGTTGGGATCACGGAGACATGGCTCCAGGGTGACGTAGGCTGGGAGCTGAACATCCAGGGATATTCAATATTCAGGAGGGATAGAGAGAAAGGAAAAGGAGGTGGGGTAGCGTTGCTGGTTTAGAGAGGAGATTAAAGCAATGGAAAGGAAGGACATTAGCTTGGAGGATGTGGAATCGGTATGGGTAGAGCTACAAAACACTAAGGGCAGAAAACGCTGGTGGGTGTTTGTGTACAGGCCACCTAACAGTAGCAGAGAAGTTGGGGATGGTATCAAACAGGAAATTAGAAATGCGTGCGACAAAGGCAAAACAGTTATAATGGGTGACTTCAATCTTCATATAGATTGGGTTAATCAAATTGGCAGGGGTGCTGAGGAAGAGGATTTTTTGGAATGTATGCGGGATAGTTATCTAAATCAACATGTAGAGGAACCAACGAGAGAGCAGGCTATTTTAGACTGGGTTTTGAGTAATGAGGAAGGAGTAATTAGCCGTCTTGTTGTACGTGCCCCCTTGGGCAAGAGTGACCATAATATGGTTGAGTTCTTCATTAGGATGGAGAGTGACATTGTTAATTCAGAAACAATGGTTCTGAACTTAAAGAAAGGTAACTTTGAGGGTATGAGACGTGAATTGGCCAAGATTGACTGGCAATTAATTCTAAAAGGGTTGACGGTGGATATACAATGGAAGACATTTAAAGACTGCATGGATGAACTACAAAAAATTGTTCATCCCAGTTTGGCAAAAGAATAAATCGGGGAAGGTAGTGCATCCGTGGATAACAAGGGAAATCAGGGATAGTATCAAAGCAAAGGATGATGCGTACAAAGTAGCCAGAAAAAGCAGCATACCAGAGGACTGGGAGAAAATCAGAGACCAGCAGAGGAGGACAAAGGGCTTAATTAGGAAAGGAAAAAATAGATTATGAAAAGGAAAACTGGCAGGGAACATAAAAAACTGACTGCAAAAGTTTTTATAGATATGTGAAGAGAAAGAGGTTAGTTAAAACAAATGTAGGTCCCTTGCAGTCAGAAACAGGTGAGTTGATCATGGGGAACAAGGATATGGCGGACCAATTGAATAACTACTTTGGTTCCGTCTTCACTAAGGAAGACATAAATAATCTGCCTGAAATAGCAGGGGACTGTGGGTCAAAGGAGGAATTGAGTGAAATCCAGGTCAGTCGTGGAAGTGGTGTTGGGTAAATTGAATAGATTAAAGGCCGATAAATCCCCAGGGCCAGATAGGCTGCATCCCAGAGTACTTAAGGAAGTAGCTCAGGAAATAGTGGATGCATTAGTGATAATCTTTCAAAACTCTTTAGATTCTGGAGTAGTTCCTGAGGATTGGCGGGTAGCAAATGTAACCCCTCTTTTTAAGAAGGGAGGGAGAGAGAGAAAACGGGGAATTACAGACCAGTTAGTCTAACATCGGTAGTGGGGAAACTGCTAGAGTCAGTTATTAAAGATGGGATAGCAGCACATTTGGAAAGTGGTGAAATCATTGGACAAAGTCAGCATGGATTTACAAAAGGTAAATCATGTCTGACGAATCTTGTGGAATTTTTCGAGGATGTAACTAGTAGCGTGGATAAGGGAGAACCAGTGGATGTGGTATATCTGGACTTCCAGAAGGCTTTCGACAAGGTCCCACATAAGAGATTAGTATACAAACTTAAAGCATACGGTATTAGGGGTTCAGTATTGGTGTGGATAGAGAACTGGCTGGCAAACAGGAAAGCAAAGAGTAGGAGTAAACGGGTCCTTTTCACAATGGCAGGCAGTAACTAGTGGGTTACTGCAGGGCTCAGTGCTGGGACCCCAGCTATTTACAATATATATTAATGATCTGGATGAGGGAATTGAAGGCAATATCTCCAAGTTTGCGGATGACACTAAGCTGGGGGGCAGTGTTCGCTGTGAGGAGGATGCTAGGAGACTGCAAGGTGACTTGGATAGGCTGGGTGAGTGGGCAAATGTTTGGCAGATGCAGTATAATGTGGATAAATGTGAGGTTATCCACTTTGGTGGCAAAAACAGGAAAGCAGACTATTATTTAAATGGTGGCCGATTAGGAAAAGGGGAGATGCAGCGAGACCTGGTGTCATGGTACACCAGTCATTGAAAGTAGGCATGCAGGTGCAGCAGGCAGTGAAAAAAGCGAATGGTATGTTAGCTTTCATAGCAAAAGGATTTGAGTACAGGAGCAGGGAGGTTCTACTTCAGTTGTACAGGGTCTTGGTGAAGACCACACCTGGAGTATTGCGTGCAGTTTTGGTCTCCAAATCTGAGGAAGGACATTATTGCCATAGAGGGAGTGCAGAGAAGGTTCACCAGACTGATTCCTGGGATGTCAGGACTGTCTTATGAAGAAAGACTGGATAGACTCGGTTTATACTCTCTGGAATTTAGGAGATTAAGAGCGGATCTTATAGAAACTTACAAAATTCTTAAGGGGTTGGACAGGCTAGATGCAGGAAGATTGTTCCCGATGTTGGGGAAGTCCAGGACAAGGGGTCACAGCTTAAGGATAAGGGGGAAATCCTTTAAGACCGAGATGAGAAAGACTTTTTTCACACAGAGAGTGGTGAGTCTCTGGAACTCTCTGCCACAGAGGGTAGTTGAGGCCAGTTCATTGGCTATATTTAAGAGTGAGTTGGATGTGGCCCTTGTGGCTAAGGGGATCAGAGGGTATGGAGAGAAGGCAGGTACGGGATACTGAGTTGGATGATCAGCCATGATCATATTGAATGGCGCTGCAGGCTCGAAGGGCTGAATGGCCTACTCCTGCACCTAATTTCTATGTTTCTATGTTTCTAAGGTTACAGTGCTATGTGTTTAAACTGGTGTTGGTGGTTCATGTTTGTGAGGAATCTGTTCTTGCCATCCATATTGCAGCTAATTATCCTATCCCTGCACCAGCAGTGAAACGCTAACAGTTCAAGAGCCTCAGAGTATCATTGAATGGATTCAAACCTGTCTTTGGGTCCTGTCTGTGTGGAGTTTGCATGTTTCCCTGTGTTACTGTAGCTTTCCTCCAGTTGATCCCATATCCAGGTTTCCCCCATATCCCAATAACATGTAGGTTAGCAGGACGGTTAGCTACTGTAAATGACCCCGCCTGTGTAGGCGAGCAGTAGAATCTAAGAGGATTTGATGAGAACATGTGGAGAATTTTTTTTTAATGGGATAATGTGGGATAAATGTAAGTGCTTGTTGATAGACCTGATGATCCTGTTTTCATGTTGTATGTCTCTATGACTCCTTGAATCCAAAATAGAAGTAACACATTTATATTTAAGTACACATTTCCTTTTATTATTTTCACTTCCAGTTTTTATTTATTTGTCCTGATTACCTGATAATGTTCAATGAAAGGACAGGATCCTTCAATCTCAGGAGCTGATGTTCTAGACCACTTTTTTCTCCAATAAAGCATCTTGCTCGATAAACATAAGCCATTCCCAATCTTCCAGCAGCTATGACTTAACAATCTATAATAGAAACAACTCTGAAAACGTTGATTTACTTTCATTACTTTACCAGTTTGAAAAAGAAATTGATCGGCCAATGCAGTTTTTTTCAATAGCATATAGACTGAAAATGACTTTACCCAAAGTGAAACATGATAACGTATCAAGTCATGTGTAGAAAAGAACTGCAGATGCTGGTTTAAATCGAAGGTAGATACAAAATGCTGGAGTAACTCAGCAGGACAGGCAGCATCTCTGGAGAGAAGGAATGGGTGACATTTCGGGTCAAGACCCTTCTTCAGAGTGATGTCAGAGGAGTGGGCGGGACAGAGATAGAATGTAGAATAGAGTGTAAGACTGGTGGGAGAACTAGGAAGGGGCAGGGGATGAAGAGAGAGGGAAAGCAAAGGCTATTTGAAGTTAGAGAAGTAAATATTCATACCGCTGGAATGTAAGCTGCCCAAGCGAAATATGAGGTGTTGTTCCTCCAATTTGCCCTGGGCCTCACTCTGACAATGGAGGAGGCCCAGGACAGATAGGTCAGATTACGAATGGGAGGGGAAGTTGGTGCTGAGCAACCGGGAGAACAGATAGGTTAAGGCGGACTGAGCAAAGGTTTTCAGTGAAACGATCGCTGAGCCTGCGCTTGGTCTCGCCGATATACAGACGTTGACACCTGGAACAGCGAATACAGTAGATGAGGTTGCAGGAGGTGCAAGTGAACCTCTGCCTCACCTGGAAAGACTGTCAGTGTCCTTGGATGAAGTCAAGGGTGGAGGTATAGTGACAGGTGTTGCATCTCCCGCGGTTGCAGGGCAAAGTACCTGGTGAGGGGCCGGTTTGGGTGGGAAGGGACGAGTTGACCAGGGAGTTGTGGAGGGAACAGTCTCTGCGGAAGACAGAAAGAGGTGGAGATGGGAAGATGTGGCCAGTAGTGGTATCCCTTTGGAGCTGGTGAAAATGTTGGAGGATTATATGCTGCATGCGACGGTTGATGAGGTGGAAGGTGAGGACAAAGGTGAGGACGAATGGGGAGGATGGGGAGCAAGAGCGGAGTTGCGGGATATTGAGGAGACTCTAGTGAGAGCCTCATCCATAATTGAAGTGGGGAACCCCCGTTTCCTAAAGAATGAGGACATCTCCGATGGAAAACCTCATCCTGGGCACAGATGTGGCATAGACAGAGGAATTGGGAGTGGGGGATAGAGTCTTTACAGGAAGCAGGGTGGGAAGATGTGTAATACAGATAGCTATGGGAGTCAGTGGGTTTGTAATAGATGTCGGTCAATAGTCTGTTTCCTGTGATGGAGACGGTGAGATCTGGAGACGGGAGATATCGGAGATGGTCCGTGAATTTGAGTGCAGGGTGGAAATTGGTTGTGAAGTTGATGAAGTCAGTGAGTTCTGCATGGATGCAGGGGGTAGCACCAATGCAGTCATCAATGTAGTGGAGGCAGAGTTCGTGGATAGGGCCAGTGTACGCCTGGAACAGTGATTGTTCGACGTACCCTGCAAAGAGGCAGGCATGGCTGGGGCCCACGTGAGTGCCCATAGCTACGCCTTGGATTTGGAGTCCAAGGAGAAGATGTTGAGGGTAAGGACCAGCTCTGCTAGGCAGAGAGTATTAGTAGATGGAAATTGGTTGGTTCTGCATTCGACGAAACAGAGGGCTTTAAGATCTTTCTAGTGGGTGATGGAGGTGTAGAGTGACTGGACATCCATGGTGAAGATGAGGGAGTGGGGGCCTTTAAAACAGAAGTAATTGAAGAGACGAAGAGTGTGTGAGGTGTCTTGGACATAGGTAGGGAGAGATTGAACTGAGAGGATAGGATGGAGTCGGGGTATGTGGACATGAACAGGCAGAAACAATGGGGCTGCCTGGACAGTTCTGTTTGTGGTTTTTGGGGAGAAGATAAAATCGGGCCATGCGGGGCCGGGGAACGATAAGGTTGGAGATATAACATCAAGTTACATATTTTACAGACTCTGAGGACACCAGACATGGTTTCTGTATCAGTTACTCATCAGTTGATTGTTCTTTATGAAGTACTACTTTTATTATGGGAAATTTAGATAAATAGTTCTGGTACTGATTCTTTGAATATACCTACGCTCGGCAGTTATCGCTAAATCCTCCAGACCCCCCGATTTCATTCTTGACCTGCTGAAGCGCAGATGCCAATCCTAGAAGCTAAGGCCCCAACTCTTGATCACACTCCTAATTTTTTCACCCTCTCTCCCAACCTCACAATGCAGGATCTAATCAGCACAACCATCCCCCAATAAGCCATGTTCCCAATCTTTGTTATCCTTGGCCACTTATCTATCCACAACTCACCCACCATCCCCCCACCCAATATGGCATTGTCCCACAATACTGGAATTTCTAAGGTTATTTCCTTCTCTCTGTTGTATGTGTCCAATGGTATTAACAGATGAATATTAATGAGGTGTACAATCTTGTCGCTAAGATGCTCCTCCTCCTTCAAAATCATTCCGGGTTGCTTTAATATTATCCGGCATTTTTCTGGCATCAATTGTTTCCTGCTTTTGTGCAGCCGTGTGAATATTTCCTGTCCTCTTTGTAATTACTTCTAATTTTCATATTTGTTTCTTTTTGTCATTTTGAATCTTTGTTTATGTTTTCAATCGGGTATGAAAGATTTATGGACTTGTAAGTAATAAGGAGAAATATAAAATAAAATAGGTTAAGGCTTCATTAGTGTAGTTTAGTTGACAGATACAACTTGGAAACAGGCCCTTCAGCCCACTGAGTACACAGCAACTATTAATCACCCATTCACACTAGTTCTACGTTTTCCCAATTTCTCATCCACGAGGGGCACTGCAGAGGTCAATTAACCTACAAACCCACATAGCTTTAGACGTGAGAGGAAACCAGAGCACCCAGAAGAAACCCACGCGGTCACAGGGAGAGTGTGCAAATGCCACACAAATAGCACCCGAGGTCAGGGTCGAACCCAATCTCTGGTCAATTACGCTTTATGTGTCACACATGCGACAGCACATGAAATTCATTTTGCATTTATCACAAATGCAGGCGTCAGCGTTTTTGGTGCCATTATTAAAAGTCCAAAGTCCGGTCGTCCCGCCGCTCGATATACAAGCGGGTTCCTCCTCCCGCCGACCCACCAGCCTTCGGCGGTATCCCAGGCCTGCCGGAGACCGTGGTGGGTGGACCGGGCCTACCGGGTGGGTCCTCCATGGTCAGTCCGCGGCGACGAGTCGGGTCTGCTTGCCGGGAGAGTCCCGCTCTGCTCTGCGAAGCATCAGCTCTGCAACTGCACCACCGCATAGGGTGATATTGTGAAAGAGTTGCCTCCAGTGCTTTCAAGAGAGAGCTAGACAGGGCTCTTAAAAATAGCAGAGTCAGGGATATGGAATGGGGTACTGATTGGGGATGATCAGCCATGATCACATTGAATGGCGGTGCTAGCTCGAAGAGCCAATTGGCCTACTCCTGCACCTATTGTCTATTGCCTATTGTCAGTAACAGAACTTGTTACAGTTGCACCATCCACAGTGTGCAGAGGGGTGCAAAAGTAAAGATCCCTTGGCCACATCTTAAAACACTTTAATTGAAATGAGTGGTTCTTTTCTTTGTATGCAGTCCCTCAAGATTGCGGATAACTCGCTCCCACTTCAGTTTGGACCAATTCAGAAATAGCCAATGTGGTTAACGTGGTAATCACCAACTCTTCCACAGCAAGGGCAGGGATGGCTGATGGATCAAGTAATGGGATGATTTGTGTGATGGTCCACATCTCTGCTCCCAATACATGGCTCAAATGTTCCTCCATCCCCCCCCTTCTTCTACACTTTGTTTCTTCTACACTTTGAATGGTCCAGGCCCAGAGGTTTCCCAGGGTCATGAGAATTCCACCTTTCTTAAACGGTTGGAAATAATTACCATGCAATATTCACCACTGCAGACAAAAGAGTGGACCTCTTGCCTCAGTCCAGTGGGTGAGTTGTGCATTCACTACAAATATACTAAATAAACCAATCACGGGAATACATTGAGGAGTACATTATGGCATTGCACACCATTCAAGCAGATGGAATCATTCCCCTTTTTCCAGCTTACTGTTGGGAAATCTAAAACCAGGCTGGGCCCTGCCATGGGGCTCCATATGAAATGCAATGCCAAGGGGTAATGGCAGTGGGTGCAACAAAAGGACAAGAGATGCTTCAATCTGAAAGGATGTATACCAACAGTTTTCTTCAGATTCCACCCATTATATACGGTCTCCATAAATATCAGGCCCTGACACAAACTTGAATGAATGAGATAGTATGCAAATAACTCTCCTGATAGTTGGGGACATTGCCAGAGTTACTGACACAGTTGCCGTAGTTGCTGAGACAGGCAAGAACAGTGCGTAGGTGAGAGTAAATTTGCAGAAGACCAGCACAGTGGTTCTGCTGGTAGAGCTGCTGCCTCACAGTGCTGGCAGCCCGTGTTCGGTCCTGACCTCCCGTGCTGTCTGTATGTGGTTTACATGTTCTCCCTGTGACCATGTGGGTTTCCTCCATGTGCTCCAGTTTCCTCCCACATCACAAAAACGGGTGGGTTTGTAGTTAACTGGCCTCTGTAAATGACCCCTGATGAGTAAGATGTTTGATGCAGTAGTGGGAATACATAGGACTAGCGTGAATAGGTAATCAATGGTTGGTGGGCTGACAGGTCCGTTTCCACTCTGTGTCTTTAAACAGAACCTTCACAACCGTGGAGTGTTATGATAAACAATATCCTTACTTATTCCTCTGAATAATTTAAGCTTGAATAACGAATCCCTGACCAATGATTTGTTTCCAGTTTCATTCATCTCCACCAGCATCAAACTCCTGTCCTTATAAATATATTTATGTCCTTTCAGCAGCAGTTGGTGCAATGTGCTCAGAGATGAAAGAGGGAGAAGGAGGCAAGTGAGATGGGGTAGAGAGTGAGGTCATGTGCAGAAGGAAGAGGTGAACAATAGGGAGAATCAGTACAAACAGGAGGAAAGGTAGAAATAAAGACAAAGGCTAAGAACGAAGGGATAAGTTAAAAATGCCCTGATTCAAAGTTACAAATGTAAAAAACTGCCAGCTTTGAAAATTTGATTTACAAGCAGAATGTGCGGGAAATACTCAAACGTCAGGCAACATCGATGGGAGGGAAGTAAAGTTAATGTTTTAGGTCAATGACCATTCATCAGAACTGGAAGTTCAATATGGTGCGTAATGATTATTTTTCTTGACTTGAGAGCAATTTAATTATTCAGAGTCCAATCACATTTTCTGGCAGGTGGATCTGATTCCTGCTTCAACTGCCTGAGGAACTGACTTCAAGGCATTTAAAGACTCACATGCCTCATTAACCCAGGTATTCTTTCTGCCATTACTTTAACTCTGGTCACTATACATTTTAAACCATGGTGTTAAAATCGCAAAGATTTAAAATATCTTTTTTTTTTTTAATCTTAATTAATTGAAGAAAACAGATGTTTTAGAAAGAATTCTTGGATGTGGCACCTCCTCTCTTGATAGTCTCCCAAGTGAATTAAGCAGACAATGCAGATGAGCTATGGTGTTGCAAAGTATATCTGGAGGACATTATATTATATTATATCTGGAGGACATTGCATGTAAATGCATGTGCCTGAAACATACACAGCAACGGGCCTAACACTGGTCCTCGGTGTACTGCTTTACAATTGTTTATTATAAACAGCATAGTGAAGAACCTCGGCTCGTTTTATTTGTGGAGTTTGTTATTGTTTCTTCAGTGTTTTTCGTGTTTATTTCTAATAACCAGCAGGTGCAGTGGTAGAGTTGTTGCCTTACAGCACTTACAGCGTCAGAGACCCGGGTTCGATCCCGACTACGGGTGCCGTCTGTATGGAGTTTGTACATTCTCCACGTGACCACATGGGTTCTTTCCGAGATCTTCGATTTCCTCCCACACTACAAAGACGTACAGGTCTGTAGATTAATTGGCTTGGTATAAGTGTAAATTGTCCCTAAGTGTGTGTTGGATGGTGTTAATTTGCGGGGATCGCTGGTCCGCGCGGACTCTGTGGGGCAAAGGGCCTTTTGCCATGCTGTATCTCTAAATTAAACTAAACTAAACATTCAACTGAGCACTTGACCATACAAGAATGTGCATTCTATTGCAAAAACACACAGGGTTATATGTATACAGTATTAATGACCATTCAATGAGCAAAATAAGATAAAGCCAAAAAGGCAAAAGGAACATTATCATTATCTAGGATAGACACAAAAAGCTGGTGTAACTCGGTGGGTCAAACAGCATCTCCGATGAAAAGGAATATGGTTTTGGGTCGAGACCCTTCTTCAGATCAGCATCTGTAGTTCCTTCCTACACATTCTCATTATCTAAACTGAGCTAGTCCCATTTCAGTCTTTATCCCTCCAAGTATAGTGGATTTAGTCCAGTCAATCACACTGACCAGACTCCCCACCATTAACTCCATTTACACTTCATGCTGCTTTAGAAAAGCAGCCGGCGTACAGTAATCAATGACTTTTCCCACTGCAGTCACTCCTTCTTCTCTTGTTCCCATTTGGCACATGATACAGTAGCTTGAAAGCACACACCACCAGACTCAGGAACAACCTCTTCCCCTCTAACGGTACTTCCACAAGCTTCTTTTTTTTTTGTAAAATATTTTTATTAGAAGCAAATACATATTACGAAGGAATAACATAAAATAAAAAGAAAGAGACATATTATTTTTCATATACATTCTTAATATTTTTAAAGTTTACAATCATTCTTATTTATACTTCTATACTTTTTATTATTTTATAACAGAAAGTAGTAAAGAGAAATAATAAAGATAAATAAAATAAAAGTAGAAAATCAATAATATGAGTGGAGTATTAAGCAGGCTATACTCCATTGGAGATATATCAGTGATCTATTATATATAGTTCTTCATATATTCCTTCATTCAGGTTTCAGTCAGACCCTCGAACCGGACCACCTTGACCCTTTAAATATTCAATAAATGGAGACCATATTCCTCTGAACTGATCTAGCTTGTCCAAAAGGACAAGTCTTAATCTTTCCAGATGAAGTGTCTCCGACATTTCTGTAATCCACATTTTGATTGTGTGGAATGTAGGACCTTTCCAAAATCTTAATATTAATTTTTTACCAATTATTAAACTATAATCGATAAAAATTCTTTGCTGTGTTGTTAGTAGTTGATCCGTTTCTAATATTCCTAATATGATTAATTTTGAGTCTGGAGTCAGATTTGCATTAACTACATTCGAAATTATCTTAAAAATATCTGTCCAAAAGTTAGTAATTTTTATACATTTTGTGAATGAGTGCGTTAGATTAGCTTCTAAATGCTGACATTTATCACATATAGCAGAAACATTTGAAAAAATTCTGTTTAATTTGGATTTTGAAAAGCGTAATCTATGTAAAACTTTAAATTGCATCAAAGAGTGTCTGGCATTTAATGAGCAGTGGTGTATATGTTGTAAACTTTCATTCCATACTTCTAGACTAATTGTTTGACCTAATTTGTTTTCCCATACTTGCCTATATATTTCCGACAATGGTACATCATTTTCCAATAAAATATTATAAATATATGATATTAATTTTTCTGTGTTCGGATATTTATTTAGACATTCATCTAAAATTTTTGTCTTTCTATTTCTAAAATCCTGTGTGTTTGATTTAACATAGTCTCTAATTTGTAAATATCTAAAGTACTCTTTTGAGTGTAATCCGTAATTTTGTTGTAATTCCTGAAATGAAAGAAAGAGACTTTCCCTGTAGAGATACCCATCTTATTAATTCCATAGTTCTTCCATTGTAATAAACCTTTATCCATCATTTAGGGTTTAAAAGTAATGTTGTTTACAATGGGAAGAGCCAGTGGTATACTTTCCAATTTTTATGTTTTCTTTAATTGTTTCCAGATACGTATCCCCACTTTCTATTATTGGATTTCCTCTAAAAATTGTCTTACCTATTTAGTATTGGCAAATAAAATCGAGCTAATTTTGAAAGGTGAACAATCTTCCTTTTCCATTTTTAACCAGTTTGGCTGTTTATCTAATTCTTCCAACCAAAAATTCATATTTTTAATATTAACTGCCCAGAAGTAAAACATAAAATCAGGCAGTGCAAAACCTCCATTTATTTTTGATTTACATAGATGTTTTTTATTTATTCTATGGCTCTTATAATCCCAAATTAACTGGGATTATAAGAGCCATAATCAATTGGTAACTATAGAGTCCACTTTCTTTAAAAAAAGGTTTAGAAAGATATATCGGGATCAGTTGAAACAGGTATAATAATTGCGGAAGAAAAATAATTTTTATTGGTGGTAAAGAAAGCCTTTGGTGTGCTGGCCTTTATAAATCAGAGCATTGAATATAGGAGTATAGAAGTAATGTTAAAATTGTACAAGGCATTGGTAAGACCAATTCTGGAGTATGGGTCACCTAATTTTTGTCACCTAATTATAGGAAGGATGTCAATAAAATAGAGAGAGTACAGAGGAGATTTACTAGAATGTTGCCTGGGTTCCAGCAACTATGTTACAGAGAAAGGTTGAACAAGCTAGGTCTTTATTCTTTGGAGCGCAGAAGGTTAAGGGGGGACTTGATTGAGGTCTTTAAAATGATGGAAGGGATAGATAGAGTTGACGTGGATACGTTTTTCCCATTGAGGGTAGGGAAGATTCAAACAAGAGGGCATGACATGCGAATTAAGGGACGGATGTTTAGGGGTAATGTGAGGGGGAACTTCTTTACTCAGAGGGTGGTGGCTGTGTGGAATGAGCTTCCAGCAGAAGTGGTGGAGGCAGGATCGATTTTAACATTTAAAAGTAAAGTGGATAGGTATATGGACGGGAAGGGAGGGGTATGGTCTGAGTGCAGGTAGATGGGACTAGGGTAAAACAAATGATCGGCACGTACTGGAAGGACCAAGAGGGCCTGTTTCCGTGCTGTAATTGTTATATGGTTATTAATTCTACCTAGCATTGAAATAGGTAATGTTTTCCAATATAGGATATTCTTAAGTAGTTTATTCAGCAGGGGTGGGAAATTAGATTTAAATAAAGAATCATATATTTTTGTTACATAAATTCCAAGATATTTGATTTTTTCATTTGCTATCTTAAAAGGAAATTGTTGTAGTATATGTGGGTTATTTCCCATTATTGGCATAAGTTCACTTTTATTCCAATTAATTCTATATCCTGAAAACAAGCCAAATTGAGTTATTAAATCTAATAAGTTAGGGATACTAGTTTCAGGCTTTGTAATATAAAGTAATACATCATCTGCGTATAAAGAGATTTTATTTTCAGTTTCTTTGGTTTCATACCCGTATATTTCAGGATGTAATCTCACGGATTGTCCTAATGGTTCAATTGCCAGTGCGAACAGTAGTGGAGATAGAGGACAACCTTGTCTACAGCCTCTGGATAAAATAAATTTAGTTGATAACATTTGATTTGTTAATATTCTAGCTGTTGGATTGGTATATAGTAGTTTAACCCATGTTATAGACTTCTCTCCCAACTGAAAAGTTTCCATAACCGAAAATAAATAAGACCATTCAACCTGATCAAAAGATTTCTCTGCGTCTAATGAGATACTTGCTAGATCTTTATTAATATTTCTTTTCAAGTATATAATATTGAATAATTGTTTCAGGTTATATGAGGAGTATCGTTTTGGTATAAATCGTGTTTGATCTGAATGAATTACTTTATTAATCACTGTATTTAGTCTTTGTGCTAGTATTTTGGTTACTATTTTTTGATCAGTATTTAAAAGAGTTATGGCTCTATACGACCCTGGATCATCCAGATCTTTATCTAATTTAGGTATAAGCGTTATAATAGATTCATTTAATGTTTCTGGTAATTTCTGTTGTGCATAAATATATTCATAAAGTGTCTTCAAACGTGGTGCTATCAGATCATAGAATGTTTTATAAAATTCTGAACCAATACCATCCAGTCCTGGAGTTTTACCATTTTTTTAATGACCTAATAGATTCTTTGATTTCTTTAGTAGTTATTTCAGCATTTAGTGATTCTCTATTTTCTAAATCCAGTCCTTTTAGATTACATTTTTTTTTAAATGTTTCTATTCCTGTCCGATTTTCTTTCGTTTTGGCTGAATATAAAATTTTTATAATATTGCAAAAATCTCTCATTTATATCTTTAGTTTGTACTAGTAATTCACCTTTGTCTGATTTAATCCTATGGACTAATTTTTCTCCTCCAATTTTCGTAATTGACGAGCCAATAATTTTTGTGGTTTATCTCCGAATTCAAATTGTATTTGTTTAGTATATTGGTAGAGTTTTACAACTTGGTCTGACTGTATTTTATTTAATTTATATTTCAACGCAGAGAGTTTATTATGTTTTAATCATGGTTTGGGTTAGCAGCGTTTTCCGTTGTCTAATTGTTTGATCTCCTTTTTCCAATGCCTGTTGTTCCCTCCGATTCTCTTTATTATAAAATGCTTGAGAGGATATCATAATTCCCCGAACATACACTTTAAAAGTTTCCCATAATAGGGACAAAGGTATTTCTGGCTTATCATTTATTTCAAAGAAAATCTTAATCTGTTTTGTGATGTATTCTTGAGTTATTTTGTCTTTTAAAAATTTGTGGGTTAAATCTCCATTGTCCCTGTTTTTCCGTTTTACCAGTTATTTTAATCATAAAAGTTAAAGGTGCATGATCTGAGATTATAATATTATGATATTTTGAATTATAAGTGAATGGGATAAGTTTTAAATCTACCAAAAAATAATCTATTCTTGAATAAGTTTTATGCACAGGTGAGTAAAATGAATATTCTCGTCCAGCTGGGTTTTGCATTCTCCAAACATCTTTAATATTACTAGTATCTGTATATGCATTTATTAGATCACTGGAATGCGATTTAATTTTCCGTTGTCTTGATGATCTGTCTAAATAAGGATCTAGTGTACAATTTAAAATCTCCTCCAATTATTAGGTTGTGTTGTGGTAATTCTGGGATAGTATTAAATATTTTCTAAAAAACAGTGGGCTCTCAAAAATTTGAGCCATATACATTGACAAAAATCATTTTTTGTGTGTATAATTATCCTATTACAATAATATATCTACCATCACTATCAGTTATAGTTGAAGTGTGTTTAAATGAAATGCCTTTACAAATTAATATTGCTACACCTCTAGATTTGTGTGTAAAAGAAGAATGATACGCTTTGTCAATTTAGCTGTGTCTCTTGGATAAATGCCACGTCTACTTTAAGTGCTTTTTAAATGTGCTAATACTTTACCTCTCTTAATTGGTTCATTAATACCTTTAACATTCCAGCCACAAAATGTTATTCCTCCATTCCCCGTATTCATTTTTAAGTCTTGCATCTTTTATCTAAGGAGGTATGTAATAGAGAAAATGGTTCAGCTCGACATACCCGACTTTACACCCGAACTCCGAATAGATGAATTTCAAGACCCTTGGGTATCTCTCACGTATATATCTCCTTTGTATTAATTTATAAACTCAATTCAAATATAAAATAATAACAAAGAATAATATAAAAAAGGATAGATTAAGAGATTACTACGGTGAAAAAATGGGAAAAGAAACTACATCTAATATTATTGTAGTTAGTGTTAGCCATACTACCATGGCTAGCAATCTACCGACTTCCGTAGTCGATGTTACAAACTTATCCATCTCCATGGTTCCTTAAAATTGTTATTCCATAAAAATATTTAATCGGGAATATTAAACTCTGATGTGTGCAGGATCCCTCGGTCAAATATATGTAATATCTATACTTAATACATATTTTTAAAAATCATTTTTAAAAAGGGAGGGAAAAAAATGTTAAAAAAATAAAAAAGTGCCAGGGGGGATAAATGAAGTCAAACTTTGTATTCTGTGTGATTATATTTACTGTTTACCTAATTCTAAGTTAATCAGCTATTATTAGTTGTTAATCATTAATTGGTAGTTATCAGCTTTAATTAATAATAATACCGCTGTATAAATTTTAGTATTTGTTAGTTATTAATTTTAGTAGTGTTATTATTCTAATTGTTAGTATCCATAGGAGAGTCTCCAATCCGTATCTCCAATCCGAGTCTCCAATCCGCATCCTTCTCCATCTTCTTTAAATGCAACAAGTCTATAGTCCACTCCAATCCTGAAAATACAAGTTTATTTGTTGGTATAGTTCATCTTTGAAGATTTCATTCAGTCTTCCACTCGTTCCTTAATCCCCTGGGCAACGTTCATTGCATCCGCTGGGTTTTTGAAATAATGTTCTTCCTGGTTGTAGGTGACTCTCAGGGTGGCTGGGTACCTCAGACTGTACTTCAAATTCTTCACTTCAAAATTTCTTTTGGTCTCCTTGAACGCATTTCGTTTTCTTGGAGACCTCTGCTGGGCAGTCTCGATAAATGCTGATCGAATCTCCTCCAGGACATGATCATACTGGACTTTTACTATCATTTGTCTTGGAGGGGCGTCTTGCTTTGTATAACGTCTCATTACTCTGTGTGTTCGGGCTAGTAAAGGCTTTTGTTCCAGAGATAAAACCTTTTGCAATAAATTTGCAGTAAACTCTCGGGTATCTTGATTCTTTTCTCTCCCTTCTCGAATACCCACGATCCTTAGGTTCTGTCTTCTCTGGCGTCCTTCCAACTCGGTACATTTATCAGTTATTTTTCCCCAGTAAATCAGATAGACGTTGAATTTTCTTTGAGGTGTGTTTTCATAGTCTGAGCACTTGTTTCGGCTAAATCTTCAAGGTTCTATATGGCTGTCGACTGCTCCTTGAGTTCTTCCTCCACAGGTTCCAGCTCTGTTTCCATCTTATTTTGGATTTTATCATTCATCTCTACTACTATATTTGCAGCTTGATCCGTTAATATTTCTGCAATTTCCTTTTGCAATGTGTCAGATAATTCCGTGGCCGAGATATTGTTTTCTTTAACTCTTTCATCTCGTTGATTTTTTCTATTTCTTCCTTAAAATTCATTTTTGCCAGTTCAGTCTTTAATTCCAACTTTATTTATTTCTTTAACTCTGCCCTTTCTTGTACAAAAAAAACTTTAAGTTCTTCAATTTCCGATTTTTTTCTTCGATTTTTTTTCGACACATCTTCTTGGGATAGTGTCCTACCTGAGCCCGAGGCTTCAGTCGGGCCATGTTCTTGTTCTGCCTGTTTTTTGTCTTGTATATCAAAGTTTTGATTTATCCACGGGTGGGCTGCGCTGTGTTGCCATTACGAGTCGCACGCCTGATGACGTCACTCACGGCAGTCGGTGCAGAAACAGCAGGCAGCAGGTAGGTCTTTTCTCCCCGGTTTTTTCCTCGTTTTTTTCACGGAGCTGGCTGGCGTTACTCTCTAGCCCTCCATGGCGCCACCGGAAGTCAGAATCTACTTCCATAAGCTTCTGAATGGTACTTCCATAAGCGAGGGAATTGCCTGATTCACCTCTGCCCATTGCAGATATTGGACTTTGTCCATGGAACTGTCGAGTTACAATGCTGAGAACCATATTCTGCACTCTATTATACTTGAGCTTGGCTTGATTATATCTATATATTTGATTGGACTTTACTGTCTTTACCTTGCACTAAACGTTATTGTCTAATCATGTATCTACATGTACACTGTGAATGGCACGATTGTAATCATATATTGTTTTTCCACTGGCTGGTTAACACACAACAAACTAAACTTGTATTATCTGGTTTGATTGGATAGCATGCTAAACAAAGCTTTTCACTGTACCTCTGTACACGTGACAATAATAAGCCTATACTTAAACTTAATGCTAAACGTAAACATTCTTTGGTTTGAATAAGCTTTCTATATCAAAATTATAATCAGTGCCAACTATTCAAATTTCAATGTCTTTACAAATCAACAAATTGTACTCAACCAGCAATTTTAACACAGCTAGACATTTAAGAATACTTCACAACCAGGCGGTTAAACAGAGAAAAGAGTGCAAACAAGAATTAGGAAAACATCTAAAGGTAGATGGTCACATCTCTTTAGATAATTGGCAAAAGGATTTGACAGCTGCTTGTGTCTAACCTGTCACCATCTTGGATTTAAGCAAGAAGTGCTCAGAGCTATGACATAATAAATGTGCCATATGCCTGGCTCAAAATTAGTGAACAAACCCAGGGGAGTATTTTTCTTAAGTAGCATATGGGAAGCAAATTGTAATTTGTAAACCTTGATTGGTGTAATGAAACACAACATGAATAGATGCAGTCATTTATACCAGCAGAAATATTTGATCACATTTCTTCCATTATATTATGAGATATTTTGGAAAGGTATGCTCAGTAGTACACACGATTATACTCTAATGTAAACAATGTCATTCTTGCTTGACATTGAAGAGGGAGATGGAGAGGGTTTAGTTTAGTTTATTGTCATGTGTACACTGAAAAACTTTTGTTGCGTGCTAACCAGTCAGTGGAAAGACAATGCATGATTATAAGGTAGATACAAAATGCTGGAGCAACTCAGCGGGTGAGGCAGCATCTCTGGAGAGAAGCATCTTTGGTGTGAAGAAGAGTCTCGATCTGAAACGTCGTACATTCCTTCTCTCGAGAGATGCTACCTCACCCGCTGAGTTGCTCCAGCATATTGTGTCTACCTTCGATTTAAACCAGCATCTGCAGTTCTTTCTTACACATACACGATTACAATTTGAGCCATCTACACTGAACAGATACGTGATAAAGGGAATAACATGAATAATGTTTCGTGTGTAACGTTTAGTCCAGTAAAGTCCGAATAAAGATAGTCTGAGAGTCTTCAATGAGGTAGATAATAACTCAGGACTGCTCTCTTGGTCGTTGCTTCAATATGCGAGGTCCAGGGCACGTCGTGGGTGATATTTACTCCAAAGAATTTGAAGATTTCAACCATCTCTACTTTGGCGCTGTCAATTCACGGCGTACGTGTATTGCTCCACTTCCTGAAGTCGATCACTATCTCCTTTGGCTTGCCGACATTAAGGGAAAATTTGTTGTCTGAATGCCAGGTCACAAGGTTCTCGATCTCCTACCTGTACTCTGTCTCATCATTACTTGACATCCGGCCCACAACGGTGGTGTCATCTGTGAATTTGTAAATTGAATTGGGTTTGTACCTGGCTGCACAGTTGTGGGTGTACAAGGAGTAAAGACTGGGGCTGAGAACACATCCTTGCAGAGCACCAGTGTTGAGGATTATCATGGAGGATGATTTGACTCCTATCCTCACTGATAGAGGCCTGTTGGTCAGGAAGTCAAGGATCCAGTTGCAGAGATGAGTGCTGACTCCAAGTTTCTGCAAGTTTACTGATGATTTAGATAGGATAATGGTATGAATAGCGGAACTGTAAGCTATGAATAGGAGTCTGACATAGTTGTCTCTCTTATCCAGGTATTCCAGGGATGAGAATAGGGCCATGGAGATGGCATCATCCATGGACCTGCAGTGGATCAAAACTGCTTGGTAGACTGTATTTAATGCGTTCCATTACTAGCACATCATGATGGTAGATGTCAGGGCCACTGGACGGTAGTCATTTAGACATGAGGTCTTGCTGTTTTTTGGCACTGGGATGATGGTGGTCTTCTTGAACCAGATGGGTGCCTCAGAACGGAGTAGGGAGAGATTAAAGATGTCCATGAATACTCCCGCTGGCTGGTCTATACATCTACTAAGGGCACGGTCAGGAACTCAGTCTGGGCCAGTTGCTTTCCATGGGTTTAGCCTCTAACCTCTGCAACAGTGACCCTTGGGAGAGGCACATGTGAGTTTGAAGGGACGGATTTCATCGCTCTGTTGGCTCTGCTCAAAGTTCATCGGGTAAGGCCGCACTATCACCAATGATGTTGCACGTGTGGGTGAGTCTGAAAGAGTGACTGGAAGACACCGACATGTCTCCATGACAATGAATCGTGACTTTCATGACGTAGGGAGGATCTAGGTGATCATAGGAGGCTGAGGGGAAGATTGACCCCACAGTTCCTGATAGTGCTTCATCATCACTCAAAAAGACTGCAAAAAGTTAAAACCTGTCTGTTTTTTCTAAATCCCGCCCTAGATCTCCTCATTCTCTAAAAGATCACCCAACCTTCGTTCCTTACATCCTTCGCTCCTTAGATGCTGCTGCACCCGCTGAGTTTCTCCAGCTTTTTGTGTAACCCTCGATTCTCCAGCATCTGCAGTTCCTTCTTTAACACCATATCTCAACCCTGTTGGTTAAAGTATAATCAGGGGCTGAATGATATCAACTGAAGGTAGCTGAGCCTCATACACCCTGCGATGATGGCCTCGATCATTGTCCAAAGCAGGCTTTTTACAAATCCATTGATGCTCAGACCATGCAGAGGGTCGGTGGGGGGGGGAGGAGACCAACGCTGTCATAGGAGCTGCCTAATAATCATCAAGCTCTTCAGACACAAGAGTCTGCAGGGTTTCAACCTGAAATGTCAACTGTTCCTTTCCCCCCAAGTTGCTGCTTGATCTGCTGAGTTCGTCCAGCGGATGTCATAAGGTCAGAAGGAATAGGAGTAGAATTAGGCCGTTCGGCCCATCACGTCTACTCTGCCATTCAATCATGGTTGATCTATTCCTCCTTCCTAACCCCATTCTCCTGCCTTCTCCCTGTAACCTCTGACACCGTTACTAATCAAGAAAAACTCAGTCCTCTATTGTGAAAGATCGCATTGCTATACTGTACATATACAGTTGAAGTGAAATGATTCCCCAGAAACAATAATTCTATAGTCCTGCACTCACTCACATGGGTGGCTTAATACCATACTGTTGACACCTTGGCACAAAAACACACACTGATCATTTTAGGCACTGGGGATTACAATAAAAGCTCTTGTCAAATATCTTCCAGCAATATTTGCAATAAAACATTGAGTACTTGTATTGGAGATCATTTTTTTAAAAATTTGAATCTGAGTTTTTTGGTTTCTCTGGAAAATATGTAGATAGATTCTTGATTAGTACAGGTGTCGGGGGTTATGGGGAGAAGGCCGGAGAATGCGGTAAGGAGGGAGAGATAGATTGAACGGCGGAATAGACTTAATGGGCGAAATGGCCTAATTCTGCTCCTATCACTTATGATCTTATGATCTTATGAACCAGGTCCATGAGCTCCAGAGATGCTACCTGACTCACTGAGCTACTCCAGCACTTTGTGCCTTTTGTTTGTACACCAGCATCTGCAATACATTGTGTCTTCAGAGCTTATGTTGTCATAGTTTTCTTATGGTTCAGGATGATTTCATTTCCTCTATTTTCAACTCTGGTGGAACCGAAGCACTTCTGTTCCCACTGTGCATTCTAAAAGAGTACTTGAAATACAAAGTAGGCGTTAAAGGATTTGACAGAAAGGAGAAAATTGAAAGAGGGAGTGGGTTGATATTTGTTTTGTGCTCAGTCCTCTATTGTTTCAGCTCAAAGATGAAACTCGCTAGTTAAGAACCTTGTAGATGGTATTTTTTCTTTTAAAAAACAGCAGCAGATAGATAATATTTCTGAATAAAGGTATCAGATGAGTAATATTAATTAATTTGCACTTTCCTTGGCTGCTGCCTGACCTACTGAGTATTTGCAACATTTTGTGTTATTATTTCAGTGATGTATCTGCACGTTGACTAAACGTGCATACGTGGTGAAGATGTAGGCTCAGTGCTCTCCCGTTAACAGGCAGAAAACCAGACAATAATAGTTTGCGTATAAATCAAGACTTGATTAATGGCTATGTTGGTCCTACTTAATAATTGCTGTGAAGTGTCACCACACTAATGGCCTCATTAATCCGTATTGCAACAATACCAGCCTCTGCTTTTTCTTGCTGTTTGCCACATCCATGCATCACCTGACTTGTTCATTAGGAAATCGTCTGATCTGCTATGTGTACAGCAGATTATTTTTTTTAAATCTGCCTTTCTGATGATTAGTGCCGCAGAATACAATGCTGTCTGTACATGACTCCAGCAGCAAGCCAAGCGGTGGTGATACACGCCTGGTTCCAGCACACCTACCTATACCCAGTGATGAGGGAAAAAGGAAACTATCCAAAAATATTATAAAGAAGCACAACAGAAATGCTGTAATTTGACCTCTTAAACCTTCATCTAGAAGGTTGGCGAAGGCTGATATAATGAGCATACGTATATTCCCTGCCACATTAGTCAAGGACAAATAGCAGCACCACCACCTGCCTCCCAATGTTACCTCATAACTCAAACAGAAACACCCCTGGTTTGCATCCTTTTCCTGTGCATTCTCACCAGAACAAACTGCAAAGCCTTCACTGGCACGTTACTTATCTGACTACTGAAGATGGTGTACCATTAACCCGATCTTCTATTCCTGCATGCTAACCAACCTGTTACTGTTGCCTAGGAAAACTTTCCCACGAGTTGGAGGATAGTTCCTTTCCACAGCCCGGGTCAGCACGGCCTGGGCTGCACAAAGTAGTAAACTTGGCTAGGCCACCGGGGTAAAGTTGTGGGGAGGACAGGAGCGTTGAGAAGGAGGGGGTCGGAGATCAGAGCAGCAAACTCACTCACCGCTGCCGCGGAGCTCTGGGTGCGGAACCACTGCATTGTGGCTGGGGAGGGAAGGAGCTCGGGTGGCTGCGAGAGCGGCCTCCGGGACCGGACAGCGGAATTGGCCGCCACCTCAGCGCCTTCAGCCGGCCCAGCCGCCAGCCAGCCACGGTGTCCTTCAGCACAGGCGCAACCATTGGAGGTTGTGGTTGGCGGGTAGCTACTGGGCGGAAGGCTGGCTGCTCCATTCCGGGCTCTCTTTCCCTCTCTCTCGCTCTCCCCGCTCTGTGATCTCCTTGAGCCAAGAAGTAAATAGCCCGCAGCACGGAATCCGGTTCCCCATAGAGTAATATTAAACTACCTATTATTGAGCACAAGAGGGCACTGTTACTTTTTCTAATGCATGTTCAAATTATCTTAATTAATTAGTGTGCAACTTTTGGCGCTGACGAGTTACGAATTCCTTCTTAATGATATTTTATCTAAATCTGCGCCAAATTTCAGGTAGATACCAAACATGGGTCACCTTCGTCACAGGCGCAACCGTTGGAGGTTGTGGTTGGCGGGTAGCTACTGGGCAGAAGGCTGGCTGCTCCGTTCCGGGCTCTCTTTCTCTATAGATGCTTTTTCGATGCTCAACCCACAGCCTATTACTCCATCATTTCGTGTTACTGTTGCCTGCTCAGCAATAAGCAGGTGTGTGATCCAGGATGTGGTGTAAAATAGGTTCCAGACCTCAGTCACAATGATCACAATTCTTCGCCAGAATGTAAACAATCAATAATAATTACCCGCATTGCTCTTTTTTTTATTCCATATTCCAGTCTGACAACGGGTGGCATGGGCGAGGGTGGCACGGTGGCCCAGCGGGTAGAGCTACTGCCTTACAGCGCCACAGACCCGGGTTCAATCCTGACTCTGGGCGCTTGTCTGTAGGGAGTTTGTAGGTTCTCCTCGTGACCTGCATGGGTTTTCTCGTAACCTGTGTGGGAGGAAACTGAAGATCTCGATGGCCCACAGGGCCTGTTTCTGCGCTGTATCTCTAAACTTACCTAAACAAAACTAAACTAAACATGACAGTCAGTGTCCAACAGTGTCATGTTTTGTTAATAGGTGCTTTATGATGGTGAATAAGATGATCTGATTATTTCATTTTGATTTATGATCTTCTCTGCAAGTTCCTAATAAGAGATGAGCTAATAACAGGGTCATTGTGAATAATCCAATTAATCATTTTCTGCTTGAAGATGTTGGGGTTGAGTTTGGCTGCTGGGCAAAACGTGAATGGAGGAGGCGATTGTTGTACTGGGAGAGGTATCTCCAAAACACATTCAGTGTGGGCTGTGACCTCACAAATTAGACTGATGATCCGCCACTGTCTGCTGCACATTTCCATGCACTATCCTGGTGAATCTGCAGCAAAACCTTTTTTAAGGGCACATGTACATTTAATTATATTTATGACAATTCAGTGTCTGGGCAACCCTTTCACGAAAAGGGTCCCCAAACAGGTATATTGTGCAAAAATGAGCAAGAGGCAAGCAGTATCTAAGGCCAGTAAAACCTCAAAAAACTCTTTCAAAAATGATCATACATTATTATTATTTTTTTAATTCTTTAAAAGGTCATGCATGATTTCCTTTTCATAAATCCACATTTACGCTGCTCAATCCTGTTGCTACCATCAATGTGGTTCAATATGAATTTCAGAGATTCTGACATTTTCCCTTCCACTCATGTCAGACTAATTCTTGATCCTCAAATGTCAGGTCTGCAGTTTTCCCTGTTTTCCCTCTCCCTCCTTTCCTATATTATGGGGTTATCTTTTCCACCTTCCAACCTGTGAGAACCTTTCTAGAATCTCTGGAATTTTGGAAAATGACAACCGGTGTGTCAATTATCTCCATAACCACTTACTTGTAAACTTACTCATGCAGGTTAACAGGTCCAATTGGTCACCTGGGCTTCTAGTCCCATTAACTTCTCCAATAGAACTTTTTTAATGATTTTTAGTGGATCAGAAACACACTTATAGTTGTTCACAGCTTTAAGTTTGAAAGCAGTCTAGCTCAACTTTAACTCGTGGCAGAGGAATGGATCAATTCCGTAGCAATTTAAATGAAATGATGTGAAACAGAACATAAAGGTTTCAGTCCTCCAATGTTGAACGTGCGTGTGATTTGCTTTTCCAAGATTGGATATTTCACGATCAGACTGCCAGCACAAAATTTGCAAAGTGGTTGAGAGACGGCGGGATAAACAGTAGAAATATGTGAACATCATCCTCATGGATGATGCTGCAGGAAGGCAGAATATAGATAAAGAAAAGGTCTTTGAAGGGTGGTGATATGGACTAAGAAATAAATAACTGCTGAAGATGTTGTGGAATCAAGAATTAGTCAGCAAAAGTTTAATCCGAGAGGGTACAGATTTAACAGAAACCCGAGCCACAACTTTCTCACACAGATGTGTGATGTGTATGTAGAACAAGCTGGTTGAGGCAGGCACAGCAACATTCAAAATGACTTTTGGAAGGGTACATAGATAGAAATAATTTGGAAGCATTTGGGTCAAATGCAGGCAAATGACACCAGCTTAGGTCGGCATGGACGGGTTGAGCTGAAAGTATCCATGCATGACCCGTTGACAATAATTTGTGTCTATCTGCAATTGGAGCTGTAATGTCAAACATCAGATCATGTTTTAGACACAAAATGCTGGAAAAACTCAGCAGGTCAGGCAGAGTTGGAGAACTGGACTAGGTGACGTTTCGGGTCGAGACCCTTCTTCAGTCTGAAGAAGTTTCGACCTGAAACGTCACCCATTCCTTTCTTCCAAAGATGCTGCATGACCCACTGAGTTACTCCAGCATGTTGTGTCTATCTTCGGTGTAAACCAGTGTCTGCAGTTCCTTCCTGCACATGTTATATTCCTTCTTCATCTTCACCGTCTCCTTTTTCCATCAACAGTGAAAAGAGCAGCTCAAATTCTCAAATATCTAAAAATGAAACTGTGATAATTATTGGGTCACGATGAGGACAGAGGGAAACATGAATGGTTATATTGTCTACAGTTCCTCATGAGACTGAGGCAATGAGAGAGATTTGGAATGTGGGTGGAAATCATCGATCAACGCCCGGCAATTTCGGTTTTAATCATATCAATTCCTCTGACATCCTCTATCTCCTCCATAAAATAAAAATATGCAAGGACACTTATCTCTCTCTAATCCACAGGCTGCTGCCTGTTGTGATGTGTCGTGATGCCTGTGTCTATTTCAAGGCAGACAAATCTCTTGTGTTTCTCTTTTTCAATGCAGGGGAAATTATATTCAAGAAAAAATAATTCTATCTTCCATTAGAATGAAACCCATAACTATTTGATAATATTGTAATTTCTTACACATGCATTCATAAATTTACATACTGTAATATCAATCTTAAATGCTATTTCCACAGAATAAAAGAATGTCTACCATGTATCCCAATAAAAGTTTAATGATTCAATTCCAAATCTTCATTAAGAAATAATCAGCTTACAAGAGCTAACTAGAATTATTGGTATTCATAACAGGTAGGCTCACTCTAATCAAAGCAATTACAAGCAAGAGTCTCAGTTGTGTATTGAAGTCAGATGAAAATCAAAACTGCATTACAAGGTTGCTCCCAATGATACACAATAATTACCAGAATAGCAGCAAATACAAACCATTTTCAAATGCAATCAAACAATGGTCAGAATGAATTGCTGTAATAATCTTATCTTAAAAGGCATATTATTTTACAAATTCAAAAATCAGAGGTGCAAAGGGACTTGGGAGTGCTGGTGCAGGACTCCCAAACAGTTAATTTGCAAGTCGAATCGGTAGTAAGGAAGGCAAATGCAATGCTAGCATTTATTTCGAGAGGGCTAGAATACAAAAACAGGGATGTAATGCTGAGGCTTTACAAGGCACTGGTCAGGCCCCATTTGAAGTATTGTGAGCAGTTTTGTGCCCAATATCTTTTATCCATCAATACCAATCCCTTTTACTCCCAGCATTTCATCAGAAGCCGTCTGTGCCTTGTCAATTCAAGTATTCATCCAGATATTCATTAGATGTTATGAAAGTACCTGCCTCCATCAAATACTCAGGCAATGCATTTCAGATTCCAACCATCCTGTTTGTGAAACAATTCTTCCTCAACCCCTCCCTTCATCTCCTGGCTCTTAATTTAAGCTAATTCCTTCTTATGTTAGACACCTCAGTTGTGGATCAAGTTTCCTACTATCTACACCCCTCAAGAGTTTGCAGACCTCCACCAACCTCCCTTCTTAGCTTACTACGCTCCCAAGAAACAGATCCTGTCTCTCAGTCTCTCCACATTACTATGAAGGTAGTGGTGAATGTCATCATTGTTATTTGCCTTTTCTAGCGATGTGAGAAGTAGTCCATGTTTTCAATTATTTCATTGTGATCCACTATTATCAGACTGCAATTTCACGCAGTGTGGGCAACTTAGTACATTGATTTTGTGGATGTTGAGAATTAAAACCCATTCTGTCAAGTGTTTTGGTGCATGCGACAATGATGTCTTGGAGCTTGGCTTCAAGCATACATGAACACAAGAGTTGACCACATATATTGCATTATGTTTGAAAATTAGTTCCACTCGCTCGGGAGGTTTTTAGGAGGTGAGGTGCGACTGAGGCGAGAAAGATTGGGAAATGTGTTGGGGCAATTGTTTAACGGCCATGTTTAACGCCAGTCTTCTGCAAGATTTTTTTTTTGAGATGATACCATGGGTTGCAATTCTATCATGAGGCAGAGGTAAGATGAAAATTTAATTTTGTGGACTGTCATAGTTCAGAAAGGTATTCAAAAGCCTCATGTGATTGATGACTAAAGGCCATGCTGTTTCTACTCCCTGAATTCCTCTTGCAGTTAAGTCCTTGATGCCTATTATGAGATAAAATTCATACTGTGACTCTGCTGGGATGGAGAGGTGGAAACACTTCCATAGTTACCAGATCTCTTCCCTTCACATTTACAGTATTACTAGTGTCCTTGCCATAGCTCCCAATTCCCAGATGTGGACAATGAGACTGTGGGTTTCTGGCTGAAGTTATTCAGCAACAACATTAACAGTCTCTCCGTTCCCAAAGAGTTCCATCTGCCCTCCCTCCCCCTGTTCTTGGCTCTCAGTGGAAGGGGCCCTGGAGCATAGCTGAGTTTCACAGCACTAAAGAATGCATGTGTGTCACTCAGTCAGAGAGCTGCTGAGACTCCTGCACTCTCTCCATCCACCATCTGTTTTTTAGGTCCTGGTTTAATGTAGAGCCTCGTTCTTCAACTGCCTATAGATCTGTTTCAATTTCCTTGAACTGTCACAGTATGCCATGTTGTTACTTATGGGCGGAGCACCAAGGCAAATTCCCTGTATGTGAATACTTGGCTAATAAACTAACTTACTTACTTGAATAAAGGTGGAACCCTTGATCTATGAAAGCTTACATTTACAATTAATTAGTGCACCAATCTCATTATTTTCATCAGATCAGTCCTTCTGAGGGGAGAAATCTCGCTGTGGCATCATTTCAATCGAGGAAAGATATGGATCATGCAGAGGAGATTAGTTGAACCTGGAATCATGTTAAACACAGACATGGTCCCAATGACCTGTTCCTGTGCTGCACTGTTCTATTCTATATAAGCCGCTGAGTTACTCCAGCATTCTGCGTCTACGTTCTATAGTCTATGTTCTATTAAGTTGTCCGCCAGGCATTTTTGAGAGAGACTGGTCATCACTAGATTCAGCATTCCTTACGCCTCTCTTGCTGATATCAATTGTCGAAGCATTGACTCACTTCTTACCCTGTTGTTGAAGTCACCCAAGAGGAATAGTTTATCTCCCTTTGGAACGTAGACTAGAGATTTTGTCCTCAAGCTCAAAGTATAACTCCACCTTGGGCTAATTGTTCCAGCGTTTTCCTTGTTTAGGCTTGTTCAGTCATTCAAACAGTCAAATAAAATAACTATATTTAACAATTTTCAATTAAGAAGCAAAAAACTCCAGGTGCTTGTTAATGCACAAGAAGGCACAGTGCTGGAGTAAGTCAGCTGGTCAAGCAGCATCTCTGGAGAACGTGGACAGGTGACATTCTGGGTCAAGACCTTCATCAGGCTGATCCTAAGGAGGGAGAGAGGAAAGCTGGAAAGGGGGAGAGGTTGGACCTGCGTGCCAGATAGTAGGTCAGCACAGGCGAAGGAGGGGGGTTTGATAGGTAGATTGTAACACAGGCCAAAGATAAGAAAAGACGGTGCGAGAGAGGTTTGAATAGTTGTGGATTGCGGATCCGGAATTGTGGGTCATCCCATCTCCATGCCTTTTCCCATTCCACAGAACCGCTCCACCGCAACTCCTTGGTTCACTCATCTATTCCCACTCAAAACACCCCATGCCCAGGTACTTTCTCTGCTACCGCAGGAGATGTAACACCTATACCTCCTCCCTCGCCTCCATCCAGGGACCCCAGTAGTCTTCCAGGTTACACAGAGGTTCATATGCACCTCCTCTAACATTATCCACTGCACATAGTGTTCCGGATGTGGCCTCCTGGACATCGATGAGACAAGTGCAGACTCGATTACCGTTTCACTGAATACTTGTGCTTGGTCCTCCAAGGTTTACTGGACCTCCGGTTGCTAACCATTTCATCTCCGAATGCCATATTGAACTATCTGTCCTGGGCCTCCTCCATCTCCATTGTGAGGCCACACACATACTGGAGGAAAAGCACCTCACACTTACACCTACGGTATGAAAATTGAATTCCTGAATTTTTGCAAACATCTCGAATCCCCCCCCCCCCCCCCCCCCCCCCCACTTTTCTCCCCAACCACCTCCCTCTCTTTCCCTCTTCCCTTCCCTGTGCCCCACTTAGACGCCCACTTATTTTTCCCTTCCTCTCACCCCCACCCCACCCTCCTCCCAATATCCTTCCTCTGGTTTTACAATCCAAACCTTTTCAAGCCTGTCTCACAACTTCCTTACTTTCTTATCTCTGGCCTTTGTTCCAACCAGCTGCCTATCAAAACCCCCTCCCTTGCCTCTGTTGGCCTATTACCCGACATGCATGTACTGCCTCTCCCCTCATCCAGCTTGCTTTCCCACCACCCCATCATTCTGAAGAAGGATCTCGACCCGTAACATCATCCATTCTTGTCCTCCAGAAATGCTGCCTGACCTGCTCAGTTACTCCAGCACTTTGTCTTTTATTATTAATAGTGTAAAGCCTCTCAATAACTGACCTCTTGATAACGGGCTTGGGTTATAGCGGACTGACTGTTGTAGACCCAATCCGAGTATGGAATGACCACTAGGCAGATGGAACGGTTCGTGGTTTGGTTTCAGGTATTGTACATTGATGTTGCTCTGTTTTTCTACTGTCTTTGTTACAGTGTAAATAAAAGTATTTTGAATAATTTGGAGATTTACACATTCAAACACATTTTTCGAACCATTTTAGCTTAGTTTAGTTTGGAGATACAGTATGGAAACACTTGGAAACACTAAGTCAGTGCTGACCTGCAATCACACATACACTAGTTCAGTATGTAGGATGGAACTACTGCAGATATCCTCCCACATAACAACTGTAGTTGTTCTATTATTCCTCCCACACTGCAAAGACAAAGACATTGAGACAGCTTGGGTTTCACCCGTCCACCCAACACTACAAGGGACTGCAGTCCTGCAGCCCAACTGGCCTCCGCAAGCTGCCAGAGACCAGACCCCGACTGCCCCCCGCAATCATGTTTAATTCATACAGAGAGCAAATTTACAAGAGCTCGATATTTAGTGTCACTGAACATCAATATTTTATCTTCTTCTCTTGCAACAAGATTTCCTACCAAAACAGCACAAAACTCTCCACCTGTGGCGCCATCCGGTGGTTAGGCCACTTACTGAGCAAACCCTCGGCACTTAGGCTGGCAGGGTCAGGAATTGTGTTTGGCGGAAAGGAGTCGTCACGTGGTTAAGGGGTGTGCCCTGGTATATATTGAGAGCCCCAGTCCCGTGTGTGCTATCCTCAGTACTTCCCAAATAAAGATCACTTTGATTCACAACGCGTGGCTCGCTATACACCCTTGCATTGTGACGGAACCATTTCAATGCTGTTCAGTTGAGAAACTTAGTGCAAGGTTATTGTGTAGCTATCTCCTTAGCTTCTAGTGAGGAAGCTTACATATTTCTTCAACTTTCAGCTCCATATCATTAAACTGCCAATTTAAAATTACCCGTCTTTCAGAGTCATGCGTTTTTTCAAAATCTGATATAACATTATTATAATTATGTATATTGAATCCTTAAAAGTAGATCAAAAAGCTGCACCGCTTCTGAATGGTTGCAGCAGTAGTATCAGAGTGTCCAGAGCTTAATATTTTCTTTTTTTTTTTTAAAGAAGGAATTGCAGATGCTGGAGAATCGAGGGTACACAAAAAGCTGGAGAAAACTCAGCTCTGCGGGGTGCAGCAGCATCTAAGGAGCGAAGGAGATAGGCGACGTTTCGGGTCGAGACCCTTCTTCAGCACCTTAAAAGTGTCCAGAGCTTAATATTTTCCTTGCTAGCCAGTGAGTACCTGAGGCTATTGGTATGGTTCTTCAGTCTGAAGAAGCGTCACCCATTCCTTCTCTCCAGAGATGCTGCCTGTCCAGCTGAGTTACTCCAGTATTTTGTGTCTAGCTATGGTAAAGCATATCACCAGTCTGAAATGACAGCTGAAAGAACAGCTGATACCTTTTAAAAGGCTGGAATTTACAGCCAGATGCAAGGTATCCAGCCATCTTCAAAATAACATATAAAACAAACTGGGGCATAAGGAACAGTAGACGGTTGTGTTGGAGTAACTCGGCAGGTTAGGCAGCATCTCAGGAGGACATGGACAGGCAACGTTTTAGGTCAGGACCTATGTACAGATCCGAAGCGTCACATATCCATGTCCTCCAGAGATGCTGTTCCACCTGCTGAGTTACTCCAACACTATGTGAACTTTTTATCTGGAACAAATTGTTCTATCGCTACTCCAGCAACCCGGCATCAATCCTGACCTCCAATCTTCTCTGGGTGGAGTTTACATGTTGTCATTGTTACCAAATCAGTATGCTCCAAGTGCTTCAGCCCCCTCCCATGTCACAAAACAGGCTGCCTCCTGCAACCACATACAACTCAATGTAAACCTGCCAACTCCAGAAGTTAGCTGGACTACACTTCTTCCCACTCTGCCTCTTGTAAAGACACTATAATCTACTCTCAATTAGTCCATCTCCGCCACATCTGCTCAAGATGAGGCTTTCCATTCCAGAACATCCGAGATGTCCTTTTTCTTTAGTAAATGTGGTTTCCCCACTGCTGTCAGATAGATCCCTTACCTGCGTCTCTCCTGTGTCCCATAATTCTGCTCTTGCTCCCCCTCCCCCGAGATAGGACAAGGGTAGTGTTCCCTGATCCCCACCATTCATTCCGCATTCAACCATCACATCAAATGTGATCCCACCACTAGTCACGACATCCCATCCCTATTCCTTTCCGCCTTCACAACTCCTCGGTTTACTTATCCCTTCCAACCCGACCATTTCCCCCCCCCCCTTTTTCATTTCACACCTCTCTCCCCTGCGCCCCACCTGGACTCACCGTGTGCGGACATGGTGCCGATGGACAAGAAGCCAAAGCAAAGAAGTGGAAGCCAAATAACCGAATGGAAACAAAGCCGAAACGCCAACTAGCCGAAAGGGCTGGACGCCTAAAAGCCAACTAATCAAAAGGTTGCATTGCCTAAAAGCAAACTCACCAAATGGCCGCTCTGCCAAAATGCCACCTACCCGAAAGGCGGAGTCGCCTACAAGCCAACGGACCGACTGCTGCTCAACAGAAAAGACAAAAACGGACGTGACGTTGCCAGGGGGGCGGTTCTTTTCAGCGATTGGTCCAGACCCCACGTCCATCACATCACTGTGAAGGCATGAACATTGTCCCAAACCTCTGCTCCACCCGACCCGCAGCCCGCGGAGGCTGGCCGTGGGAGAGTGGGGGCTGAGTCGAGGGATGCGCACCTTCGGCCGCTTACAACTTGGTGCTTGGATTCAGATTACCCAGTCACCTATGGCTTGTGTGAGAATATGACCCCCACGCTCCCGTCTCCCCACTTTTCTCTCTCCCCCTCTCTCTCTCCCTTGTCTCTCTCCCCCCTCTCTCTCTCCCCCTCCCCACTCTCCCCCCCTTCTCTCTTTCTCTCCCCCTTCTCTCTCTCCCCCTCTCTCCCCCGTCCATCTCCACCTCTGCTCCACCCGACCCGCAGCCCGCGGAGGCTGGCCGTGGGAGGGTGGGGGTCATTTTTCCCACACAAGCCATTGGTGACTAGGCAATCTGAACCCAAGTACCAGGTTGTAAGCGGTCCGAAGGTGCGCATCCTTCTGGACAGCCCCCATTCTACCACGGCCACACTCCACCTCATCTCCCCCATGCAGCCGCACTGTGACGGGCTGTGGGTCGGGTGAAGCGGAGGTGTGGGACAGGCTGTGAGGCAACCCCAGGACCCTGACACCCACACTGGGTGATTCACCCCCACCCCGGTCGCGGGGGCAGACAGCTCGGGGCAGAGTAAATCACTTTTAAAACATGGGGGGGGGGGGGAAACACATTCCCTGGCGGGTCAATGACAAGTGTGCATGACAATGAACAATTTTATTTCCTCCCACTCCCCCCGCCCTCACCCTGACAACAAGAAGCACGTTTTATTTATTACCGTCTTGTTGCTTACGGAACGCACACAAGCTCCCATGCACAAAACACCAGATTCTGTAAACTGTTTTAACCGAAGATAGACACAAAAACCTGGAGCAACTCAGCGGAACAGGCAGCATCTCTGGAGAGAAGGAATGGGTAATGTTTCATGTCGAGGCCATTCTTCGGACCTGAAGACTGAGTCTGAAGAGTCTCGACCCAAAACGCCACCCGTTCCTTCTCTCCAGAGATGCTGCCTGTCCCACTGAGTCACTCCAGCATTTTGTGTCTATCTTTGCTGTCAGTGCCAGTTTTCACAACTTCCATAGCCGCTCTGCATGTGCGGGGGGGGGGGGGGGGGGGGGGGGAGAGAGAGAAAGGAAAGAGAGGGGGGAGAGAGAGAGGAAGGGGAGAGAGAGAGGAGGGGAGAGAGAGGAGGGGAGATAGAAAGGGGGAGAAGAGAGAGGGAGAAGAGAGAGAGGTGGAAGAGAGAGGGGGGGAAGAGAGAGGGATGGGGGGAGAGAGAGAGAAGGGGGGAGAGAGAGAGAAGGGAGAGAGAGAGGGGAGAGGGAGAGAAGAGGCGAGAGAGAAGGGGGAGACAGGAGCATGGGGGTCATTTTCCCACACAAGGCATAGGTGACTGGGCAATCTGAACCCAAGCACCAAGTTGTAAGCAGCTGAAGGTGCGCATCCCTCGGGACAGCCCCCACTCTCCCACGGCCACCCTCCGCGGGCTGCGGGTCGGGTGGAGGTGTGGGACAATGTTCATCCCTCCACAGTGATGCGATGGACGCGGGGGTCTGGACCAATCGCTGACAGGTCCCGCCCACTGGCAACGTCATGTCCGTTAATTTACCTTCCTGTTGAACAGCAGTCAGTCCGTTGGCTTGTAGGCGACACCACCTTTCGGGTAGGTGGCGTTTTGGCAGAGCGGCCATTTGGTGAGTTTGGTTTTAGGCGACGCATCCTTTCAGTTAGTTGGCTTTTAGACGTCCCGCCCTTTCGGTTAGTTTGCATTTAGGCGTCCCACCCTTTTCGGTTAGTTGGCGTTTCGGCTTTGTTTCCATTCGGTTATTTGGCTTCCACTTCTTTGCTTTGGCTTCTCGTCCGTCGGCGCCACGTCCAGGTACCAGACTCACTTCGAATTATCCCCTCCCACTCACCTTCTACCTACATATCCTCCTCTTCCCCACTCCCCTCCCCCCCACCCCCCACACCACCTCAATCAGTCAGATGAAGGGTCCCGATCTCAAATGTTCACTTACCCATGCTTGACTCCAGCACTATTGATCATTCTTTTGTAAACCAGCATTTGAGTTCCTTGTTTATACAAAACAAATGTGCTGGTAGATTAATCGGCCACTGTAAATTATCTCTTGAGAAAGTGCGTGTCAGGCGAATCAGATAGGCGTGCGAGAGGAGAAAGGTTACAAAGAAATAAGCAGGGAACTGCCAGGGATGCTCCGTTTGCCGGTACATGCTGATAAATCAGATGACCTCCTTCACTGCTTAAGAAAGTATGGAATCATAAATATTAATTTGTCCTAAGGTGTATGAAGGTAGATCAATCTCCTAGGCCTGATCAGATATATCAAAGAAAAGAAAAGAAACTGCAGAAGCGTTGGCCGATATATATGAATCATCACCAGACATGGTGCTGGATGTCTAGAGGGTGGTTAATGTGGTGCCTCTATTTATGAAGGGCTGCAAGGAAAAGCTGGTGAACTATAGACCAGTGAACCTAACATCTGTGGTAAGTAAGTTACTGGAGATAATTCTGAGGGGTAAGATATACATGCACTGGGATAGATAGCAGCTGATTAGGCATAGTCAGCATGGTTTTGGATGTGGGAGATTGTCTTAAGAATCTGAGTGAGCTCTTTGAAGAAGTAACCAAGAAGGTCCATATGGACTATATTATAGCAAGATCTTTGATAAGGTTTTGCATGATAGTCTGTACTGTAAGGTTAGATCGCATGGGATCCAGGGAGAGCTAGCTGTATACGGAATTGGCTTTATAGAAGGCGATGGATGGTGATAGTGGAAGTTGGTTTTTTGGACTGAGATCCGGTGACTAGTGGTGTGTCTCAGGGATTAGTGCTGGGCTCATTGCTGTATGTGGTTTATGGATGAGAATGGGCAAGGCATGATTAGTAAATTTCCAGATGTCATTAAATTAATGGTATCCTAGACAGTGAAGGTGCTTATCAAAACTCACAACAGGATCTTGGATCAATGGTACTTTTAATGTCTCACTAGAGTAAGTGGGACCCAGCATCACACAGGAGGGCTGATTCCCCCCGACGCAACCCATTCCACAACGCAATATTCCACCACTCACCCATTCCCCCAATGCAACACGTTCCCCCAAATCTATGTTCCACCACCACCACTCTGGTAGGGGGTGTGGGGGATTGTGGGGAGGGGGGGATGAGGAGGGGTGTGTGGGGGAGGGAGTGTGTGGGGGAGGGGGTGTGTGGATGATGGGGTGTGTGTAGGAGGGGGTGTGGGGGAGCATGTGTGAGGGAGCGTGTGTGGGGGAGAGGGTGGAGGGGAAGGGGGTGAGGGAGGGGGTTTGGGGAGGGGGTTTGGGGGTGGGGGTGTGGAGGAGGGGATGTGGGGGGGGGCTGGTGTGGGGGAGGGGGCTGGTGTGAGGAGGGGGGGGGGGCGGGGGGAGGGGGTGGTGGGGGAGCAGTTTTGTGGGGGAGGTGGGGGAGGGGGGGGAGGGAGCAGGAGAGGGGAGGGGGAGGGAGGGGGGGCTTGTTTTGGGGGAGGGGGGTGGGGGAGGAGGTGGGAGAGTTGTGGGGAGAGGGATGTATGGGGGAGGGGTGTGTCGGGGAGGGTGTGGGGTGTGGGTTTGGAGGGAGGGTGTGGGGGAAAGGGGTGTGAGGGAGGGGGGTCCTTCAAAATGTTCATAACTTTTGTACTATTTCACCAATCGGAACAAAACTTATTTGACTTGCAGCAGAGTAATGGTAAGGTGGCGAAAATCGTAGCGTTATGGGGGATCGTTTTTGCGGAATTTAATTACAGCGCAGACAGGAAATGGCCGAGATGAGAGTTTCAGTAATATACTAGACTAAGTGGGACCCGTTGGGTCCCAGCATCACACGAGAGGGCTGGTCCCCCAATGCAATATTCCACCTCTCCACCAATGGGGGGGGGGGGGGGGGGGGGGGGGGGGGTAGGGGGGGGGAGGGGCTTTCTGGAGCACTAGTATGGGTGTTGTGGGCTGAAGGGACTGGTTTCCAGAGGGCTAGTGTGGACATTGTGTGCCGAATGAATTCTTGGGCTGGCGGCTCAGTCACTCAAGCCTGTTGTACTAGCAGCTCACTCACTCATGGCTAGTGGGCTGGCAGTTGACTCACAGCTATTCTTTGAAATTCCATTTCAAGCTAGGTGCAAGGCCACCAAATTCAAGTGCAGTTTCATACCATTTCAAGCACGGTGCAAGGCCACTAAAGACAGCGAGTCATGACCTCTCCCTCCTCCTTGCAAAGACTGAGCCACGCCCACCCCCATTCTGAGTTTATAGTCCCTCCCCCCTCCCACCAGAAGGGGCGTGGCCTTCATGCATGATTGACAGGAGAGAGAATCTCAACATTTTTTAAACACCAATAACTCTTTTATTTTTCATTGATGGGAAAAATCCTCAGCACCTGATGAGCAGAGAGGGACTCTGAGTATGATGGCCAAAAATCACAGCCGTATGTGGTAGTGTTTTTTATAAAATCAATATAAAGCACAAAGAGGAAGTGGTCAAGATTAGACTTTTAATTATATAGAAGGCAAGGAAACTTTAATTAGGCAAGGCAACTTTAATTAGACAAGGCAACGTTAATTAGCAACTTACATTTCCACAAACAAGGCAACTTTCCAAACCAAAGGCAACACAGCATTTCCAAAAACAAACATAGTTTTTTTTTTTTTTTTTTTCTTAGCAATACAGCTTTAGCATTTCCAAACAAAGGCAACCACTCGTCTTTATCATTTTCCAAACCAAGGCACAGCTTTAGCATTTCCAAACCAAAGGCAACACAGCTTTAGCATTTCCAAACCAAAAGCCAAACTATATTTTTTTCAAAGCACATTACATGTGTTCAAGGTTATCACTAACTCAGCACTGACAGATCAGTAGCGGGCGAGTGGCTGAAGAAAGCTGCGCGGGACAGCGAAGAAAACCACTCAATTGCGAAGAAAAAATAGTGGGCCGGGCCGCGTAGACATGCGGCAAACAGAGGAAGTGGCGAAGCGAGGTGGCGGGAAGAAAGGCGCGGGCGATCACGTTGCGGGGCGTACGAGAAGAAGGTGGCGGGGAGCGGGCGGCGCGAGAGGCGCGATACCGGGAGCGCCGGGGGCGGGATTTCACAACTCAGAAGACTGAGAATGCGACGAGCGCGAAAGTGCGACCTAAGGAACACACAAACACACCTAAAAAACAAAACACTCCCCATCTTGCAGAGAACTGAGGCACCTCCACACTTCCGGGTTTTATAGTCCCTCCGGAAGGGGCGTGCCTTCAGGAGAGAGAATCTCAACATTTGTTAAACACTAATAACTCTTTTATGTTTCATCGATGGGAAAAATCCTCGGTACCTGATGAGCGGAGGGGGACTCTGAGTAAGATGGCCAAAAATCACAGCCGTAAGTGCCAGCGTTTTTTCTAAAATCAATATACAGTGCAAACAGGAAGTGATCAAGATGAGACTTTTAGTAATATAGATAGAAGATAGATGTACCTAAGTAGTGAAATATTTTTGGTTGCATGTATTTCAGTAAAAGTATTACTATGTATAAGGACAATCTTAGATTAAGTGCAAGTGTATATGAATCCTTGTACACTGAGACAGTATTCAAGAGTCGCCAGTTTTTGGCGCCATTTACAATTTCCAGTTGTTATAAGTGCAGAGTTCATGACCTGGCCATGATAAAGGTGTATAAGATCATGAGGAGAATATATAGCGTGAATGTACAGAATCTTTTACCCAGCATAAGAGAATCAAGCACCAGAGAACATAGGTCTAACATGACCTGGTGGTTTCGCAGGGTCGGCCTGCCTAAGTAAAGACATTGGTGTCCTCCACTGCTGCTTAACTCTTGGTGAGGCGCCCGATCCAGCTGAGCCACAGGCTGCTGCAGGATCTCCAACATCGACCCTCACACTCCACCGTCAAGTTCCGGCATAGCCTCCCGCAGCCAGTCCATTTGTCCCTGCATCCGTCGCGGCCGCCATCTTGGATAACTTCACCCACCTCTCCGGGGCCTTGGGGAGGAGTAGGAAGGGGCAGCTTACCACTTGGGGACAGCAGTGAGCCATGCCTGATTCAGAGGATACGTGTGGCACCACAGTCTGATCTTCATCTTGAAGTGCGAGGGATTGCCTTGTGAGAAACCAGGGCAGGACTTCACAATGAATGGTAGGGCTCTGGGAAGTGTTGTATAGCAGAGAGATCTATGAGTGCAGATACATACTTCCCTGAAAGCGGCGTCACAGGTAGAAAGGGTGGTTTAGAAGCCTTTTGGTTCATTGGCCTTCATCGGTCAGGGTATTGAGTATTGGGTATTAAGACGTTGGAATATTATGCCACAGTCGGTGAGGCAACATTTGGAGTACTATGTTCAGTTTTGTCCATCCTGTTATTATACGAAGGATGTTATTAAACTGGAAAGAGATGATTCACAAGAATGTTGACTGGACCTGAGGGCCTGAGCTTATAGGGAGAGGATGGCATGTGAGGACTTTATTCCTTGGATTGCAGGAACCCGAGGGGTGACCTTATAAAGGTGTATAAGATCATGAGGAGAATATATAGCGTGAATGTACAGAATCTTTTACCCAGCATAAGAGAATCAAGCACCAGAGAACATAGGTCTAACGTGAGGAGAAAGATTTAATAGAAAAAACTGAGCAGTAACATTTTAACTGAGAATAGTGGGTATATGGAACGCGTTGCCAGAGGAGGTAGTTGATGCCGTACTGGAACAGCATTTAGAAGATACTTGGACAGGTACATGATAGGAAACGTTTAGAGGGATATAGGCCAAACGCAGGCAAATGGGACGAGATTAGATCGGGTGTTTTGGTCGGTTTGGACAAGTTGGGCCAAAGAGTCTGTTTCCACGCTGTATGACTATGACTTTATTTTTTAATAATATTTATATCTCTAGCATTTTGCTGTTTTTGTTTTCAATGTATTTTACTTGTTGTTGACAGTAATGTTTAATATACAACTTTAATATTCACTCAGTACCTTATTCATTAGAACAAGATCATCACTATAGTTTGATCAATATTAAATACTGTAGAGATGGAATTATGTTTTGATATAATACATTGAATTATAAATACTGATCATATTGGTAAAGCTCAATGGAGTCATATTTCCTTATTTTCATCTACTATATCCCAAAGGGAGGAATTTTAATTATGTGATAATCCTCAAATAATCATTAGAGTTATGATGATAATCATTAGGGTTATGCTATTAAATGTATTCTCAAATAATCATTAGAGTTATGCTATTAAATGTATCCTCAAATAACCATTAGGGTTATGGTATTACATTTTTGCAATCGCTTTAAAATATATTAAAACTCATACTTATTGAGATACGTAGGCAGAACTAGAAATAGTGGAAATTGTTCTTCCATTTGGCATCTGAGATACTGCCAAATATTAAATTTGATATCCAAGAAGCTATATGCCAACAATCATTTTTAATGATCGATGTTATTATTGCTACTGCCACAGTTATGTTCTCTAATTTAATTGTTTAAACTGTTAAACTTAATAAAGTGCTACTGTTCAGTTTGATGTCGATTATTTTTGGAAGTGTGGTGTTCATTACGATGGTTGAAATAAGTATGTGGGATGTATTTGGTATTATTTGATTAAGGCTGCAGCACTGCTTGGTTCAGTTTTCCCTAATGAAATTTTAGTTATATATATCTTGCTGAAAATGACAGTTCCATATTACAATCTGTTTAAAAAATCTTTGAAATTATGACGTATTACATGCAAAAGCCATTAATTTCCATTTAATTCCATTAGTCACCCATTTCAAAATGGGCACAGTCTAACAAAACAAGCATTTTGTCAGAAGACAGACACAAAATGCTGGAGTAACTCAGTGGGACAGGCAGGGTCTCGACCCAAAACGTCACCCCTTCCTTCTCTCCAGAGATGCTGCCTGTCCCACTGAGTTACTCTAGCATTTAGTGTCTATCTTCGGTTTAAACCAGCATCTGAAGTTCCTTCCTAAGCATTTTGTCAGTATTTGTAAGAAATATATATATTTAGAAGAGAAATAGAAATAGATTGGTTTGTGATGCAATTGCTGGCAGTATAACTTTACTCTCTGCTCTCAGAATATAAGTAAGTGTATGTAACCCTCAATATTATATCCCATCAATACAAGCGTTTTGTAAAAGCCCCACAGTAGTCAAAAGTCAAGAGCATTTTATTGTCATATGTCCCAGACACAACAATGAAATTCTTACTTGCAACGGCTCAACAGACTAGTACATAGTACTCTATAAACAATATAGTAAACGAGAAAAAAAGTTCAGTGTATGGATATACAAACACAGAAATAGAAAGATAGTCCTGTACACACACACACACACACACACACAAACGCGTGTACACATACAAAACAAACAATAGTGCAATGATAATAATAATATTCTATGTAGTTCAGAGCGTATTTGGAGGTTGTAGTGTTTAATAGTAAGATTGAATGAGAACTTATCAGTTTGAAGTTTGATCTTTATTTTATGAGGAGTTACGATGAGGGATTCCATGCTCACACACTGCCATAATGACAAATGGAGGAAGTATTTTAACGTATTTCAGACATGAAACTGTGCTGAAAAACAAGACGGTATTTATTTAACAAATAGCAAATAATAATAACCCTACTTTGGGGATGTGGTCCATAGGAACTTCCATCATTCTTGCCGCCGATATAGATGCAGCCCTGGTGGAGTGAGATTTAAAAACATCAGTGTCCACCCCCGCTATACCCAAAACCACCCTTAGCCATCTTGAAATAGTTTGCACGGTGACTCTGTGATGAGGACGTTTGTGACTTATAAGCAGAGTCCTTTCCGTGCTCCTGAGACACTTGATGACCTGCATGTAGTGTAAAAGGTGGGTCACTATGCATAGGCGGCTGTCTACGGGGTAGGCCAGGAAATCCAACTTGCGACCAGATGATCCAGGCCTGTTTTGTTTGAGTAACCCCTTATTGTTGGTTAACCATGGCGTCCATACTTAGCTTGTGTAGGGACTGGACCCGTTGCGCCATCACGAGTGCCATCAGCATTTACCATTTTGTATGTCAACTTGGCTAGGGAAAGAGACATTACTGGTGCCCACCCTCGGAGCATGGTTAGCACAATGTCAATATCCCAGGTCTGGGAATATCTAGGCCTGGGGAGATTTAAGTTAAAAATTCCCCTCATAAGTTTAGACAAAAGGGGTGGAGGAAGGGGGTGAGACCCAACTGCAAGATGATCTAAACCTTGTCCGACATATGAGGATAGGGCACTCCTGGCACAGTTGATGGCACTGTAGCTTAAACCTTCATCAAAATGAAGGCTTGCCAGGGACTCCAGCACTTCCGTAATGGTGGCTGTGTCATATGTGGTGTTTGTCTTGGTACAAAACACCTCCCATTTCTTGAGGTAAGTGAGGTATTGTCTCCTGGTGGACTCCCTGCATGATGCCGTGATGATATTCATTGTTCGGTCCGAGAGTCCAAAATCCTGGAGTGGCCTTTTCAAACCCTGCAAACCAATAGGTTCATCCGGTCATGGCACGGGTGACTCTCCCGTCACAGGATGTACCAATAAGCTCGGATGTTTGGTTATTGGAATGCATGGTTCTGAGACCATGTCTAGTATTAGTTGGGGGGGGACTACAGGAAACCATGGCTGAGTAGGCCAGTCGGGTACAACCAGAATACCCGATGCGGAGTCTTGTTGAATTTTCTGCAAGACCTGACTGATGAGGCAGAAGTGGGGAAATGCATAGAAAAACAAATCCCCCCAGTGCAGCGAGAAGCGTCCATCGCTACTGCCCCAGGGTCTGGTTCCCATGCAAAATATGTTGGTCTTTGGTGATTAAGTCTGGATGCAAAATGGTCGATATCTGGTGTTCCATACCGATCTACAATATCGGCAAACACTTTGCGGTCCAACATCCATTCGGTGTTGTCATTAAACTTGCGTGACCTGGTGTCCGCCACTGTATTTAGCTTACCCGGAAGGTAAGTGGCTGATATCAAAATGTTCCATTCTAAGCACCAGTGCCAGATTGTATTGACCAATTCATCACAAGATAGCGACTTAATTCCACCCATATGATTGATATAAGCCACCACGGTGGTATTATCAATTTGTAAGCGTACATGCAGATGGTGCATGTCCGAACAGTAAGCCTGGAGTCCATGAAATGCTCCCAGCATTTCTAGATGATTAATTCCCAGTGCCGGGAGTAAGGTTAATTCATGTGCATTCCATCTACCACCGCAACTGGAGGTGATATTAGTTGCTCCCCAGCCTTAAGCGCTGGCGTCAGTTTGTAGTATAACCGAGGGGTTTGTGATTGTAATGGGATTAGAGCAATGTTGAGCATTGTCTATCCACCATTGTAATTCCAATTTTGCTTTTGCTGGTAATTGCATTGGCCTGTCAAAATGGCCAGCATGGTGTTTGAGTGCTGCAATTTTTGCTCTTTGTAGGTTTTGGTAATGCAAAGGCCCAAATTGTGTGGCTGGAAAGGCAGCCACAAGCTTCCCAATTACCCTGGCTACTTGCCGAATAGACGGTTTACTGATGCCAGCAAGGCTGTTACATGCTTCTATCAAGTCTGACACTTTGTTCGGTGGCAAAGTGACAGACATATGAAAACAGAGTCAATCGTGAATCCCAAATAGTCCATAGTGGTAGAAGGCATTTATTTGGATTTGTCTGGATGGATGATAAACCCCAGTTTTTGAAATAAGTGCTCAGTGGCTGAGACAGCAAATTTTGGCCAAAACTCCAAGGTTTTCCGCACAATAAATGTCATCAAAGTAATGCCATAACAATATGTTTTTGTTTTATGAGACACGCTAAAGCTGGTTTCAATTAATTTGGTAAACAGTCTGGGTGCTGATGTTTAATCCATTAGGCAGCGCTTTTACTGCCAGAGCTGCCCCATCCAGACAAATTTCAAATATCTGCGATGATCTTTGTCTAGTGGTACTGAATAGTATGCATCTTTTAGGTCGATGCAAGCCATGAAGTATCTCTTGGAAACTAGTTGTTTGGCAGTAACAAAAGTTTCCATTTTGAAGTGGGCGAAAGTATTCAGTTGTGTCAAATCAATAATGATGCGGCATCCTCCGGCTTTTTTATTTTTGGTGAAGATGTTCGATACAAACTCAGGAGATTCATTTTTGGTTTTCTCAATTACCCCTTTCATATGTAGTCTTAAGAGTTCAGCATGACCTTCTGTCTTTTCTTTCTGTGAAGTACAAACTTTCGACTAGGTGTATGCTGAACAGTAAGGGGAAGTTTGTGAACAAATTCAATTTTGTATCCCTGAACACTTTGCAGTATGAAAGGATCAGAAGTTATAGAACTCCATGCATCCCGAAACAAGTGCAACGACGTGAGGAATTTAAACATGCAATGTTCCTGAGGCAACCAGACCCACCTACCTCCATGGTTACCAGCGGTGCTGCGTTGGTTTCCTCTGTCCTTGTTTCCTGGGAGGTAGAGGTGCTGTGGTGTGGGGGTGGCGCATCTTCCAGGAAGGCCGTGCTGGGGCATGGTCTAAAAAAGGCCATTGAGCAGGTTGGACGGCCTTCGAGCTTTCACCAGCAGGTGTTCTGTCGCTGTGGTAGCGTGGTCTGCTGGTGGATGCATAGGGGTGCTGTCGTCGCAGGTATGAGGACTTGGTGGCAGCCGGCACTTTTATCATGCCTATTGCCTTTGCCTCTTCATCAAGGACTTTTACCTGCTTAGGCAGGTTGTCCCCAAATAGTAGTGTAGGCGGCTGTGCACTGCTGGGTCTGCACAACCCCGCGAACTTGGGGTTCAGTGCAGGCCGGATGACACTCTTTCTGTAACAGTTGATCTCAAACTGAGTGTGACAGAGGAGTGCCAGAGCATCCTGTAGCTCTTCCGGCATGTCCACTCCATCCATTGACCTGGCAACGGCTGTAATCCCAGAAGCCAGTAGTTTTAGGATTTTTTGGAGTTTTATTTCCTGACTTCTGATGCCAGGGCTCATGTTACCCCAGATGGGGTCGTTGAGGAAGACACAATTCTCGGAGCTAGGTATTTGGCTGCGGTGTCATTAATGGCCTGTTCCTGAAGTTGATTCGTTGCCATGTAGTTTATACTAGCTGCCAACTTCGGCTGCAACGGCAGCCCTTTTTGGGTAGGCATCACAAATTTTGATACCATACCCAGTAGCTCCCCTTCTGGCACCCCTAGCATTGATGTTTCTTCAGCCACACTCTCCTCTTCAGAGTCAGCCCAGTTCTGACTCCTTATGCTCCTTGCGAGGAGGGTGAGACATTTGGCAGCCCTGTAAAGGATGCTGCCGTGGGTCTGCGAGGAGACCCACTGTGACCATACCCCTGCTGTAGCAGGTCACGTTGGAGCAACTGCTCCACCATCTGCTCCATGCAGGATAGTCGACCACAGTCGCTTCCCACCGGCGTGGTGTCCTCCAGTGCAGACTCAGCCGAGTCAGCGGACCTGCCCGACTTCCGGGTGGTTTTGCCGCCAGTCCGAGGAGCACCTGCGGGTTGTAGCGGCGTGAAGTCGGGGGCTGCGGTGTGTATCAGCAGCTCTGGTGAACTCGACCGCTGCTGGCTGCCCGCTTCGCGGTCCTCGGCAGCTAGTTTGGCAGCGGCTCATTTGGACTTCGTCCTCGATTCCATCTTGGTGTGCTCAGTAAGAAAAATACTTAACAGAGCCGACAATGACCTCAGGAGTGGTAAGTACTTACCTGCGGGCCGTTTTTAAACTTACGCTGGAGGAGTGGCGCCCCTCCTGCCTGTCGCTTCGCAATGCGTTCGAAGATATGTCGCGCATGCGTGCTGGCGGGGTCTTCACGTAGTCAGTCACGTGCCTCCGAAGTAAAATAGCCTGATGACTGTAGGAAAGAAGCTGTTCCTGAACCTAGAACCTAAACCTAGTTTTCAGGCTCCTGCACCTTCTTCCTGATGGCAGGGGTGAAATAAGAATGTGGCCAGGGTGGTGTGGGTCTCTGATGATGCTGGCTGCCTTTGATGCAGAGACTCCTGTAAATCCCTTCAATGGTGGGGAGGTCAGAACCCGTGATGGACTGGGCAGTATTCAGTAAGGCAATCAGATACAAGTATTACATGAACATGCTGCTGTCAAAACATTACTGTAATTGCAATTTCATTAATTCCAACAGGAATATCAATATCCATCCAAATTATAAGCTTTTGTAGAAATAATATGAATCGTCGCTCCCCAAATATCTTCAAAATATAACTTTGGAAAATTTGCGGAGTAGATGAAAAAGACAATTTGCAGAAAAGGAGTGGTGCAACCTACACTCCAGGTGTTACTTCTCATAATCATAAAATCCAGCATAATCCCGTTATAGAATGTTTCGAATGCTCCAATGCAGTCCCCAGATATACACTCCTGTATAAAGAACACATCAATTTTTGGTCTGCATTATATCTTTCTTCATGAGTCCCAGTCATTGATAGAAAGGGTCTCAACCCAAAACGTCACCCTTTCCTTCTCTCCAGATATGCTGCCCGGTGAGTTACTCCGGCACTTTGTGTCTATCATTGATATAATGAATTCTTCTTCTAACCCCAAAGCTTCATTTCCCGCAACATCGTCTTAAAACACCCTACAAATCACTTTTGCCATGATGCAGGCTGAAGCACTCGGTGTGTGGCTTCATATGTAAAATGTAAAAATCGAGGGTAGAAGCAATAGGTAGCAAGAGTGAAAAGTAAAAAGTGGCAGGCAGACAAAACCAGGCAAAAATCTAAAAAAGGGCCACTTTTCAGCAAAAATTGTATAAGGGGTAAGTGCGTTGTAAAGACAAGCCTGAAGGCTTTGTGTCTCAATGCAAGGAGTATTCGTAATAAGGTAGGACGAGTTGAACGTGCAGATAGATATTATATGATTATGATATTGTTGGGATCACGGAGACATGGCTCCAGGGTGACATAGGCTGGGAGCTGAACATCCAGGGATATTCAATATTTAGGAGGGATAGAGAGAAAGGAAAAGGAGGTGTGGTAGCGTTGCTGGTTAGAGAGGAGATTAACGCAATGGAATGGAAGGACATTAGCTTGGAGGATGTGGAATCGGTATGGGTAGAGCTACAAAACACTAAGGGGCAGAAAACGCTGAGTGGTGGTGTTTGTTGTGTACAGGCCACCTAACAGTAGCAGAGAAGTTGGGGATGGTATCAAACAGGAAATTAGAAATGCGTGCGACAAAGGCAAAACAGTAGTTATAATGGTGTGACTTCAATTACATATAGATTGGGTTAATCAAATTGGCAGGGGTGCTGAGGAAGAGGGATTTTTTGGAATGTATGGGGGATAGTTATCTAAATCAACATGTAGAGGAACCAACGAGAGAGCAGGCTATTTTAGACTGGGTTTTGAGTAATGAGGAAAGGGGTAGATAGCCGTCTTGTTCTACGTGCCCCTTGGGCAAGAGTGACCATAATATGGTTGAGCTCTTCATTAGGATGGAGAGTGACATTGTTAATTCTCAGAAACACTGGTTCTGAACTTAAAGAAAGGTAACTTTTGAGGGTAATGAGACGTGAATTGGCCAAGATTTGACTGGCAATTAATTCTAAAATGGTTGACGGTGGATTACAATGGAAGACATTTAAAGACTGCATGGATGAACTACAAAAATTGTTCATCCCTGTTTGGCAAAAGAATAAATCGGGGAAGGTAGTGCATCCGTGGATAACAAGGGAAATCAGGGATAGTATCAAAGCAAAGGATGATGCGTACAAAGTAGCCAGAAAAAGCAGCATACCAGAGGACTGGGAGAAATTCAGAGACCAGCAGAGGAGGACAAAGGGCTTAATTAGGAAAGGAAAAATTAGATTATGAAAGAAAACTGGCAGGGAACATAAAAACTGACTGTAAAAGTTTTTATAGATATGTGAAGAGAAAGAGAGTTAGTTAAAACAAATGTAGGTCCCTTGCAGTCAGAACAGGTGAGTTGATCATGGGGAACAAGGATATGGCGGACCAATTGAATAACTACTTTGGTTCGTCTTCACTAAGGAAGACATAAATAATCTGCGAAATAGCAGGGGACTGTGGGTCAAAAGGAGGAATTGAGTGAAATCCAGGTCAGTCGGGAAGTGGTGTTGGGTAAATTGAATAGATTAAAGGCCGATAAATCCCCAGGGCCAGATAGGCTGCATCCAGAGTACTTAAGGAAGTAGCTCAGGAAATAGGTGGATGCATTAGTGATAATCTTTCAAAACTCTTTAGATTCTGGAGTAGTTCCTGAGGATTGGCGGGTAGCAAATGTAACCCTCTTTTTAAAGAAGGGAGGGAGAGAGAAAACGGGGAATTACAGACCAGTTAGTCTAACATCGGTAGTGGGGGAAACTGCTAGAGTCAGTTATTAAAGATGGGATAGCAGCACATTTGGAAAGTGGTGAAATCATTGGACAAAGTCAGCATGGATTTACAAAAGGTAATCATGTCTGACGAATCTTGTGGAATTTTTCGAGGATGTAACTAGTAGCGTGGATAAGGGAGAACCAGTGGATGTGGTTATATCTGGGACTTCCAGAAGGCTTTCGACAAGGTCCCACATAAGAGAGATAGTATACAAACTTAAAGCAATACGGTATTAGGGGTTCAGTATTGATGTGGATAGAGAACTGGCTGGCAAACAGGAAGCAAAGAGTAGGAGTAAACGGGTCCTTTTCACAATGGCAGGCAGTGACTAGTGGGGTACCGCAGGGCTCAGTGCTGGGACCCCCAGCTATTTACAATATTATATTAATGATCTGGATGAGGGAATTGAAGGCAATATCTCCAAGTTTGCGGATGACACTAAGTGGGGGGCAGTGTTAGCTGTGAGGAGGATGCTAGGAGACTGCAATGGGTTGACTTGGATAGGCTGGGGTGAGTGGGCAAATGTTTGGCAGATGCAGTATAATGTGGATAAATGTGAGGTTATCCACTTTGGTGGCAAAAACAGGAAAGCAGGGACTATTATTTAAATGGTGGCCGATTAGGAAAAGGGGAGATGCAGCGAGACCTGGGTGCCATGGTACATCAGTCATTGAAAGTAGGCATGCAGGTGCAGCAGGCAGTGAAAAAAGCAAATGGTATTTTAGCTTTCATAGCAAAAGGATTTGAGTACAGGAGCAGGGAGGTTCTACTTCAGTTGTACAGGGTCTTGGTGAGACCACACCTGGAGTATTGCGTACAGTTTTGGTCTCCCAAATCTGAGGAAGGACATTATTGCCATAGAGGGAGTGCAGAGAAGGTTCACCAGACTGATTCCTGGGATGTCAGGACTGTCTTATGAAGAAAGACTGGATAGACTTGGTTTATACTCTCTGGAATTTAGGAGATTGAGAGGGGATCTTATAGAACTTACCAAAATTCTTAAGGGGTTGGACAGGCTAGATGCAGGAAGATTGTTCCCGATGTTTGGGGAAGTCCAGGACAAGGGGTCACAGCTTAAGGATAAGGAGAAAGAAATCCTTTAAGACCGAGATGAGAAAGAATTTTTTCACACAGAGAGTGGTGAGTCTCTGGAACTCTCTGCCACAGAGGGTATTTGAGGCCAGTTCATTGGCTATATTTAAGAGTGAGTTGGATGTGGCCCTTGTGGCTAAGGGGATCAGAGGGTATGGAGAGAAGGCAGGTACGGGATACTGAGTTGGATGATCAGCCATGATCATATTTGAATGGCGGTGCAGGCTCGAAGGGGCTGAATGGCCTACTCCTGCACCTAATTTCTATGTTTCTATGTTTCTATGTTTCTATAGCATCTGTACGACAAGTTTTAATTTAATTGTGATTGTAATTAATTTATTAGCCAAGTATGTAAAAACAGACAAGGAATTTGATTTACCATACAGTCATACCAGAAAAAAAGCAAAACACACAATTACATAAAAGTTAACATAAACATCCACCACAGCGGCTCCCCCACATTCCTCTCTGTGATAGAAGGCAACATTTTCTTCTTTCCTCCTTATTCTCCCGCGGACAGGGCAGTCGCACCATCCGCAATTGGGGCGATCAGGGGCAAACAAAACTCCCGCAAACGGGGCAATCGAAGCTCCTGCGGCTTAGAGCTCCCGAAGTCGATCCCTGACAAAGGGATCACAAGCTCCACGATGGTAAGCCTGACAACCCACAATGATGGAGCTCTCCAAGTCGATCCCCAGCAAGAGGCCACCAGCTCCACGATGTTATGCCGCAGCGCAGAAGGAGATACGATATATGGAAAAAGTCGCATCTCCGTCGAGGAAAGAGATTTTTTAAAGTTTCCCCCACCTCCCATAATACAAAACTAAAGATACACTCAAACATACTGTACATTTAACAACAAACTAAAAAGAAAAGGAAAGGACATGACAGACAGTTGGCGAGGCAGCCATCGTACGGCGCCACCCAGTGGTGGTAGAGGTAAGACAATCAGATGGAAAGAGTTAGCGGCCCCTCTTTGAGTCAGTGGACTGGTCCATATTCAGGGACTCCGCAGCTAACCTGAATGAGTACGCCACTGCTGTAACTGACTTCATCAGCAAGTGAATGCAAGACTGCGTGCCAACTAAGTCAATCTGAGTTTTCCCCAACCGGAAACCATGGATGATTTCTATGTAATATTCACATGTACATTCACAGGTTAAGGCCAGGACTGCTGCATACAAGTCAAATTACTGAGCAGTACATGAAGACCAGCTATGATCTCCACAAAAGTCATCAAGGATGCTTATGGACCTGTCCCACTTGGACAATTTCTCAGGAGACTGCCGCCGACTGTCAAGTTGCCGGCAGTCGCCTGAAAAACCGGCAACTGGAACGCCGACTATCAGAGTGGAACACTCTGAAAAAACACATTGCTTCCTTCACCAGCCTTTATGCAGGGGGAGGGGGAGGGGGGGGGCAAGCAGGGGGAGCACTGTCTGAGTGCAATTCACACATTGCAAAGTCAAGGTGATACAGCCACACACTGCGATGAACAGGAAGGTTGGTGCTGTAATTAAGATGGCTAGTGTATGGTAAGTCCTTTAAAATAGGGGGGGAGAGGTGGGGAGAAGGAGGGAGGAGTGGAGACAACTTTTAAGAAGCCAGAGATACACGGCTGTGAAACTCGGCGGACATTAACATTACTGGTCGGTTATCCTTGGTTCTGAAAACTACTGCTTACTTTTGTTTTCCCCAATGAGCCAATGAAATTCACCGGTCAGCACCGGCAACAACCCACGAGAACCTGGCAATCCACTAGGACCTCCTGGCGACCCACCTACGGCCGCGACTAGTTCCCAGAATGCGGGAACTCCTCTCGACCATGAAAGCAACTTCCCAGCATGTCCGGCGACTCTCCTGCAGTCGCCTAAAAAGTCGCCTAAGTGGGACAGACCCATAAGAGACAATACCGGGATAAACCTGAGTCCTATTAATCGGACACATGGAGAATGTGGTAAAGTTTGAATAAGATAACTGGCTGCAAAGCTTGGTCAGGCAACATCACTGTGAATAGTGCGGCCCTACCTGATGAACTGAATACTTTCTATGCTCACTTTGAGCAGAAGGCCAACAGGGTGGTGGCACCTGGCCCTTCAGACTCCAACGTGCCTCTCCCCAGGGTGACTGTAGCAGAGATTAGATCGGCCTTCCTGAGGGTAAACCCACGAAAAGCAACTAGCCCAGATGGACTTCCTGACCGTGTTATTGGTAGCTGCGCGGACCAATTAGCAGGATTATTAGGGGACATCTTTAATCTCTCCCTACTCCATTCTGAGGTACCCAACTGCTTCATGAAGACCACCATCATCCCAGTGTCAAAGAAAAGCAAGACCTCATGCCTAAACGACTACAATCCAGAGGCCCTGACATCCACCATCATGAAATGTTTTGAGAGGCATTACATCCAGTCTACCCAGCGCCTTTGATCCACTGCAGTTCACCTACCTCCGCAACAGGTCCACGGATGATGCCATCGCCTTAGCCTTACGCTCATCCCTAGAACACCTGGAGAAGAGACACCTACATCAGACTCCTATTCACAGACTACAGCTCTGCCTTTAATACCATTATGCCATCCAAGCTCATCACCAAACTCACAGGGCTTGGGGTCAGCACTCATCTCTGCAACTGGATCCTCACCCTCCTGACCAACAGACCCCAACCAGTGAAGATAGGGGACAAATCATCCTCTACGATAACCCTCAACAAGGGGGCTCCACAATGATGTGTTCTCAGTCCACTTCTTTACTCCTTGTACATCCAAGACTGTGCAGCCAGGTACAAATCTAATTCAATTTTCAAATTCGCAGATGACACCACCATTGTGGGCCGGATATCAAATATTGACAAGACGGAGTACAGGAAGGAGATTGAGAACCTCGTGTACTGGTGTCGAGACAACAGCCTTTCTCTTCTTCTTCTTCTTGCGTATGGTGTGCACAACCTAAAGTTGCAGGACAACTTGTTCTATTTGATCTTATTTAATTGTGCACGCTGGGTTGATTGCATTCGTTGAAACAGGGCGGACCACGTGAAGGTTGCAATCTTCCACCCCAACTTTTCTCTCAACATCAGCAAGACAAAGGAGATTATGATCGACTTCAGGAACATATCCCAGTTTGCATTGATGGTGCCGAATTAGAAATGGTTGAAAACTTAAAATTCCTAGGAGTCAATATCACCAACTTCTCCTGGATCACCCATATTGAAGCAACGACCAAGAAGGCACACCAATGACTCTACTTCCTTACAAGGCTTAGAAAGTTTGGAATGTCCCCTACAACTCTCACCAACTTCTTCAGATGCACCATAGAGAGCATTTTATCAGGATGCATCACAGCTTGGTTTGGGTATACAGTAGCTCCATCCAGGGCCGCATGAAGTTGCAGAGAATTGTGAACGCAGCCCAGACCATCACACAAACCAACCTCCCTTCCATTGATTCCATTTATACCTCACGCTGCCTCCGCAAGGCCAGTAGCATAATCAAAGACGAGTCGCACCCTGGCCATTCCCTCTTCTCCCCTCTCCCATCAGGCAAATGGTATAGAAGTGTGAAAACGCACACCTCCAGATCCAGGGTCAGTTTCTTCCCAGCTGTTATCAGGGAACTGAATCACCTACCACAACCAGAGAGCAGTGCTGAAGTATCAATGTATGGTACAGTGCTCAAATATCACTGTACCTTAATTGGTGCATGTGACAATAAATGTGAACTTGAACCTCTTTGAAGACCCTCGGACTATCCTTGATCGGACTTTGATGGCTTTTCCTGGCACTAAATGTTATTCCCTTATCATGTATCTATACAGTGTAAATGCATTGATTGTAATCATGTATTGTCTTTCTGCTGACTGGTTAGCATGCAACAGAAATGTTTTACTGTACCTCGGTACACGCGACAATAAACAATAAACTAAACTAAACTCCCAGGATGATGTTTACCTTATTAGGGTGGGTGGAGCTGCAATCCCACACAAGCTCTGCCAGAGAATCCCAGAAGCATTAAGGGTCTGTCCCACTTGGGCGTCATTTGCCCGTCACGCAGGTGTCGCGCGAAGATTTTGTGAATCCGAAAATCCTGGGGCGCCACGCGCGATCGTGCGTCACTGCCTACCACGCCACACCACGCGCCATGCACACGTAATGCACGCCATGCGCGCATCACGTGCGCTTCAGGACGCTTGAGTCGTGACACGTAAATGATGTCGCGTAAATGGCGCGCAAATAATTCCCAAGTAGGACAGGCCCTTTAGAAACCTGAATGACTGGATTGCTGCTTTTTGTGCTTGAAGGACAGTGGTACTGGTACACAATAATATCATCATTATGAGCAGGCCAATGCGGCAAAATAATACAAAGATACAAAGATTCACTCGTACACCTATACAAGTCGATAGGATTCTGCCAGAATTATCTTTGGCATAATAGTAATTCCACAAAGATTGATCGGGTCGTAATTAGTTGAGGATATTAATTGCTTGTAATTTATTGCATTACTCTCGGACAGTTGCTAATTTTATCAGTGTTAATTTGCTATCAATCACTTTGTATTAAAGTTTGTTGATGAAAGCCACTGATGCTGGATCACACAGAGGTAATTGGTGTGAGGCTCAAACAATAATCACAGGAAATCTGCCAACAATTATTTAACCATTTCCAGAGGGGAATGCTACTTCAATTCATTTAATTCATTTGGACGCATGAAAATAATGCTTCCAGATATACTGAGTTTATTAAGAAGGATGCTTGTGTTCCAACACTGATTGAATACATTCTCAATCAATCATGGGATTCATTTGCCCTTACAAATACTGAGCCAGTTGAACTTAATTTTGGACGCAATATACTACCTGCATGAAATCAAAGAAAAAAAACTACACCTAGAACTTGCAAGCTTATACCGTGGGTTTTGCTGGGGATTCGTACTGCCCCGAAGGAGGACTTGGCTTCTTCCTCTGCAGAAATAGCGTATGGTGCTCCGCTTATGATTCCGGCGGCACGTGGGTTGCAGGAGCTGCCGTTATCTGTGTTGATCCGTTTGCGGGTAAAGGTGGGCACGCTCTCTCTTGTCCCGACGTCTCGACATGGTGCAGTGTCGTCCCACGTTCCATCTGCTCTCCAGGACTGTTCCTTTGTGTTCCTGCACCATGACCCGCATCGCGCGCCTCTGCAGCGGCAGTACGAGGGGCCCTTCCGGGTGCTACAGCGTGGACCTACAACGTTTGTTTTGGAAATGGGGGGTTGGCGTGAGACTGCGTCCATGACTTGTTTGAAGTCGGTCCATGTAGACCTTAGCCAACCTGTGCTGGTGGCCCAGCCTCGTCCTCGGGGGCGTCAGCGGTCCCGGCCGCTCTGGCCTTCGCCTTTCCCGGTTGTGTCCCTTGTGGGGGGGGGGGGGTGAGTGCACGAGGTCCGGCCGCCTCGTTCGTCTGCACTTTTCTGCTTCCAGTTCTTGGGGGCAAGGAGGGTCCTATGGCGCCACCTGCTGGTTTGGCCACTTACTGTACGAACACTCGGCAGCCAGGACCAGGTTCATGTGATGAATTTGGCGGGAAGGAGTTGTCACGGGGTTTAGGGTGTGCCCTGGTATATATAATGAACCCTGGGGTAACCTTCCCCCATTTGCGCGTGTGCCGATCTCTTTTCTGTGTTAATAAAGATTTAGTTTCACCACGCATGGATTGCTTATTCTTTTCTGGACCTTTGCCTAAAAATTATTTACTTCCAACTCATACCTAAATGCTTACTTGTGGTGCACGAGTGAATTAAAAGCTTTTGTGACACATTGCAAGCTAAGTCCAAAACCATAGGAGAGAGTGAGTATGTGCATGTGTGGGTCGTAAAAAAATGTATATGAGGAGGCATGCCTTTTTAGATATAAGACACAAACAGAATTACAAAGAAACAAATGAAAACATAAAAAAGGAAGCAGGTCAAATATTTAAAAATGAAGTAGGTATTTTTTCACTGTCCTGAGATCACTGTTTACATGAGCTCTTCCAGTGCCGTTCTTGAAGTGATCGTCTGCTGGGACACATCTCCCAACTCATTGATAAAACACACAGCAGTGAGGAGCTCTCTCACACACGTGACCGGCTGCATTGAAAATGGAGCCAACAAAGCTTTCACAGCCAGTGAGACATTCACAAATGTTCTGATTTTCTTGAGATGCTTAAACCAAGTGAAAAAAAAGGTTTGAAAGTTAAACTGCAAGATTAAGAACATAATTAAAAACGGTTCAAGAAACTCAAATAATAATCTTTGTATTTTTCCAACAACCATTTTCTCGCAGACGTTTTCACGGGCATTTTGTCTTTGATTCATGTTAAACTGACTGAAGTTCAGCAGCAGAACTCCCAGTATTAGAATTGTGACACTCATATATGTTGATGCCATCCTGTTCTACATAGCCTGTGCTTAGTAAAAGGCTAGCAACGGGCATTCATCAATGATTCTTGGCCTGGTCATATTTAGGCAACAAATTTGTCATTTTTTTCTCCAGGAGCTCATGGTTAATAACATGAATTGACTGGATATTTTGCTTTAATTTGGCATACGCATCCTAATCCACACAGAAGCTCACTGGAATATTCATTACAGTACAACAAATGTAGCTCAGTTGCTCTAGATTACGGAAGTGCAATAATGTAATGTAAAGTTCTGTGTTGGTTAGATGAACAAGTCAAGTAAGTAAACTGAAAGTATTTCTGGCCAAAAGAAATCTTATCCTCTGCTTTCAGTTGCTAGGCAGTATGCAACATCAGGAGACTACAACATTAGGTAGAATGCAAACCAACGCAGTTTCATTACTTCACGGAAGAAATGTCATGAATGTAAACAATAATTACTACCCTTTCAATTTCAGAGCTTAAAGGGATATTTATCATTTCTGAAAATTATATTCATGAAGATAGGGGTAATTATACCAACTTCCTCATAAATAAATGGCAATATTGAAATGGAGTTGAGATGAAAAATTTCTGAAAAAAAGTATAAAAAAATAAATTAAATTTGGTTTGTGACACTTGCTATTTGACACAATGTCTGCCAGCTGCCATATTGATGAGAGTTTAGCCTATCCATAGCTAATGCCTCCAGAAGCATATAGACCAGGAAATACACACTAATTAATATGCAATGGTCAATTGAAGCCAGTTGCAATGAATAATAATACAATACTACAACTATAACCCGCTTGTTTAGTTTAGTTTAGAGATACAGCCAGGAAACAGGCCCTTCGATCCACCAAGTCCACGTCGACTAACAATCCCCGCACACTTCTTCCTCAATATCAATCAGTACAGGAGCAGCTCAAGGCTGTGTGCTCAGCCCCCTGCTCTACTCTAAACTCATGACTGTGGCCGGACAACGTGCGAACTCCATCCTCAAGTTCACTGACAACACCACCATTGTTGGACCATTACAGATGCTGATGAATCAAGTTCAAGTTACATTTATTGTCACATTTATTGGTACAGTGAGATTTGAGTTACCATACAGCCATACAAATAAAAATAACACAATACTTGATAGAATTTAACATAAACATCCCCACACAGCGGAATCAACGTTTTCCACTGTGAGGGAAGGCAATAAAGTTCAGTCATCTTACTCTTTGTTCACCCGTAGTCAGGGCCTTCGAGCCCTCGCAGCTACGGCGGCCCGATGTTCAGGCCCTCTCGCCGGGATGATTGAAACTCCGGCATCGGAACGGAAGAACACACTCGCGGCTTGGAGTTTCCGGATCGGCCACTTCCTACCGGAGACCGCGGCTCCCGAAGACCGCAGACCGAGCTTGGCGGAGATTCAACACTGGCGACCCTCGGCAAAGGATCCCAGGACTCCACGATGTTAAAGTCAGAGTATAGAAGTGAGATCGATCAACTGACCAAATGGTGCTAGCACAACAACCTGGCTCTCATTGTCAGTAAGACCAAACTGATTATGGACTTTGGAAGAAGAAGAATGAGGACCCATAAACTTGTCTGTATCGACAGGATGATGGTGGAGAGCGTCAAAAGCTTCAAATTCCTGGGTGTGCATATTTCTGAAGATCTTAACTGGACCAAGCACACAGATGCAATTATAAAGAAAGCACATCAACGCCTCTACTTCCTGAGAAGATTATGGAGATTCGGTATTACTTCCTGAGAAAATTACGGAGATTCGGTATGTCAGAAAGGATTCTCGTGAACTTCTACAGTTGTACAGGAGAAAATATATTGACTGATTGCATCACGGCCTGGTTAGGCAACTTGAATGCCCAAGAGTGAAGACTGCAAAAGGTTGTGAACACTGCCCAGTCCATAACGGTTCTGACCTCCCCACCATCAAGGGATTTACCAGAGTTGCTGCCTCAAAAAGGCAGGAGGCATCATCAGAGACCCCAACACCCTGGCCACACATTCATTTCACTCCGGCCTTAGAAGGTACAGGAGCCGGAAACCTGTAATGTCCAGGCTCCGGAACAGCTTTCTCCCTACAGCCATTAAACACTACAACCTGCAAATAAGCTCTGGACTACATTGACTGTTATTGTTATTATTGCACGATTGTTTCATTGTTTTTTATGTGTACGTATGCGTGTGTGTGTGTATGTACACGTTGAACTTTTTTTCCTCATTTATTATATTGTTTACAGTGTACTATGTTTACATATTCTGTTGTGCTGCTGCAAGTAAGCATTTCATTGTTCTATCTGGGACATATGACAATAAAACACACTTGACTCTCTTGACTATTCCACGAAACCAGGGGTGGGGAACCTTTTCATGTTGGAATGCCGCATTAAGTTAGCTGTAATCTAATAAAGCCGCAACTAAGAAACTTCAATTAGATATACTTCAAAATGTACGTTATTTTGTTAAAATAGCCCTCATGACTTACTAATATTTTAATTGTGGCCATCAGTCGGGGTGGATTATGTTGTTGAATCTTCTTTTACTCTTTGGTATTTTAAATACGTTCATTTTAAGATTAAAATAAAAATAATAAGAGGATCAAAAGCATATTAATAAAAATAAAAGGATTTATTCTACAAAATTTGGATTCATTCAAAAGGCCGCACTTAATGGCCGAGAAGGCCACATGAATGAATTGAATTATCCTTTATTGTCATTCAGACCTTTTGGTCTGAACGAAATTTTTGCAGTCATACATATAATAATAAATAACAAAAACACACAATTAACACAAATTTAACATCCACCACAGTGGGGTCATCAGGCACCTCCTCACTGTGATGGAAGGCAAAAGTCTTATAAATCTCTGTCTCTTCCCTCCTTGTTCTCCTTCTACGCTGAGGCGATCTAGGCCTCCGATGTTGTGACCCCGCTGGGTGATGGTAGGTCCCGCGGCCGAATCCGAGCTCCGTGAACGGGCCGGTTCAAACTCCGCGGCCCGGGGCGGTTGAAGCTGCCGCCCTCCAGTCCAGCGGACGAAGCTGTTGCCGCGGGAGCTCCGGAAAAACAGGTCACCAACTTGTGACCTGCGAGCTCCCGACGATGTCGTCCACTGGGCCCTCGTCCGAGTCCACCGGGCCCGCGGCCGAGCTTCCGAGGTCAGGTCGCCGCCGTCTAACCGACGGAACGCCACCTCAGCTCCGAAGTCAAGTCACCGCTGCCGCTGGTGCCGGAACGCCACCCCAGCTCCCAGGCCGAATCGGGTCACCGCTGCCGCCGCCACAGCTTCAAGGCCGAGTCGGGTCGCCGCTGCAGCTGCCATAGCTCCGAGGCCGAGTCGGGTCGCCGCTGCCACCGAAACACTGCCACAGCTCCAAGGCCGCCAGCTCCGCCATTAGGCCTCGGCGCAGACGGAGACGGAGACGGGGATACAACATGAAAGGTTGCATCCCCCCCCAAAGGAAGAGACTAAAAACATGTTCCCCCCCCCCCCCCCCCCCCACACAACCTAATAAACCAAAATTAACTAAAACAGGACAAAAAGACAACAGCAAAAAAGAAAAAACAGACGAACTGCAGGCAAGCCACAGCTGCTAAGGCAGCTCCGCCATCCACCTTAAGGCCGCAGGTTCCCCACCCCTGCACTATACTATGCACACTAGGGACAATTTACAATTATACCAAGCCAATTAGCATAAAAACCTGTACTTCTTTCGAGTGTGGAAGAAAACCGAAGATCCCGGAGGAAACTCATGCAGGTCACGGGGAGAACGTACAAACTCCGTACAGATAAGCACACGTAGTGAGGATCAAACCTGGGTCTCTGGCGCAACGCTACCATTGTGCCAGAGATGAACACACATGATGGCAACAGGAACGCCTTTGGATCAGAACTGGCTAATGTGATTGTCAACCACTTTCACATTTGATGTGGATTTGTTTTACTAAACTATATTATGATTGTGAATCTTTGATATTTGTTACGATTTGTTCTGAGTGATTTCAAGACTTCATTATGGGGCAGTTGCTCCCACATGATAGTACATTTCTAAGCTTTATCCTATATCTTCCCTTTGGCTCTACCTGTTGTATTTGAGTTTGCTATTCCTTGAAATTCCATTTCAACCAGGGTGCAAGGCCACCAAATTCAAGTGCAGTTTCTAACCACTTCAAGCAGGGTGCAAGGCCACCAAATTCAAGTGCAGTTTCATACCATTTCAAACAGGGTGCAAGGCCACTAAAGACAGCTAGTCATGACCTCTCCCTCCTCCATCTTGCAGAGACTGAGTCACGCCCACACTTCTGGGTTTTATAGTACCTCCCCCCCTCCCACCAGAAGGGGCGTGGCATTCATGGCGCGATTGACAGGAGATAGAATCTCAACATTTTTTAAACACGAATAACTCTTTTATTTTTCATCGATGGGAAAAATCCTCGACACCTGATGAGCAGAGGGGAAATCTGAGTAAGATGGCCAAAAATCACATCCATACGTGGTAGCGTTTTTCCTCAAATCAATATAAAGTGTAAACAGGAAGTGGTCAAGATTAGACTTTTAATTATATAGAAGGCAAGGCAACTTTAATTAGGAAACGCAATTTTAATTAGGAAACGCAACTTTAATTGGGCAACACAGCTTTCGCATTTCCAAACCAAAGGCAACACAGTTGTAGCATTTCCAAACCAAAGGCAACACAGCTTTAGCATTTCCAAACCAAATTAAGAGTACTGACAGGTCAGTAAAACCACTCACAGTTTAGTAGACATGTGTTCAGTGTTATTCACAGCTCAGACTGAGAGACGTGACCCTCTCGCTCCCCCATCTTGCAGAGACTGACTGAGGCACTCAACACTTCTGGGTTTTATAGTCCCTCCGGATGGGGCGTGGCCTTCACAAGAGAGAATCTTAACATTTTTAAAACACTAATAACTCTTTTATTTTTCATCGATGGGAAAATCCTCTTGTCCTGCGCAGCTGAGGGGGACTCTGAGTAAGATGGCCAAAAATCACAGCCATAAGTGGCAGCGTTTTTCTAAAATCAATATACAGAACAACAGGAAGTGGTCAAGATTTGATTGGATAGCATTGAAAACAAAGCATTTCACTGTACTTTGGTACACATGGCAATTATAAATCTGAACCTAAAGAAGAAAGGAAGAGCTTTTAACAAAGTTCTCATGAGTCCCTGAAAACCATCTCCCAGGGTGTTCAGGAAACTATTCTCTGACCACTGGGAAGAGCAGCAAGCAAGTCCTCTCTGAAATTCAACCTCCACCCTTCTTCCTCCCAGCCTGCAAGTGAAACATTACAGCAGGGCAAGGACTAGCGTACCAACGGCTGCCAAGTTTGTTAACCATTATGTCAAATTTATGCAGGTTTCCTATGCATAATTTGCACTAAAATCTGTTTTAAATGCATTGGAATATATAGACATCACTTTCAGGTCAATCCATGATCATCGGGAAATGTGCCTTGGCATTCTAGACACAATTCTCCTTCAAATGGCAGCCACTTAACCAGCATCAGGTGTATTTATCATATCATAATAATGTCATAATGTCATGGAGTGCACGCTTTCTTGCCTGTTGACCTTCCCGATTAAAAAATAGGAGCACATTGTTCAGAGATCAGGAGAGAAATTGTAATTAAAGGGCTAATGTCACTTAATGCCACTACAAATTCACTTCAAATTTTTCCTAACCCCTTTTCAAAAACATTGCACAAAAAGGACTTGTTTCTTTCGCAAAGAAAATACTGACATTTGACATTGTTATTGATCAACAAGGGGAGAAAAACTTGCAGTAATTCTGTGCCTTCTACTATCTCTTGTTGTGCGGAAGAGCTGGTGAAGAAGATTGAACCTCAGAATACAGAGCAGGAGGCGATTCCTCAACCCTTCGAGCCTGTGTGGAAGGGGATGGGGAATAGAGGGATGGGTAAAGGATACAAAAATTGCAGATGCTGAAGAAAAAACACAAATGAAAAAAAGTATTGCAGAGTGAGATTATGCACATGAAAATCATGCAAGTACAGCATTGCAGTAAGTCGGCATTGGTCTCTCACACAGTGCCATTTTGTGCTTTTTTGGTTGAATAATTTTTCATTCATAATGTGCATTCATAAAATAACATGGTATTATTTCTTGAAGAAAGACAAAGCAGTGAAACCATTATCATTTGTTTCACAGACCATCTCCAAGGAAATGGGGAGTTTGTTTACTGGTAATCATTGGTTTGAAGACTAGAATGAATGTTGTACTTTCCTCAATAATGTGAAGAAGTACTAAATGACATAGGCACTCTTAAGGTGTCTAAGATTAAGGAAATATTTGAAATTAAGAATATAATTAGTGGGAGTGGTGGGAATTAGCAATTTCATTAAAACATGAAACCTTAGAGGACATGAAAGAAATATATGAAAAAGCATGGTATGCATGCAAGGAAATTGAATCTGAACTGAAATAAATACTAGTGGAGGCTGACTCCAAATAAAAGAGAAGACATTTTTTAAAGTATGAAGGATTAAGCAAAGGATTAAATAAGAAGAATGAAAACATGGTATACATGAAATAGAGTTATGAGATGTCAGTTTTAGCATGGCTCAGTTGGTACCAATCTGAGACAAAAGGTTAATTGTTTAAGTCGAAACAAAAATTTACTCTAGATTTCCATGGTGCTAATGAAATGCTATAGCACTGCATATTTGTCAAAAACCTCTGTAATATGTGAGTTGTGTAGGCAGCACAATGTTCCCAATTGTGGAAATTAAGTTTAAATTACACACTCCTGATTGCATATTACTTTTTCTCATTCTTGCTATGTCGTGATTATTTTTCCTAAACCAAATCTATAGGCGGAACATGGTGAAGTCATCTGTTGATTGAACATATCACTGCAGATTGGCCAATTTTGAGAGTGAAAGATCTTAGCAGCTTATACTTCAAAAGCATGTTCATGTTTAAGATGTAAAGCAAATGTGCCATAGGATATTATACACTCAAGTCCCTCATCAGGGAGTTAAAGATATTTATGACTTGAAAGGAGAATAATGACCTATTCCTCCAGTGCTCAATGAACAAAGAGGTCTTCAGATAAATCCTACTTTCTAGCTTTAGGCGTGTAGATTTGCAGGATGTGATACACTGAGTCCTCATCCAGGTTATTTTTAGATTTGTTGAGAATTTTTGTTTCAGGCTGTGTGGCCCAGAACCTTACTAACCCTCATTCCTTCCACATATTCCCTTGGATTTATGCCCAGAATCTATTGGCCTCTAACAAAAAAATCTTTCTATTCACAGTTGTGTTTCTCATAAAAAGTTACTCCTCAATTAAGATTCCCCTTACCCTCCACTGCTGTAAAGAAAATAACCCCAGCCATTTCTCAAAACATAACTTAATCAAACTTGGCCATTTGCTTAAATTTCTTATTCTCCTGCAGTCCTACCACATTCTTCTTGTAATATTCTTGCAAACATTATGCCATGATCTAAATGCAGCAATATATGGAAACATAAAGAACCAGACAACAAGAATGCATACATTAAAAAAAAATCTGTTGACAAATTGAAGTCAGGGGGTATTAGAAATAGAAAATAAGGAGAGCAGGTGAATTAAATGTGTATTTTGCATCAGATCTTCCTGGCAAGGATTCAAGTGATATCCCAGAGATAGATGTAAAATGGAACTGGAAGAGAGGGAGAAACACAGAAAAAATAAAATTGTCATGGAAGCAGTGATAAGCCAATTGTTGAAGCCACCAGCTGTTCAGTCCCTGGGTCCAGATGATCTTCATTCTTCAGTGCAAGAAGAAATGGCTCGTAAAGTAGTTGATGAATTGTTTTTAATATTCTAAACTTTATGCAGGAATTTTCTGTTTGACTGATAAATAGCAAATGTAATGTCTTTATTCATAAAGGGAGGAGAAGAAAATCAGGAAACTGCAGCCTGCTAATTGAACATCTGTCATAGGGAATATGACAGAAACTATTATTTAAGAAATCAGAAAGTGTTAAGGTCATCAAACAAAGTCCACATAGTTTTACAAAAATGAAATTATGTTTGAATAACATCCTGTGGATAACAAGAACTGGAGGATACACCATACTTAAAATTTCAGAAGGCATGCGATTAGATATTGCATTAAACTTACTTTCTGAAAATAAAATCTTATTCTATAGCAATAATGTATTGCCATGGATAGATTAGCTGGTTAGCATGAAACGGTTATTTTTTTTTCTGGATGGCAAAATGTAATGAGCAGTTTACCACAGGTATAGTGGTGCAAGCCTCAGCTTCTTACATTTATATACATAACTCATTGTAAGGAAGGTATATGGTGGGCATATGGTGTGCTTGGCATTCATAGGTCGGAATATAAAAGTCAAGAAGTCATGATGCAGCTTTATAGGACTGGTTTGGCCGCATTTGGAGTATTGTGTGCAGCTCTGGTCACGCCATAACAGAACGATGCGGAAAGTTTGAAAGGGTGCAAAGTAGGTTTATGAGAATAATTCCCAGATTAGGGGATTTGAGCTAAAGGGAGAGGTTGGACAGACTAGGATTGTTTGCTCTGTAACACCAGAAGTTGCAGGGAGACCTAATTCACATTATTTTCTTCATCGTGTATCTGTGCACTGTAAATGGCTCGATTGAACTGTCTTTCCAGTGACTGGTTACCACGCAACAAAAGCTTTGCACTGTACCTCGGTGCACATGACAATAACAAAACTAAACTGATAAAAGTACGGGTTAGATATTGCATTAAACTTACAAGTTTAAAAGTACAGGTTAGATATTGCATTAAACTTACGTACAAGTACATGGATTTTCCGGCAGATTTTCCAGAGATTTTCTGGATTATCCGTTTTTCTGGAGCAACAGAGGTCACATGATAATGCAACAACACAGCACGCCTGACCCAATAATGACTCCCCTCCCGTGTATTCCGACTCGCAAAGTGCACCAGCAAACCCTTCTTCACCCACAGCACATTCCAGAGACATGGCTGCTGTTGCAGCTCAGGTTGTAGCCCTAAGGAACATTGTTCTGGTGGCACTTTCTTTGGGTTGCCACGTCCCCCATTCCCCCCCCCCCCCCCCCCCCCCCCCACCTCCCTTTGTGTCCTTTCAGTGGATGAGGAAGGGCTCGCTGGTGCACCTTGCGAGTCAGTAGTGGGGTTGGAAGCCGGGGGGCTAAACGGCCGGGGAGACATTGCGAGCTGTGGATGGGTTAGCAGGTCTGTCCGCTATATCCTACACCTGTTACAAGGGGGTCGTTAAGATGAGGGTTTACTTTATTATCTTTGCGAAACAGTTAAGAGAGAAGACTGAGAGCACAGTTGATTCTTTCATTAGAGAGGAACACGACCGGGAAGAACGCTCGCCCCTCGCAATGCTAACTGTGACCGCTCAGGGAATTTCAACTGAGCTCTTGGAATTTTGCCCGGATTATAGGTGTGAGTGGACCATTAGTTGCCAGAAAATCGGTGTTCAACCTGAATATAAAATTATGAGAGGCTTACATGGGGCAGACAGTCAGCAATTTTTTCCAGGATGGAAAAATCAAATACCAGAAGGCATTAAGGTAAGAGGGGCAAAGTTTAAAGGAGATGTGCAGGCAAGTTTTTTTTTTACAGAGACAGTGGTGAATACCTGGAAAGTGCTGCTGGGGGTAGTGATTGAAGCAGATACGTTAGTGACATTTAAAATACTTTTGTATAGGTATATGGATATGTGGGCAATGAAGGGATATAGGTTATGTGCAGGTAGATAAGTGATGCCATCACGTTGGCATAGATATTGTGGGCTGAAGGACTTGTTCTTGAACTGTTCTGTTTGGCTGCTAAAGTGGCTTATGTCTTATGAGACAAAAATAGGTAGGAAAGTAAGTTATAAAAGAGAATAAGGGTTTGGGTAGGTTATATGACTGCACAAAGATCTGGCAAATTGGTAAAGTGGGAAAATGCCCATTTTGACAGATGAAAAGAACGGCAAATATTTAAATGGTGAGTTTGCAGAATTCTGACATGCAGAGGAATCTTGGGGTCCTTGTGCATGATTTGCAAAATGCTAGTGTGGACTTACAACAAGTATTTGAAAAGATATTATTGCTAGAATAGAACAAAAATAAGGAGATTGTGTTTCAGTTATATAAAGCATTAATGAACCTGCACCAGCAATATTGCGCTGTCCACTTTAATTTAATGAAGTGTAAGAAAGAACAGCAGATGCTGGTTAAAATCGAAGATGCTGGAGTAACTCAGCAGGTCAGGCAGCATCTCAGGAGAGAAGGAATGGGCGACGTTTCGGGTCGAGACCCTTCTTCGGACTGTTGTCAGGTGGAGGGGGCGGGACAAAGATAGAATGTAGGCGGAGACAGTAAGACTGGTGGGAGAACTGGGAAGGGGAAGGGGTTGGAGAGAGAAAGCAAGGGCTATCTGAAGTTGGAGAAGTCAATGTTCATAGCGCTGGGGTGTAAACTACCCACGTAATATGCCTATTTTATCGCTTCATCAGTCTGAAGAAGGGTCTCGACCTGAAACGTTGCCTATTTCCTTCGCTCGATCGATGCTGCCTCACCCGCTGAGTTTCTCCAGCATTTTCGTCTACAAGCAAAATATGAGGTGCTGTTCCTCCAATTTGTGCTGCCTCACTCTGACAATGAAGGCGGTCCAGGACAGAAAGGTCAGATTGGGAATGGAAGGAGGAGTAATTTAACAAGTATATGTATGTGTTTAAAGCAGCATCTGCAGTTCCTTCTTACACATAAGGTCCGTGTGGGAATGGGAAGGGGATTGAATCTGAGCTTCCCACTGACCTCCTCAGCGACGCGCCTCAGCAGGAGAGGTGGGGAGGGGAGGGGGAGATGAGGGGAGATGAGGGGAGGGGGAGGATGAGGGGAGGGGAGATGAGGGGATGGGGAGGTGAGGGGATAGGGAGGGGAGGGGAGGGGAGTATGAGGGGAGGGAGGAGTTGAGGGATATTGGGAGGGTGTGCGGTGAGGGGCGATGAGTGGAGGGGAGGTGAGGGGGAGGAGAGGAGGGAGAGGGGAGGAGAGGAGGGGGAGGTGAGATGGGGAGAGGGGGGAAGGGAAGAAAGGAGGGGAGGGGAAGGTGAGGTGACGATGAGTGGAGGGAAGGGAAGGGAAGGGAGGTCCTTACCCGGCCTTCTCTCTGCCGCCGCCCAGTGGCCGGAGTCGCGCGTTTCGCCGCCCGGCTGTGGCGTCACGGGTGCGCGTGCGTGCGCGGGACGCCCGGTGCAAAGCAAAGGTTCTCCTGGGCTCGCGATGGGCGGGAGGCGGGGGCGGCGGTTGGGGGCGGTTGGGCGCGGTGTGGGGCAGGGAATGCGCCCACCGGGCCGGGCGGGGAGACGCGGGCAATCTGGAGGAAGAGATAGTGTGGGGAATCTGGTGGGTGCGATGGATGTGATAGGGGGAGGGGGAGCGGGAGGGAGTGAGACAGACACACACACAATGCTGGAGTAACTCAGCCGGACAGGCTGCATCTCTGGAGAGAAGGAACGGGTGACGTTTCGGGTCGAGATCAGAGGGAGAGGGGAGGATCTGGAGGGAGGAAGAAGACAGGGAGGTAGGAAAGAGTTAGAGAGAGGGCAACCAGACGGAGGGACAGATACGATAGGGAGGAGGGTCCAGAGGGAATGGGGGAGCAAGGAGTTAGGGAAGGATAGGGGGAGGTGATATGGAGGGAGAAGCCAAAGGGAGTGAGGGTAGGTGTATGGGGGGGTATAGGAAGGCAGGGGGTTTAAAGATATTGGGGGGGGGGGAGGGGGAAATAGAGAGAGATGGAGGGAAGGAAGAGAAGGAGGTTTGCATCTTGTGGCCGTTGTGGTGGAATAACTTTACCCTTCTGTGTCAGCGCGACATGACTCTCCATTCAGTCCATCATCCACGTTTAGGTATACACTGACTGACATCTAACTGCCTGTCACTCTTTTAGGTTGCTGCCTGGATTAGTGGGAAGCCAAGAAATCTCTACATTATCATCGCTGTGTATTGTGGATTCAAGAGCTGGTGGGGTAATCAGCCATGCCGTTGTTCAGAGGGATAATGTCATGGACCATTTGTGATTGCACCAGCTAAAACAAAGACATCAATCGTCTAATCTGAATTCCTGGGATTGAATGGTCAGCATCTTTCTGGCAGCCACATTCTGCTGCTGATATCCTATGGATTTGGGTTTTTTATTTGGAAACAAAATCTTCTGTCCAATCAAGCCGAATACGGAAAAAGTAGGTGAATTTTCCACCCGTACCTGGACGGAATTTAATTAGTCATACAAAATGAGGAGGATACTAAGTTTTGCAAAGAAAAAGAAAAGACTTTCTCCGAATACTTCAGACAATGCAGGTGAAATGCTCGTAGGTTATGAATTGAAAGGGAAAGATTTGGGAAAGCTGCACAAAGCTGCTTCTGTTGGGGATTTGACCAAACTCCGGCAGCTTATTAAGAAAAACAATATCAATGAACTGGATAAACAAAACAGGTAAGAAAGCACAACATCAATCAAAGTTTTATTGTTGTGATGTATACTTTCTTAGTGCATTGACTGTTTCAGTCATTGGAATTCAATGTCAGATCTGCAACAGCTTTACCAGACCCTAGCTCGAAGCTAACGGGCCAGAAATTGCCCGGAGTACTGCATAATTAGTTTAATTTGGTTGAGAGATGCAGCATAGAAAATAACACTTCGGTCCACTGTCCCCACCACCCATCGCCTGTTTGGACTAGTTCTATATGTTAGAGTCTGAAGAAGGGTCTCAATCCAAAACGTTACCTATTCCTTTTCTCCAGACAGTCTGACCTGCTGAGTTACTTCAGCTTTTTGTGTCTATATCTTTGGCTTAAACCAGCATCTGCAGTTCCTCTCTACGGCCTTTTCATCCACTCCTTGCAAACAAGGGGCAATTTACAGAGGCCATCTACCCGACCAACCCACATATTCAGAGATGCCAAGTGTCCCGGATTCGCCGTATTTTGTCCCGGCGAAATAACCTTTTTACGGTGTTCCGGCAGCCAAACATGCTGTTACGGAACACCGCCGCGCCGGTGTTCCTCCCGTGGTGAACGCAGGTGCCATGTGCCCCCAGTTTGCCAGCCCGGCAGCTCGCAGCCACACCCGGCCCAGAGCCCGGGCGGCGGCACTTTCTTGCCGCCAGCCAGCCGGCCGCTCGCGGCAGCCCCATCACCGGGCCTCCCCCCCACCCCCACCCCCACCCAGTGCGCAGGCGCAGACCCGTCGGCAACCTTGCCAAGTGCGCATGTGCCGCACCCGCCCGCCGGCAGCCCGCTGATCTGCACCAGTGCGCAGGCGCAGACCCGCCGGCAACCTTGCCAAGTGCGCATGTGCCGCACCCGCCCGCCGGCAGCCCGCTGATCTGCACCAGTGCGCAGGCGCATAGCCGCCGGCAACAACTCCAAGTGAGTATGTTACGGAGAGAAATGCATTTAACCCCATTTGTTACGGACAAATGGGTTGAATGTTACTGTGAACTAAATTTAGGGTTGGCATCTATGCATATTTTTGGGATGAGGGAGGAAACTGGAGCACCTGAAGAAAACCCATGTCATCACAGAGAGAATGTGCAAACTACACAACACCCAAAGTCAGGATGGAGCCCGGGTCAATGGCAACTTTGAGGCAGCAGCTCTACCCGCTGCGCCACTGTGCTGAGGATTATTGGTCTGACAATTTTTAATATTGTGAACCTGAATCTTTTGTGTTTTCCGTAACTTTGAAATGTCCACTGTAGTTCTGTTGGTATATTCATACTTCCTGGGATGGTGTAATTTTATGAGAGGCTTAGATAGGGAACCATTTTCTCAGGGTAGAAATGTCAAGGACTAGAGGGCATAGCTTGAAGATGAGAGGGGCAAAGTTTAAAGAAGATGTGGGAGGGCATTTTCTTTTACATAATGTTGGGTAACAGGTACGTACTGCCAGGGATGGCGATGAAGCCACAGGGCCCTCGCTTAACATAGAAACATAGAAACATAGAAATTAGGTGCAGGAGTAGGCCATTCAGCCCTTCGAGCCTGCACCGCCATTCAATATGATCATGGCTGATCATCCAACTCAGTATCCCGTACCTGCCTTCTCTCCATACCCTCTGATCCCCTTAGCCACAAGGGCCACATCCAACTCACTCTTAAATATAGCCAATGAACTGGCCTCAACTACCCTCTGTGGCAGAGAGTTCCAGAGACTCACCACTCTCTGTGTGAAAAAAGTCTTTCTCATCTCGGTGTTAAAGGATTTCCCACTTATCCTTAAGCTGTGACCCCTTGTCCTGGACTTCCCCAACATCGGGAACAATCTTCCTGCATCTAGCCTGTCCAACCCCTTAAGAATTTTGTAAGTTTCTATAAGATCCCCTCTCAATCTCCTAAATTCCAGAGAGTATAAACCGAGTATATCCAGTCTTTCTTCATAAGACAGTCCTGACATCCCAGGAATCAGTCTGGTGAACCTTCTCTGCACTCCCTCTATGGCAATAATGTCCTTCCTCAGATTTGGAGACCAAAACTGTACGCAATACTCCAGGTGTGGTCTCACCAAGACCCTGTACAACTGAAGTAGAACCTCCCTGCTCCTGTACTCAAATCCTTTTGCTATGAAAGCTAACATACCATTCGCTTTTTTCACTGCCTGCTGCACCTGCATGCCTACTTTCAATGACTGGTGTACCATGACACCCAGGTCTCGCTGCATCTCCCCTTTTCCTAATCGGCCACCATTTAAATAATAGTCTGCTTTCCTGTTTTTTTTTGCCACCAAAGTGGATAACCTCACATTTTATCCACATTATACTGCATCTGCCAAACATTTGCCCACTCACCCAGCCTATCCAAGTCACCTTGCAGTCTCCTAGCATCCTCCTCACAGCGAACACTGCCCCCCAGCTTAGTGTCATCCGCAAACTTGGAGATATTGCCTTCAATTCCCTCATCCAGATCATTAATATATATTGTAAATAGCTGGGGTCCCAGCACTGAGCCCTGCGGTACCCCACTAGTTACTGCCTGCCATTGTGAAAAGGACCCTTTACTCCTACTCTTTGCTTCCTGTTTTGCCAGCCAGTTCTCTATCCACATCAATACTGAACCCCTAATACCGTATGCTTTAAGTTTGTATACTAATCTCTTATGTGGGACCTTGTCGAAAGCCTTCTGGAAGTCCAGATATACCACATCCACTGGTTCTCCCTTATCCACGCTACTAGTTACATCCTCGAAAAATTCCACAAGATTCGTCAGACATGATTTACCTTTGTAAATCCATGCTGACTTTGTCCAATGATTTCACCACTTTCCAAATGTGCTGCTATCCCATCTTTAATAACTGACTCTAGCAGTTTCCCCACTACCGATGTTAGACTAACTGGTCTGTAATTCCCCGTTTTCTCTCTCCCTCCCTTCTTAAAAAGAGGGGTTACATTTGCTACCCCCGCCAATCCTCATGAACTACTCCAGAATCTAAAGAGTTTTGAAAGATTATCACTAATGCATCCACTATTTCCTGAGCTACTTCCTTAAGTACTCTGGGATGCAGCCTATCTGGCCCTGGGGATTTATCGGCCTTTAATCTATTCAATTTACCCAACACCACTTCCCGACTGACCTGGATTTCACTCAATTCCTCCTTTGACCCACAGTCCCCTGCTATTTCAGGCAGATTATTTATGTCTTCCTTAGTGAAGACGGAACCAAAGTAGTTATTCAATTGGTCCGCCATATCCTTGTTCCCCATGATCAACTCACCTGTTTCTGACTGCAAGGGACCTACATTTGTTTTAACTAACCTCTTTCTCTTCACATATCTATAAAAACTTTTTGCAGTCAGTTTTTATGTTCCCTGCCAGTTTTCTTTCATAATCTATTTTTCCTTCCTAATTAAGCCCTTTGTCCTCCTCTGCTGGTCTCTGAATTTCTCCCAGTCCTCTGGTATGCTGCTTTTTCTGGCTACTTTGTACGCATCATCCTTTGCTTTGATACTATCCCTGATTTCCCTTGTTATCCACGGATGCACTACCTTCCCCGATTTATTCTTTTGCCAAACTGGGATGAACAATTTTTGTAGTTCATCCATGCAGTCTTTAAATGTCTTCCATTGTATATCCACCGTCAACCCTTTTAGAATTAATTGCCAGTCAATCTTGGCCAATTCCCGTCTCATACCCTCAAAGTTACCTTTCTTTAAGTTCAGAACCATTGTTTCTGAATTAACAATGTCACTCTCCATCCTAATGAAGAACTCAACCATATTATGGTCACTCTTGCCCAAGGGGGCACGTACAACAAGACGGCTAATTACCCCTTCCTCATTACTCAAAACCCAGTCTAAAATAGCCTGCTCTCTCGTTGGTTCCTCTACATGTTGATTTAGATAACTATCCCGCATACATTCCAAAAAATCCTCTTCCTCAGCACCCCTGCCAATTTGATTAACCCAATCTATATGTAGATTGAAGTCACCCATTATAACTGTTTTGCCTTTGTCGCACGCATTTCTAATTTCCTGTTTGATACCATCCCCAACTTCTCTGCTACTGTTAGGTGGCCTGTACACAACACCCACCAGCGTTTTCTGCCCCTTAGTGTTTTGTAGCTCTACCCATACCGATTCCACATCCTCCAAGCTAATACCGATTCCACATCCTCCAAGCTTAACTTTTTTCCCCTGTTGCCAGCCGGGCAACCTTGGCAGCTTTTTAGGTTGCCAAATGACAGTTTAGGTGGTCATTTAAGATGGCTTGCATAACGCGTGCGATAATGTGCTCGGACAAAGTGTGTAGTTACCAGTCGGAATTATACTCAATGAAGCATTCACATATTATTTCTGCTTCAAATAAAGTCACAAACTAAACATATTCACCAAACAAGACATGAAATATACCACAATGACATGCAGCAAAATTATAAGACAGTATCTCAACTCTTTTTACACATTACAATTAATGCAATTTCTATTAGTTCTTTCCACTTCCAAAGAAAAATGTGGTTGGATTATTCAGCGTATGATCAACCTGTGTCAATAAATCCTGGACCATGGTAACATGTATGCGTACGTATAGTTGTGAATGTTACTCATTAAATAACTACAGTACTGATACTCCATATTAAGAGCATTGATTTGCCGTTAAAATGAATTCTGTAATAACATGTCAACAGCCGCAGTGACAATCGAACCCTGCGGTTTTAATGTTTCACGTGTTCACAATTTAATTAATCCATCTTTATTAATCAAACATAGTCAATGTTCGATGTGAAGACATTTCCAGCACAATAGGGTCAGGGAGGGGGATGTGTGTGAATCAGTGCGGGGTGGATAGATGGCGGGGGTAGGGGGGGGGTTAGAAGGCAGTCAGTGCAGAATGGATAGATTGAGGCAGTACCTGTTGGTTGGAGTAGGTAAAATTGTGAGGGGAGAGCACTGGGGATGTCAGTGGTGTTGAATGGAAGGGTTCAGTACGGGATGGATGGGGGTAGACAAAAGTGCTGGAGAAACTCAGCAGGTGAGGCAGCATCTATGGAGCGAAGGAAATAGGCAACGTTTCGGGTCGAGACCCTTCAAACTGTCCCCCCCCCATCCTTCTTGAATGGGAGGATCAGTAGAGGATGGATGGGGAGGGGGAGGGGGGAGATCAGCGCAGGATGAATGGGGACGGGTCAGTACAGTGTGGATCGGAGGGTCTGTGCAGGATGAATGGAGAATCACTACAGGATAAATGAGGGGAAGGGGGAAGGTGCAGGGTAAATGGAGTGTGGGTCAGTACAGGATTAATGCGTGGATTAGTACAGGATGGATGGGGGATCAGTACAGGATGGATGGAGGAGAAGTGCAGGATGTATGGGAAAGGGGTAAGTACAGGGTGAATTGAGGAACCAGTGTAGGATGGATGGGGGGGGGGGGGTGGCAGGGGAATCAATGTGAGGTGGATAGGGTGATCGGCGCAGGATGAATAGATAGGGGGGTGGTAGATGGGGAGGAGAGCACAGGGGATGTCAGTGAGGACTCACTGACATCCCCTAGCTTTCATAGACTCACCGCTGCCTACGACACTGTCCAGCACCGCACCATGATCAGGAAACTTTTTGACATGACTGGTGACCTCGATCTGTGCCAAGTCATCAAAAGCCTTCTTAACAACAGGCGCTTCTTCGTCCAACTAAACGACAAGAAGAGCAAATGGAAAGCCCAAAAGAATGGCCTATCACAAGGCAGCGTACTGGCCCCCCTCCTCTTCAACATCTACAACAACGACCAACCACTTCCCCCACAATGCCGCCGCTTCATCTATGCTGATGACCTCTGCATCGCCACCCAACAGGAGAACTTCCAGAAGATCGAGTCTGTCCTGGAAAGCGCCCTCCAAGAGATGACAACCTACTACAATAACAACCACCTGAAAACCCAACCCAATCAAAAACCCAAACTATGCAGCTTCCACCTTAAAAATCGAGATGCAGGAAAAACAACTGAGCGTCTCATGGGATGGCCACAAAACTCTCCAACCACTTTCCACCCCGTGTACCTCGGAGTCACACTCGACAGGGCACTCTCTTTCAAAACCCACCTTCAGAACACCAAAGCCCAGGTCAACACTCGCAACAACATCCTGCGCAAACTGGTAAACTCAAAGTGGGGCACTGATCCACCAACCATCCATGCAACTGCCCTAGCCCTGTGCTTCTCCACAGCTGAATACGCGTGCTCAAGCTGGAGCCGCTCCCACCACACCAAACTGGTTGACACAGCCCTCAACGACACCTGCCACATTATCACGGGATGCATAAAGACAACGCCAGTCCCGTGCCTCTACGCCCTAGCTGGTATTGCCACCCCCCCCCCCCCCCCCATATCAGACGATCCATCGCCGCCCAAGAGGAGCGGAGAACACAGGAGATCGATACCAGGCACCCCCTGCACGGACACACAGCACCTCCACCCCGACTGAAATCCAGAGCCAGTTTCTTGCAGACAGTCCACCTCTCCAGACAACCAAAGAAACAGCAAGGACCAACATCTGGAAAGATGAATGGAACCAGCTCAACACACGAGCCCACAACTGGATGGAGAGAGGAATCACTCCGACTGAATGCCTCGCCAGCGGGCACGACCTCCCATGGCCAACCTGGAAGACCTTCAACAGATTCGAGTGGAGCAGGGGAGGTGCAAAGCACTTATGAAAGCATGGAACTACCAGGCAGAAGACACATGCAGCTGTGGAGCAGTACAGACAATGTCCCACCTACTGGAGTGTGACGACGCCCCCCAGTGCAGCCCCCAGGACCTGGCTGAACCGATCCGATCAACTGTGACCTGCGCCAGATACTGGCAGAACGACATCTGAGATTGCAACGGACTCGAAGAAGAAGAAGTGAGGACTGAATAGAGGCGGGAATGGGGATCATTGCGGGATGGAGAGGAGGGGGTCCCAGGGTAAGGGGGTGGAAGGGGCGTACAAGAGAGAGGGAGAAAAATCTGAATGAAATGTTGTTGAAACCCTAAGATCAGAGAATTCTGTGAATTTGAAGCAGCCTTTCAGCATGAAGTCTTGAGTAGAGCGAATAGGACTTGATGTTTCAATCCTTTTAGTAAGTCGGCACGCTTGATATTGGTAGTGGGATTGGAGTGGTGAAAGGTAGGGTAGGAACGTCATCGGGGTCATCAGGTGGGCACCCTCCTTCTTTGACGTTTCATTGATAAGCCCACAATGTCTCCAGAGGGCTCAACGGTGATAGCTGACATACATGGTACAACCCCCCTCAGTTCCATATCCTCCGTCTTGCAGCCGAATTGTTGTCTTTCCTTTTAATCCAAAGCCAATTGCTGCTTTTTTCTGCTGAATTTGATAATGACTTGATTGCTTGTTGGAGGAGCGACCCCTCACCCCCATTTTCTTCAATAGACTGGTCGTAGAGTAGCAACTAATCCCCTGCATCCCACTTCTACTAGAAAATCTTGACTTTCCAGCCATTCTGGGCAGCCTCAGTTGCCAGTTCAGAGTACTTTGTCTTTTTCCTCTCATAAGCTTCTACACCATCTTCCCATGGTACTGTTAATTCCACAACGTTGGCCAACTTGGCTGTTGTGGACCACAGGACCATGTCTGGCCAGAGGGTTGTAGCCACAATGTCTGGGGGAAACAGGCTTTTTTTCCCCAAGTCCACGTCCATTTTTCAATCCCGAGCAGGCTGCAGAATGCTTGCATCCTTTGATGTTATCTGGTGCTCTGGAAGTTGGCCTGCTGGTACAAATGTCGTGAAGTGGACATTTCCTGCCGATGTTGGTGGGGAAGCATTTGTGATCGTTCGCCTCTGTTCAAGGATTGATGGCAGCTGTCTGAGAACTTGGTTATGCCGCCAAGTGTAACGCCTTTGGGCGAGGCTCGTAGTGCATCCTGTTAAAATGTGCCTTAGTGATGCAGGTGTTTGGCAAAGGGAGCAAGCGGGGTCTTCTTTGAACCACTGCTTCAGGTTCTGGGGTGAAAATCATAAATGGCTCTGATGACAAAACTAAGCCATGATCCCTCCATTTGCCAGATGTCACACCAGCTGAATTTCCTCTTTTCTAGGCTCTCCCAGTTATTCCATTGGCCATTGAGACGGCCTTGGCGTGTCGCTCTGCCTCCTCCTGTCTTCTCACCTCCTCCACCATGAGCCGTCTCTTCTGCACTGATGTTGCCTTGTGCCATTGGGGAGCTTTTGGGACAAGCCTGAGCCCGGCTCTCCCATGTTGGACTTGGCCAACCACATCCCTGAAAAGAAGAGCAGACTTAGCACTCTGAACGGTTTCAAATGGGGTCCACTTCCTCCCCGTTGCCACACAGGGGGCCGCTGTACGAACAACAGTATCTTCAGATTCAGTGAGGGTCATGACTGATAGCACAATCAGTCTGTTCCATTCTCCTGCTTTGTCACACAGCTCTGAAAATTATTCACTCTCAAGTGCATATCCAATTCTCTTTTTGAAATTCTTGTTTGATTCTCTGTCCTCTAGCCATACATGTAATGAGCTCCAGGTCACAGTTTCTTGCTTATACATCCTACTATCAACTGCAATTTTAAATTTGTGCCCTTTGGTTCTGAAACACCAGCTAATGGGAATACCTTATTCTTTGCCTGGACCAGTCATAGTCTCTAATACTTCCATCAAATCTCGGCCACTATATTATTAACTGTCATCTGCCACTTGTTTGTTCGTTTATTCTGTCAGCCTAACTATATTCTGGAAGTATTATTATTATTTTACTTCCGAGTCACGTGAGTGACTACGTGAAGAAGCCCCGCCTGGCGCATGATTGGCATTAAGTCGACGCGACGGCAGAGCGGTAGGAACGGGCCCGCAGGTAAGTACATTTGAATTACTTACAGGGCATGTCCAAACTCCGTGGCTGGTGTGTAGAGCCACCAGAAGTTAAAAAGAAAAGAAAATACTCCGGGTGAAAAAAACGGAGTTTAAAAGTTAAAAAGAAAAGAAAATACTCCAGGTGAAAAAACGGAGTTTAAAAAGCGCCCCGGGGGAAAACTCAGCGATCGGACCGGCAATTAGTGCGGAGCGGTTTCCGATATCGTTGGCCGTATAAAGTTACTGTTAGGGAACTTTAGTTGCTCCACAAAATTTTAGCTATGAAAAAATTCCAGTGGGGAAAATTTTAAAAGAGTTTAGAGAGGCCATGATTTTAAAAGTTCTAATAAAAAAGGCCTCCAGACAAAAAAGGTTTATGGCTTAGAGTAAATTAATGGAGAAAGACTCCAAATTAAAATTTCAACCAAAAGGGTTTAAAAAAGGCCCAGTAATATTCCCAAAAACAGACCCTGCGGTTTCTCATATCAATATATATGGTGGTTTTTACCAATGTGGGAATATCTACCTCAGATAGGTTTGGAGGTAGTCTCCTTGAGCCAGGGCAGTAAAAGGAAAATGAAAAACTGACCCTGAAAGTGCATTGATAGTGTTGGCTGGTCATAAGTACCCACCCAGCACAAATATACAAAAATTTTTTTAAAAAAACTGTGTACTAAGTAGGATACCTGAATGAAGGAGTGAGGCCATGGAAGGTAACCAACATTAATTGGTCTCTCACCAGCTTCATAAGGCTGTTATGGTTGAAACAGCGGAGTTATTGATAAAACATTTGTGTTTTATTAAGGTACCAATGGTGAATCCGATTACGGTACCCATGTCTCAATTATATGGAGACATAAGGAAATACGATTTCAAAGAATTTCAATCTGGTGCGTGGCATCACTACTTATGTGAAACAAGTAAAACATTGTGCAATAACCAAAAAATGTTTAAATAAAAAGACAAGTTGCCATTAGTTTGGAGCTCATATGTGGAGCTCAATGGTATAAAAAAAACATTATATATATATAATATTACAATTATATTATAATATATATAAAAATATATTATATATTTATGTTACAATTATATATATTTATGTAATTGTTATTGGGACCATTTTTTGCACTTTAGATTTGCAGGTCAATACAGATCAAATTATGTCAAACTCCTGATTATTTATGGAGTAAACCTGCCTAAAGATAAAGCAAAGACATTGATTACAAAGGAAAGACTATGGCATTAAACTTCGGCAAAATTATGATCCAATGTAAAGATTTTGTATCAAACAGAGGCAGGAGTATGATAAAGAAATATTGTATCCAACACAGCCTTATGTGAACCCATATGGTTGGGAAGAGAAGGTTTCATGTACGTTTGCAGAGGTGCAAAAACTTGTTACAGAAGAAGTTGATAATCTCCAATTGTGGGAGATTTCAGGTGTGTTATGATCAATGATATGGCATAACAACGGAATGATTATTTTTATGTGTAAAGGATCTACAAAAATTTGTAGAAGGAATTGATTCACCTGTATAGGAAAACCTAAAAATTGATTTTAGGTTTGCACCTGAAATATCTCCAATAAAGAAGAGGTAAGCAAATTTGTATCAGATAAATTTCCCCAGGAAAAAGGAAGATGTGGTGGTAAAGCCATACGAGACATCATTTTAAATACACTTTTACAATGTAAAACATTTTATCAAAATGGACGTCTTCAACACTGCAAAACAGTTGTTATTAACAAATTGTTAATCATTACTATAAGACTTGAAGGATGATGTGTTAAAGATTCTGACCCATCCAATAAAAACTATGTTTAAGGCATTCCTAAACAAATTACTATTCTGGGTTTAGGAGTAATTCAGCACCATATGGGGGACATTTTTTTTCCCAAGAAACAAAATGTCAAGATTACAAATATGTGTCATTGCTTTGTTGACAAACTTTGTCCCTCCATCCGAGAAGGCGCTAAGGTAAATTAGTAAGAAAGCTCCAAAAAAGGTAAAAACACAAGCATTATAAGAGTATGCAGACCTTTTTTGACAGGCCTATGCAATTACCAAAGGACACTTTATCAGAATTAAAGTGGTGGGTAGAGAAGGTTCCACAAGCTGCTTTAAACATATAAGCTTAGCAGCCGTTGCAAACTGAAGCAAGTGTGGTGTATTCTAAAAATATTTGAGTTCAGCTGTTTATCTCTAAGGGGGAGACAATGTTGTTGCAGACAACGAATCATGGGAAAAAACATTGTCACTTATATGGATTACTTAACATTAATCTGTTTGTGTCCAGATTAAATCACTGATTGCTCAAATGTTTCTTGTGAGAAAACCGGGAGCAGGAGCGGTGGATGCATTTTTGCTAAATTAAATGAAGAAAGATGTTCTTTTATGTTCCTCATTCTTTCTGATGGGCAGTGTCTGATGAAAATGTAGCAGGACGCTGCCAGGGGCACTTTGGTGGCCCAAACCGGACTGTCATGGTTCTTATTAATGTTGAGAGTGATGTTTGAACCAGTTATGATGACTCTTAGGTGCAGTAATTTATTGTTGTACAAATTCATCCATGGCATGAAGATATGAATTTGGCTATCTGCAGGTTTGACCAGACCATTATAAGAGTTTGACGGTCAAAGAGGTCTATGAATGTTTTAACAATATAACAATTATGTACAAAAGGAATGTTGTACCTGCAATTTGGAGAATAGCATTAAAAAACAATATTTTGTTTTTATAAGAAATTGGAAGTCTTTTGTAGACAGTAAAAGTTATTTTATCATATTAGAGTTCCTTGTGGATTGCATTTTTTCTCAGCATCTAAGTGACCGGGCCAATAATAGGTCTCATAGTGTTTATCGTCCTATTTAGGACAAATTGCTGACCAAGAATTTATCGGGCTCATCCGTAATATACCGATATGTAAAAGATATATATATATATATATATATAATATATATATATATCCTGACTTGCCTTAGGCAATGGACTCCAATTCTATCAATGATTCAAAAAATTAACATTGACAGTAATAATGCTCATGACTTTAGTATCAGCATAAGAGTGCAAACATTGCAAATGTTACGTTATATAATTGCATGTGGCTACAGATTATATTACCTTATATGTTTATGACTTTACCAAACAAAGCAGACCAAGAGGAGCTGGAACCAAGGTAATATTTAAGCATATCCTGTCAGCCAAAAATTGTGTGTGGGTCAGCAGTGACTCAATATGTTAAAGTAGGTAAGAGTCTCTGTAGTGGTGAGTCAGCACTGCTTATTACACACAAAAACCACATTAAGTATCAGTAAAAACTGATGGTTCTAGATAATTACTTTCTAGATGGTTAAAGCATGTTTAAGACTCAGTGGAAGTAGACATTGAGATGTGGAAAATCACTCCATTAAGGAGGTAGATACATTCACAGGAATGCACAGGATGGGCCGCTCGAGCAATGATTAAAGGGCGTAGAAGGATGTAAAATAAATTTTAAAGTTACAAGGAATCAGTCATGGTGTCAGGATTGGACACGCAGTGTTGGGTTCTCTGTAATTGTTGCTTTGTTTATATTATCAATTTATATTATCAATTGATATTTTGGTGATAAATTTGCCTTTCAATAGAAAGGGCATTACTTTCATTCTTTTATAATGAAAAAAAAACTTATCACATAAACTGAAGCAACGTTTGGGAAAAAATGTGTTATTTACTCATTACTGTGTTGATTGAGCCTAGAGGTCGTATGAATGAGTCTACGACATAAAAAACACAGAGCTTACAAAATCTTCATGTAGTCACTCACAGTGACTTACTCCGAAGTAAAATACTAAGATTAAACGAGAACTTACCAGTTCGAAGTTTGATAGTTATTTTATGAGGAGTAACGAGGAGGGATTACATGCCCTCCACTCCCAACCCTCATAAAATAAATGATCATACTGGTAGTTCTCAATCTATGTACAGCCTTACTATCTTACTCCGGCTATATTGGTTCTGTGTTTTTCATGCCGCTGCTTTGAATTAATGCCGATCATGCGCCAGCCGGGCTTCTTCACGTAATCCCTCATTGTTACTCCTCATAAAATAACGATCAAACTTCGAACTGGTAAGTTCTCATTTAATCTTACTATTATCCTTCACACTGTGTAACACACTTGTAATCTTCGGAGCCATCTGAAAATTAGCAAATGTCGCTCCTCACATCATTGAAGGAGTAATATCAATTTATACCTGTATGAGATTCGTGCCAGCACTGATCCTAGAGGAAATATCACTATTTACCCTTGTTCAGTGTGAAGAAACAGCAAATTCCCATTACTACAGGCACAAGAGACTGTAGAAGCTGGAATCTTGAGCAAAAAAATAAACTGCTCGAAGAACTCAGCAGATCTGAAGAATGGTCCTGGTCTGAAACATCGTCAATCTATTTCCCTCCACATATGCTGCCACCTCACAACTGTATACCGCAATACCTCCTTCCTCAAAAGTTATATTTATCCTTTGTAAATCCTTTCTTAATCCCCTCAGTCTGAAGAAGGGCCGAAACGTCGCCTATTTCTTCTCTCCATAGATGCTCTCACCCGCTGAGTTCCTCCAGCATTTTTGTCTACCTTCTTAATCCTTAATGACTTCTTAATAATCATATATAATTGTCTGGCTATCGAAAGTTTGTGGATTATGTGCATATCAACATTCTTCTGTTCCTTCCCAATTGCATTAACTCTTGTGTCTGATTGAATTCCAGTTGTCATTATTGTTCCCAGCTAAATCATTTGTTGTTTTCATGTAGTTAGAATTTCCTTCCTCACTAGCAACAACGCTGCCAGTTTTAGTAAAATTGCCAACTGCCTACTTTGACCCTCATGTTTAAATCCAAATCATTTATTAATGCTACAGAAAGCAAAGGGGCTATTACTGAGCTCTGAAACCTTACTGCATATATTCTTGCAGCCACCAAAATTCTGTCGACTGTTACTTAAATTCTGCAGAAAAAAAAGCAGCAATTGGATTTGGACCAAAAGTAGAGACAACAGTTGGGCTGCAAGATGAAGACATGAGGGTATGGAATTGAGAGGGGTGTAACTGGGACGCCAGGTATCACCGTTGAGCCCTCTGGAGATGTTGTGGGCTTATCAATTAAACGTCAAAGAAGGAGGGTGCCCACCTGATGACCCCGATGACGTACTTACCCTACCTTTCACCACTCCAATCCCACTGCAAATAACAAGAGTGCCGACTTATTACCGGGATTGAAACATCAAGTCCTATTAGCTCTACTACATTTACCTGCTACCACTGACTCAGTTTTGGTAAACATGTCTCTATCTTGGATCCTGTAAGTTTTACTTTGTTTTGTGTGGCTATGTTAATGGTTTGCGAAAATTAATTGCAATTCGTCATGCTCGTTCTCAATCCTTACTACTTCCTCAAGATGTTCAGTTGTAACCTTTCATGAACAAATTCATTATGTCCTTGATTAACCAGTGCATCTCTAAATGTTGATTTATACTGCCACTTAGAATATTTTCAATGATTTTCCTACATTATTTTCCTAGAGAATAGTCCTGTAGTTGCCGTGAAGGGTTTTTTTTCTCTCTTTTTGGTACACATCAACAACCTTCTAATCCTTTATCTTCACCAGCGTGAAAGATCACTGAAAGTGATCAAAGTCTGCATTGTTTCCGCTATTTCCAGAGCATGAAAGAGATTTTAACCATGCTTTGTGACATTTAAAAATGTCAGCCTTCTTAATATATTCTTTCTCACTATGTTAATTTTTCTAATACTTTACATTATTACCCAGTACATTATAGGAAGCCTTCTTATTCAAAAAGGCAAAACAAAATATGAATGGGATAATGATGCAAAATCATTAGCCTCCACATTCAAACTGACACAAATTAGATCCAAGAAGAACAAAGAATTGAGATCATGTTTCCAAGTCAGGATGGGGAGGAACCTGCAAGTTGAGGTGTTCCTAGCCACATGCTGCCTTGCCCTTGGTGCAAAAGGTTGAAGGTATGGTGGGTGGGTGCTATTGGAGTAGCCTGGGTAGATAATTTCTCTGCAGTTTATAGACCATGCACCAGTCATGGAGGGAATAACTGTTTAGAGTAGTTGATGGGAATGTCAAGCTAGCAGCCTACTTTGTACTGGATGGTGTTAAACTTGAGATTTGTTGCTGCAATCAGCAAGGCGAGTTGAGAGTATTCCTTTATGCTCTGATTTGCGCTATGTAGATGGTGGGAAGAAGTGTCAAAGAGAGTGACTTTCTCAGGACTCAGTCTGATCTATTATTGCAGCAATGGATTTAATGTGCATGTCCCAGTTGAGTATATAGTCAGTGGTGACTCAACAAAGTTGAGTCTGGAGACTGGTGATTTATTGAATGCCAAAGGCAGTTGGTGAGATTCTCTCTTGTTAGTCTATTGTTTCGAAAATGCTACATACCCCTTGTCAGCTATGTCAGTGTATTTTTGACTTGTGATAACTGAGCATATTACACATGACTTTTACTCCTAGAGCACCATTGCACATTGCATGTGCACGTGGACATGCCGATGTAGTTACTTTGCTTGTCGAAAATAACTCAAAACTGAATATTTGTGACAATGAAAACCGCTCTCCTTTGATGAAGGTAAGGAACTTTGATCTTGAACCCCTCGGCTAACTCTCCTTTCATCCTGTTTGGAGCAAGGCGAACAATCCCAGTTTCTGCAATCTAATTTTAATGGTTAAAATCCTTCATCGATGGTGCCAATTCTAGTTATTGAATCTCATTTTGCACCTTTTCTCTCATATCTTCATCCTTCCTAGATTGTAGTAAATTGAATCAGAATCGTAGAGCTATAAGCTGAGTCATCCATGCCGACCGAGTTGCCTAACTGAACAAGTTTCACTTGCATGTGCTTGGCACATGTCTCTACACTTCAGGAAAGGAAAGCCTCCTACACTCCAGGAAAAGAAATCCTAGCCCACCCAGCCTCTGCTTATAACTCAAATTCATAAAGTTCCAGGACCATCCTCAACTTTCCTAGAACAGGTCAACCAGAACTGTTCATGGTACTCCAAATGTGGCCTCACCAATGACATGTACAGTTGTACAACGACATTCTAACTCCTTGAACAATGAAGACATGGCCCCTTATGAGAAGGGGAGTTAAAGTAGTTAGCAACCGGGAGATTCAGTAGGCCTTGGTGGACTCAGTGCAAGTGTTCAGCAAAAAGGCCGATGAGTTTTGCCGATGTACAGGATCTCACATTAGGAACACTGGATGCAGTAGGGAAACCCAACCAATTTCCTTCTAGTAACACTCTCCTCCACCTAGTGGAATTTGTTCTCACCCTTAACAACAACTTCTCTCTCAACTCCTCTCATTTTTTCCACGTTAAATATATAGTCGTGGGCACACGCATGGGGCTTTTGTTGGTTACGTCAAACAGTCCTTGTTTCAAGCTTACACTGACCCGATCTCCCAACTCTTTCTCTGCTACCTCGACGACTGTGTCAGGGATACCTCTGCATCCGTGCAGATTCGTGGACTTTATTAACTTCCACCCTGCCCTGAAATTCACTTGGACTATCTCCAACACCTCTTTCCCCTTTCGTGATCTCTCGATCTCCACCACAGGCGACAGACTATCGACTGACATCTACTACAAACATACCAACTCCCACAATTATCTGGACTACACCTCTTCCCACCGTGCCACTTGCAAAGATACTGTCCACTACTCTCAATTCCTCCACCTCCGCCACAACTGCTCCCATGATGAGGTCTTCCATACAAGGACATCCAAGATGCCTTCATTCTTTAGTGAATGTGGTTTGCCCCCTTCTGTCATAGATGGGTACCTCACACATGTCTCCTTTGTGTCCTGTAGCTCTGCTCTCGCACACCCTTCCCCCCCCCCCCAGATGCAACAGAGTAACCCGGCCCTTGCCTTTCACCCCAGTAGCCTCCTCATCTATCACATCTTCCAAACATTTTTGTCGCCTCCAACGTGATCCCACCACTAATCATATCTACCCATCTCCATCCTTTTCTGCCTTCCACAGAGACTGCTCCCCCCGCAACTCCTTGGTTTATTCATCCATCCCCACTCAAACTATCCCCTCTGCAGATACCTTCTCCTGGAACCGCACCTGGCCTTATACCCCCTCCCTCACCTCCAACCTGGGACCCAGGCATTCGTTCCAGATGAGACAGAGGTTCACGTGCACCTCCTCTAACCTCATCTACTACATTAGGTGCTCTCGATGTGACTCGTGCACATGGGCGAGACCCAGCGCAGACTTGGCGATTGTTTTGCTGACCACCTGCGCTGGGTCCGCCAAGGCATACTAGATGTCTCGGTTGCTAACCACTTTAATTTCTTTTCCTATTCCCAAACTGATTTTTGAGTCCTAGGCTTCCTCCATTGCTAGGGTGAGGTCACACACAAATTGGACGAACAGCACCTCATATTTTGCTTGGAATCTTGAGCAAAGAAATTAACTTACCACCCAACGGTATGAACGTTGCATTCTCCAATTTTAGGTAACTTTTACACCCGCCTCCCTCTTCCCTCTCCGCCTCTCTTTCCAACCCACCCCCCCTACTAAAAGTCCGTTGGCTAATTACACAGATTACAACTATGTATCCCTCTTGGGCTCACACCTGTCGACAGGCAGCAGTCAGCCTCTCAGGGAACCTCCTTGTGTGTGGTCATCTGGTACCCACCCTGATTAGTCCTAATTTTACTTTGTTTCCATTTTTCTCCACACTTTCATTACAATCAGTCTGAAGAAGAGTTCCAATCATAAATTTCACCTATCCATTTTCCCCAGAGATGCTGCCTGACACGCTGAGTTACTTCAGCATTTTCCATGTCTATCTTTGGTATAAACCAGCATCTGTAGTTCCTTTTTATAATACGCATGTGAAGATGGTTGGGCAGAGGTCACTGCCTAGAGTTGCTCCAGCCTTATCTCAATCAGTAGTTTTGATTCCTAGTCCCATCCTGAATATCTTGCTAATATCAGAATGTTGGCAAAACAATTGCCATCTGTTTTTATGCTTCAAATGTACCTATTTGTGGAATAAAATACTGCATGAACCTTTTTGTTACTTCATCAAACAGGCAGTACAGTGTGAACAGGAAAATTGTGCAGTTATCTTACTAGGCCATGATGCTGATCCCAACCTGGTGGACATTAATGGACAAACTGCCCTGCATCTTGCTGCCATGATCCCTAATATCTCTTTGGTAATGCACTTGCTGGAGCATGGGGCAAACATAAATGCTCAAGATAAGGTGCTTGCTCTAATTTCTTTGTAATAATAACAGTAATCTTTTCATATCTTCTGAATTATGCAGAATTATCACTGTTTCCTGTCATTCTTACAGTGTGTGTTTAGGTGCAGATTAGAATGCTGCCAATTTATGTACACATGTGCAGTTTAGTACACTTGAGTAGGGTTTTTTGTCGCATCTGAATCCAAAGCAATTATGGTATTAAATCAAATTAAAATAGATTAAAAATTATATGTAAATATAAATTGGATGTCTTGTAATAACTTTTTTAGACAACCCAAATCTCAGTTACATTTGTAATGGTTGCCTGGAAATTAATATATTTAATTATCAAATTACCATCATGAATTGCTTGCAGTATAATCAGATAAAAAATAATTTGTGCTATACAAAAACACAATATCTCTGTTTCCAAAATTAAAATGGATAAATTGCAGAATTGTCACATGCATTCCAAATCTTTATTTTATCATTCTAGATATCTAGCCTTATTTGAACTAAGTTGTTAAAGTAGATTATTTTATGTCTCAAATGTTTTTAGTCTTGACATATTATATGACTTCCCAATAAAACTAGTATCTGCTCTTCATCACTTAATAAAATTCACATTTGAAATGAGCGATCACTTTGCCTAAAAAGAATTACCAATCATTTTCATTAATGTTAATCAGTTGTTATGTCTTAAGTGCGTATATATTTTGGGCAGATGCAGCTACATTAATAACTCTTGACAATGTAATGAATAATCTTTTTCATTCCAATGTATTTTGAACTTTATTCTGATTAATGGCAGATCAGGGTAGCTACACAGAGCAGTAGTTAATTTCTCTAAATTTAGATAGTGTAGCACGCTCAGTTTCAATCCAATTTTTAATTCCTGATTCCTCAAAGTTAATACATCATCGCCACCTTTTTTTAGTTTTTCTATTTAACCCATTTTGTGATATTACAATGACGTATGTTTTCCTGTTGCTGTTTCTGCAGCTTAAGTAGCGGTCTTTTAGATTATTTTCTTTATTTACAATTTGACTGACATTTTCGTCCACCAAAACCAGTAATTCTGGGATTACCCCACTTCTTATGCTCTTAGAGATGTTAGATGTCGTAAAATTGCTTCTTAAATTGCTACCTTGTGTTCTCTATATAATGACAGTAGTGGGTCCATAATTTCTGATAATTCAAGGCATGGTGAGAAAGCGAGCTCTGAGGGAGATGCGAAAAGTCCACGAGACCTAAGGTCGTGTCGGAAGCACTTCCCAAATCCAAGAATTATTTTGCCTTTATGAACAAATACTTTGTGGACCCCTTATCCTCCCTGAAGTCATATATGAATATCCCTTTCATTCCTTTCATTGTCACTGTATCAAAACCCAACAGTACAGTTGGGGAAACCTTTTCCTCGTGAATTAGAGACATTAGGAAGGTTTCTCACTGAAGGCACCTCCTTTTCATGTTGACCCTCATATTCAGAAAAATAATACAAAACATCTTAAATAGCTCTGGGAAAAAAAAAGACATTTTAAGAAATGTTTGTAAATGGATCACATCCCTATTATGCTGTGATAAGATTGCAACTGAATGTAAGTTTCCATCACCAAGACGTCAATCTATTTTTTTAAGAATTCATGTTTGAATTTAAGGATCTTTCAACAAAGTTATGTTGAGACCAGTTTCTAGTAATGTGTGAAAATTATGTAACACATGTGTAACCTCTATAATTGTTAATCATTCTGTGATATTTAAATGACTTTTATCAATTGTTTATTTCAAAGGATGGCTGTACTCCGTTGCTGTTAGCAATTACTGCTAAACATCAAGAAATGGCAGAATATATTCTTAAAAAGGGTGCGGATGTGAATGCCAGGGACCGAACTGGGAGGCAAGTTTACACATTATAAATCTTATGTTGCTGCGTTAAGAAATTGAGAAAAATATGCATATGATTTTTTTTGTTGCGCGTTTTACTTTGTTACCTTTGAAATAATACCTATTCAGCACTGGTTTTTGCTTTGAGTGTACAATTCTTTCTGGTTATCAATAACATGAATCCACATGCAAAAGCAGTTGAGAGAAATTACTGGTATTCCATTACTTAAATTAATTCTGATCGTTCTACCATATTGGTCTTGATTTTTTTTTTAATGGGTTTCATGCCATTTACTAATTGCAAACAGAATTTGTTTTTCATCTATCGATAAAATTAAATCTGGCTTATTCAGTGAGGATCTCCATGGTGTTTAATTGCTCTTGATGATTGCATTTTAATGCCAATCATCAAGAGCAACTAGCTTTTCTGAGTGTAATCTTTAATATTTGAAATAGCATCACAAAGCAAGGGAATATCTCCTTCAGCATTGGTTTACATATCCGCTAAATGTCTCATAAAAGCTTTGAATTTCACAGATTTACATGCATTCAATTGCTGATTAAGGGAAGAATACAAGTCCAAGTGATAAACGGAAAGTAATGTTCATTGACATCAGTAAATTGTAAGATATTTTAATAGACCACTGATTCAATAACTTGAGAAGTGCTGAGGTCTATCAGAGCATTGCCTTTTCTGACCTTTCAAGCATCTTGCATGTAAGGTCTCACTACAATATTAAATTACACTTTAATTTCTTCAAAGAAAGCAAAAACGTTTAAATAAACAATCTGCAGTTTGGCTGGTAACTCCAGACTTCACTGTCTAAAATGTTGATTTGATGCCCTTTTAGTCTTCTGCTACGTGGGTTAGATTTGTTTGGTTTTGTTGAACAAGACTGGCAGTGATCACATCCTGTTATCATGAATTGTTTATTGTTGATTTTTATTTTTGGCTGGTGCTTTAAGACCAAATAAAGTCTTAGGGATAGAGCATAAAGCCTATTGATCAGTAAGAGCACATGTTTTAAAAACAACTCAATTCATAGCAGACAATATTTGTGCACTATGGGGAAAATGCCTAAAAAATCATTGCAGTAGCTGGCAGGGGATCAGAATGGGGGAAAAAAATATTCTTAAATTGTGGATCACATTTTCATAATCATTGTAGTAGCCATTTAGTTTAACTCAGTATGTTATAACTATAACCAGTTACCTTTAAATTTTATCTGCCTGTAATTATGTGGGTGGGATTTATACGGAGTCTGGGGCGTGGTTTGTGGCTACGATTCTGGCGCAGACTCCCAAGGAGTTTAGTTTAGTTCAATGAAGATCGGGGGAGAGACATAATTTTCGACCATGCACAAGCATGACCACGAGTACGATTGAAATGTACTTATACAGGAAGAAGCTTTTATGAATATCTTACTGTTTGTACTACTACGATAAAGAAACTATTAATCAAGAGTTTTTGGAAGATTAATTTTTTGACAGCATTGAATGTCTCGTGGAGAGTTCATGGGTGCGTATAGATTACCTTCTGATCCACGGTCATCAATTAAAGTGACTATTGAGGACGAAATCCTTGAGACTGTGTAAAACCTGTCACTACAATAATCATAATCATAATAATACTTTATTAGCCAAATATGTTTTGCAACATACAAGGAATTTCATTTGCCATACAGTCATTCCAATAAAAAGCAACAGAACACATAAAAATGCATTTTAACATAAACATCCACCACAGTGACTACTTCACATTCCTCACTGTGATGGAAGGCGAAAAAAAGTTCAATCTCTTCCCTTTTTTGTTCTCCTGTGGCCGGGGGCCTCGCGCCTTCCGTTGATGGGCAAACTTGGCTCTGTAGCCGGTGGCGTTTGAGCACTCGGGTCAGGGCGATCAAGCTCCTGCGTCGGGGGAAAAAACTCAGCTCCCCCGCACCGGGCGATCTACCCCGGGTCGGGGCTGATTGAAACCTTCTGTGTCGTTTGGAGCTCTCGACTTTGGTCTCTACCCGATACTGCAAGCTCTGTGATATTGAAGGCCACAGGCTGTGGTCGGAACATCGATCCCAGGCAAGGAATCGACTCCAATGGTAAGTCCACGCCCCGCCGTGAGGCTCAAAGTCAGTCCCGAGCAAGGCCTCCAGCTCCATGATGTTAGGCTGCAGAGCGACCGGAGATACGATCCTGAAAACAATCGCATCTCCGGCAAGGTAAGAGATTGAAGAAAAGTTTCCCCTGACCCCCCCCCCCACACATAAAACAAACCAGAGAACATTAACACATACTTTTTAAACACACTAAAAATGACAAAACAAAAGACGCAAAGGACAGACAGACTAGGTGAGGCTGCCATCGAAGTGGCACCCGGTGGAATGTTCCATTTTAAGGAAATTGTTCATTCAAGTTGTGTAGATTTTGTGACCAAAATATGAGTCAGCTGCATTTAGCAGCCAAAGAGGAATGGAACATTTTATATATAGTCAGCAACCTAAATTTATAACTGGGCAATAATTTATGAATCTTCTTTATTCTGCCTCTTGTAGAACTGCCCTGATGATCGCTGCGAGCAATGGACAAATTAACTTGGTTAAGTTACTTCTACATTATGGTATAGATGCATCATTAAAAGAAGATAAAGGATGGACAGCTGAAGATCATGCTCTTATGAATGGCCACCATGCGTGAGGATCTTGGTCTCATTTTTTGAATGTCGTCGTTGATGTAATGAATTTGGCATTCTCTGGGTTTCTTTGTACCCCTAATGAGTAGATGTGAGATTCTTAATGCCATCCCAAATGCTCTTTCTGTACTTTGAGTGGCATGAACCAGGAATTCCCACGTGTCACTGATGATGTTACTGATTTTTAAGGAGGCTTTGAGAAATTTGTACACCTGCTGAAAGAATTTGGAGGTAGAGTTTCTTTCAGTTGTTGGCATCAGACTGACGCGGCCTACCAATTGGGGCCAAATGAGTATTATGAGAGGGTAGACACAAAGTGCTGAAGTAACTCAGCGGGACAGGCAGCATCTCTGGAGAGAAGGGATGGGTGACGTTTCGGCTCGCGACCCAGAGCTGCAGTTCTGAGAATGTTGGTCTGGGAGAGGAAGCTGATGTTGATTGTCTGGTGGATTTGGAAGATTGTGGCTGTATTGGGGTATGTCCCTCTAACTTCAAGTTGTCTGCTATCCTGACATGTTGCAGAAGTATATCAAAGGGCAGGGATATTGGCTGATTGGTGGATCAGAATCCTTGACCATTGTGAATTTCATCACCAATATTTATCTTCATTGAGAGGTGATTTCTAAGATATAGGATTCTAGGGTCTCGTCGTGAACCGTTATTGCCATTGGGCAGTATTGTAGGCTAGGGGCAGGTTGGTGGAGTTCCTATATTTTCCAAATGTTATGCCAGAGGCCCATTTTATATGCTTCTGATTGTTTGCACATGCAAGCAATGACCGTTTATGGCAGTTTAGTGATTCAAATCGAAGTATTCTTGGTTCTAAAGTAGATCTTGCATTGGTTGAATAGTTTTTCATTTGTCTTCTGGATTAGCTCCACTCTAATGGTAAACCTGTTGCAATATTACAGCAAGAAATGCTACAATCTAATCTCATTGTTCTATCAATAATATTATGTTAGCTAGTATATTAAAGTATATATTTTATAATAAAGCACATAGATCACTAAATTAAATGCTCAGTTTATGTTAGTACTTAATATTACTAAACCAAAGTAATTGCAGTCTGGAGCAAAATGAACTTGTGGAAGGTCACACTAGACACCTTGGAGCAGATTATTGGTTAGTGCTGTCAACGTCATCCTGCATTATTTTGATGATGATTAAGTATGGATTGATGTATAACAGGATAAGCGGATTTATCCTTTTTGTATAGGATTGGAAACCCCTGAGTAAATGTTTGGAACATAAATCTTCAACGTCACAGCGACCAACTTGGATAAAAAAGAGATGAACCATGTTTCAAGGAGGTTCCAATCTAGAAAATATTCAACCACTAGACTAGATATTATATGGGTCCCATATTGTCCTCTGTTCAATTTGTTTTGCCGCTTCATGAATGAAACAAATTGACCGACTGCATCTGCAATGTGATGTCTTCGGAAGGAAAGTTCAGTGGATCACATTGCCACGACTGGCTGAAGATGGTCTTTGCACTTGTTTGTTGGGCTTTACCATTTTTGAATATGATTATGTTATGATATTTTCGCTTCCTGTGTTATGATCATTTACCATTCGTTGTCTGTATGCTATTTCTGTAGAGTTGTTTTGATCAACTGGTTTTCGGATTTCTTAGCTCTGTAGCATGTTCCTTCTGTTACTTAACATGCATGCATGCTGTCTAGTGGTTGAATATTTTCTAGATTGGAACCTCCTTGAAACATTATTCAGCTCTTCATCTCCTTTTTATCCAAGTTGGTCGCTGAGTTGAATGATATTTGAGTGATATGTAAGGTCATTAGGTTAGGGATTGTGATGAAATATACCCCTGTTGCAGCTGCTGATTTATTTTTTGCAGGAGTCATTCAAAATACTGACTGTTTTTGAGTAAATCAGGAGAAACTGTTTTCCCGGCGGAAAGGGATGGTAGAGAACTCAGATTTAAGATAATTAGCTAAAGAACCAGAAGTGAGTTGAGGTTTTATGATCCGAATACATTAACTGGAATGATAGTTGAAGCATGACAATTGATAGATTCAACAGTGATTTTTAAAAGTGGGATAGATAAATATTTTGATGGAGAGTATTGGTTTCAGGGCAGGGTACTGGAAATAGTTTGTTACTTGAGAAAAAGCTGGTGAAGTATGATTGGCTAAATGACAATCATCTGTGCTGTATATTTTGTTGCATTGATTTCGGAATGAAAGAACTGAACATTTCCAATTGTTTGTAGACAAATGTGCTGGAGAAACTCAGCGGGTGCAGCAGCATCTGTGGAGTGAAGGAAATAGACAACGTTTCGGGCCAAAACCCTTCTTTTCGGCCTGAAACGTTAGCCTATTTCCTTCGCTCCACAGATGCTGCTGCACCCGCTGAGTTTCTCCAACACTTTTGTCTACCTTCAATTTTGCAGCATCTGCAGTTCCAATTGTTTCTCTATACCTTTTTGATTTATTTTTTTAAAACAAAAAGTAATTCTATGTTAAAAAGGTGGAAATTGTCCAAAAATATTTCTTCCACTTTGGGCAAAACTTATATGCAATATATTTATTTTGATTTGTACAGTTGTTCTCATCTAATCATTGAGCATAATACAAAAAAGAGACTTCAATCACCACATTATGGACCAAGAAAGATAAAGGGTGTGCCCAGTACCCCGGATCATGCTGCTAAAGTAAACTTTGGATTTGGAGGACCAGCCATAGATAAAGAAAGTAAGTTTAAGGGAAAATGTAGATATAATATTGAAATATTTTGAACATATTTCTGCACTGTGTGATGAGATACTTTTGTTTTTTGTTAATTTCAAAGTGTATAAGCACTGCAGTTTGAAATCCAATTTGAAAACCATTTTTACAAAATAATGTTAATCAAATTGCGTGAAAGCAGCTGCTGGTGTTTACTTGAATGATTTAATGAAAGAACTGGATAAAGAACTGGAACATATTTTGTTTCCGAGTTTGAGTGCAATCAGTGATTTTCTATTCTGAGGCCATCCATCCATTCAGCGACTCAAAGTTTGTTAGAGTTGTGTGGGAGAAAGAGAGTATGGTGGGGTTGAGAGGGATAGTATGGATGAGAAATGATGAATTATGCAGTGAGGGTGTACAAAGTGGGTCAGAGCAAGGAGGTGAGCGGAGCATTCGGGAGACGGGAGTAATAGGAGAGGCAGGAGGAGACGGGGATAGTAAGGAAATGAGGGATATATTCTAGTTCTCGCATCTCATGCCTCCACATCCCCTTTTGTTGCCAACCCTTATTTTATCCTCAAACAAAAAGTGTTGGAGTAATGCAACGTTTCAGGCAGGTTCTAGCCTTGCATCCCATCACCAACACGCCAGCCTGAAGAAGGGTCCCGACCCGAAAGGACACCTATCCGTTCTCCAAGGATGCTCCTTGATCTGCTGAGTTATACCAGCACTTTGTGTTCTTTTTTTTGTGAACCAGCATGTACAGTTTCTTGTTTCTATCAACCACTATCCACCACTACACTGGGACGAAGCTCACCTTTCTGAATCCTTGCCACTGCCTCTTACAAATCTAAACCAAAAGAACAAGCTTTTGGTCAACTTGACTAATTATTTTGCCAAGGGTTGGTTATCGCACTTGTTAACTTTGATTTTATTATGAAAAGCTGATCAGTTATATAGTTTGAAGTTTAAGGCTAGGAAGTGATTTAGGTGCTAGGGTTTTAAAGCCAGAGTTTGGTATGAGAGATTCAAATGTTACGGTTGGTTGAATTGAAATTTCGGAAGCAGACAGAACTGGTGATTGGATGTGAGGCTAGGTTGGGCAGGGGATGATGATGTGGGGTCATGGTTAGAGAAGATGAGACTCCATGGGTAGATTGATGGGCAAGTATTAAGATTTTAAATATGACCATCTAAAGAATGGGTAAGAAGGAACTGCAAATGCTGGAAAATCGAAGGTAGACAAAAATGCTGGAGAAACTCAACGAGTGAGGCAGCATCTATGGAGCAAAGGAAATAGGGAACGTTTCGGGTCAAGACCCTTCTTCAGACTGATTGGGGGTGGGGGGGCGGGACGAAGAATGGAAGAGACAGTGGGCTGTAGGAGAGCTGGGAAGGGGAGATAAAGAATGAGAAAGGTAGTCCCTGCTTTTAGGTAGTCCCTGCTTTCTCCTTTTCCCTCCCCTTCCCAGCTCTCCCACTGTCTGTGCCTCTTCCTTTCTTCTTCCCGCCCTACCCCCACATCAGTCTGAAGAAGGGTCTCGACCCGAAACGCCGTCTATTTCCTTCGCTCCATAGATGCTGCCTCACCCGCTGAATTTCTCCAGAATTTTTGTCTATCTAAAGAATGGGGATTATTTTTTGTTTGAAAGTAGAGATGTAGAGAAAATCAGAACCTTATGATTCTGTGATTAAAATGTACTATGTAGTTACATAAATATAAAGTGCCGTATTTACTTCTATAAATTTAGCAGCATTTTCAATTTAATTTATGAGAAATCTACTTTTGGCATAATTTTGATATTTTCTGCTTATTGCGGTGTGTTAAATGCAAGGTATGCGAAAGAAAGGTTGGAGAAGCCTTCATATAGAGATGAGAATCTATGGAATTAAGTAATCGGTGCAGTGGTGAAAGATGAATGTCCTCTAAATTAACAAATATTAGATTTTTAGATGAGTTATAGAGTTGTTAACTCAGAAAATTGCTCCCATATTCTTTATCAGGCGCTGTTATTATATTGCTATAATATGGTCTTTTATTCCTTCTTCAAAAGCAACAAGGTTATCGTTTGCCATTAGTTTCGACAGTATCTTGAATTCTTAATGCATATCTATTTTGGTTCTTTGCTTCCTTATCTTTATTGCTGTGAGGTGATTGAAGCTACTACCGAGGCTATAGTAAACAGAATTTCTTGTGCAGAAAACTGTAATAGTCTTTGCAGAGTACATTTAATATCTTGATCAAAGAGCGTGCAAAGCTGAAATAATATTAGTATGGTCAGACAGTCTTGCAGATGTATATAATTTAGTCAGTACCAGCACATTGATTTTGAATGACTTGCCCCTGTTCTGCATTATGTGGTTGGAAGCTCTGTAGATGTTCCTGCAACAGCCACATTTACCAGACTTCTTCGACATATTGCTGCATATTGCCTACAACATTATGCTAGCCATTTGCCATACACTTCTGAAGAGTTTGTGCAAAATATGTGTATGTCTCATGCCTGACTAGGTGTCACTCAAATTTCTTCAATATTCGCACAGCCTAGAAAAAACCTTTAGATTGTTTTCTCCTGGCAGCAAATTTCTCCTGACATTTTGTTTGTTTATAGTTTGCTGTTTTATCTGTTTTATTTTATTTTGTTTCTGATTTTGTTTCATCTGTTTCTTATGCCCATTCCTATGGACATAGAATATCAGGAGTCTCCTGAACTGGAGTCAAGAGCAAGCGATTCTGACAAAGGTAGTATTGAGAATCATAACTTTCTGGCAAAAAAAACCCCACAAACAATCCTTGTGACATCTACATGTTCTCCCTTTCACACTGTATTTCGTGAACATACAAGATAAGATTTTCTAACATGTACATGTACTATTAAAATATATTAATTCCTCCAGTAAAAATCTAATCTGGAAATGTTAAATAACTACTGTATGTCATAGATTATATTATTGTTTCAGAACATTTTAAACTTTGACCATACTATTAATTTTGACCAGTTATTAAAATCTATCTTTTATCCTGTTGCTCAGAGTTGCAATTTTTTATTTAAAGCGTTAGCCAGTTTGCACTCCCTTTTGCTTTTTGTTACTTATTAAACTGTTACTTCTATTTAGGAATGGAGATGGGAATGTTGCTATCCTATAGTACAAGAGACTATCTCTACATTTGTGATACTTTTTCATATATCTTCTGCCCGTGAACATAAACTTACACATGCATTTGATTTATTTAAAAAATATATATGTTGTACTTTGGTCCAGAATTTCTAGTTTGTGCCACTTGGTGGTGTTAAGAAATATATTACACAACTTTTTAATAACCTGCTACAAAGTGGCAGATTCTGTCATTTCGCAATAGCAGGACCTTCCGCTTGCAGGTTAATTAACGTGATGGAACAGAAGGGTGCTGGTCGTGCAAAGTATAATATGCCTTAAACACTTTGCATCAATGGTTGTCAGGTAGTTAAGCCCACTAAAATGGAATGAATTTCAAAACACCGTGTAACTCAGAAGAGAAATATCCAAAATCATGCTACACAAATGAATAAAACTTTAACAGTTGGAATATATTCATTTAAAATCTGCTGAAATGCTCAACACTAAACAAACCCAACAATTAGATTCCAAACAGCACAAACAATGTAATCCCTCACAACTGTTCCTGTTCATTGAAATCAATGGAAAAAGATCACTCCGAGGTAGTGGTTTCTCTAACGATAGACACAAAGCTGGAGTATCTCAGCGGGTCTGGCAGCACCACTGGAGAAAAGGTGTAGGTGACGCTTCCTGAGAGACCTTTATTCAGATTGGTTGGATTGGAGGCGCGTCGATCTCTACAAAGCTGAGGCCACACGCCAACTCTCGGACACCTCCTCCTACTTACCCCTGGACCATGACCCCACTGACGAGCACCAGGCCACCATCTGTAGCACCATCACCGACTTCATCAACTCCGGCTCACTGCCCCTCCGAGCCTCCAACCTCATCGTTCCCCAGCCCCGCATGGCCCGATTTTACCTTCTCCCCAAAATCTACAAACCTGACTGCCCCGGGAGACCCATTGTTTCTGCCTGTTCGTGCCCCACCAAATTCATTTCCACATACCTTGACTCCATCCTATCCCCCTTGGTTAAATCCCTCCCCACCTATGTTCAAGACACCTCAGACGCTCTCCGTCGTCTCCGCGCATTCAATTCTCCAGGCCCCCATCCTCTCATCTTCACCATAGACGTCCAATCACTCTACACCTCCATCCCCCACCAGGATGGTCTCAAAGCCCTCTGGTTCTTCCTCGACCGGAGGAGCAACCCATACCCATCCACTGACACACTCCTCCGCCTAGCTGAGTTGCTCTGTACCCTCAATATCTTCTCTTTTGACTCCTCCCATTTCCTCCAAATACAAGGCGTAGCTATGGGCACACAGATGGGCCCCAGCTACGCCTGCCTCTTTGTCGGGTACGTCGAACAATCCTTGTTCGCGGCGTACCAGGGCCCCATCCCTGACCTCTACCTCCGTTACATCGATGACTGCTTTGGTGCCACCTCCTGCACCCACACACAACTGACTGACTTCCTCCATTTCACCACCATCCGGCACTCAAATACACCTGGACCATTTCCGACATTTCCCTACCATTCCTTGACCTCACTATCTCCATCGCAGGAGATACACTCCTGACTGACATCCACTATAAACCCACTGACTCCCACGGCTACCTGGACTACTCTTCCTCCCACCCTGCTTCCTGTAAGGACTCCATCCCCTATTCTCAATTCCTCCGTGTACGCCGCATCTGCTCCCAGGATGAGGTGTTCCACACCAGGGCATCACAAATGTCCTCATTGTTCAGAGAACAGGGATTCCCCTCCCCCACTATAGATGAGGCTCGTACCAGGGTCTCCTCCGTACCCCCAACACTGCCCTCTCTCCCCATTCCCCCCCCCCAATCGCAACAAGGGCACAGTCCCCCTGGTCCTCACCTTTCACCCCACCACCCGGCACATACAACACATAGTCCTCCGCCAGTTTTGCCACCTCCAAAGTGACCCCACCACTCGCCACATCTTCCCATCTCCCCCCCCCCCTGTCTGCCTTCCGCAAAGACCGGTCCCTCCGCAACTCCCTTGTCAATTCTTCCCTTCCCTCCCGCTCCACCCCTTCCCCAGGCACTTTCCCTTGCAACCACAAGAGATGCTACACTTGTCGCTTTACCTCCCCCCTCCACTCCATTCAAGGACCCAAACAGTCGTTCCAGGTCCGACAGAGGTTCACCTGCACCTCCTCCAACGTGATCTATTGCATCCGCTGCTCTAGATGTCAACTGATCTATATCGGTGAGACCATGCGGAGGCTTGGCGATCGTTTGGCCGAACACCTCTGCTCGGTCCGCAATAACCAACCCAACCTCCCGGTAGCTCAGCTCTTCAACTCCCCCTCCCATTCCGTATCCGACCTCTCTGTCCTGGGCCTCCTCCACGGCCAGAGTGAGCAACACCACAAATTGGAGGAACAGTACCTCATATTCCGGGGAATATTGGGGAGTCTGCATCCTCTTGGCAGAACATTGAATTCTCTCAATTCTGTTAACCCTTGCTGTCTCCTCCTCTTCCTACCTCTCCCTCAGCCCTCGGACTCCTCCTTTTTCCTATCTTCCCCCCACCCCCCCCCATCAGTCTGAAGAAGGGTTTCGGCCCAAAACGTTGCCTATCTCCCTCGCTCCATACATGTTGCTGCACCCGCTGAGTTTCTCCAACATTTTGTGTACCCTTGGTTGTTTCTCTAATGTGAGTACAGTAAATGCTCGTTTTAATGGACCCCTTTACTGTGGATTTTGGATATAGTGGATGGACTTGCCGATGTCACTTTGAAATATTTATATTGCTTATGAATCCAAATCTGTCTGTCCCTTCATATCCTTCAGAATCGTGCCTGTGTTGCCTCTCCTCATTCTTTATATCATCTGCCATTTGTCCACCCTTTCTATAGATGCTCACTGTTATTGCTGTCTTCCCCACTCTTTCCCGCAATTCCTCGTTTTGCAACATCTGTAAATGTTGTAACTTTAACCAGTACAACTATATGCTTCTCATAATATTTCGTATTAAAAAAGTACCCCTTGTACAGAACCTGAGAACACCAGTATACACTACCCAACATGTAACAGAAGCCATTCATCATATTAGTTAGCTATTTTTCAGACAATTCCTATCCATTCTGTCACTGACTATTATTTCATGAGCTTCAATGTTGTTTAAATAAGCGTGTCATATGCCTTACATAGAATCTGCATCAATTTTCATCATATTTCTGTTATATCATCAAAATATTCAAGCAACTGTGCCTTTAACAAATTAATGAGGTTCTTATTATTATAATTATTATTTATTTTTGAAATAATCATTATTATTATCCACAATGAACATCTCCACAAACTTGGATTCTATCCTATCCACTCTCCAGTCCCTTCCTATCCAATCCCTTCCAACCTATTTCCAAAACACCTCACACACCCTTCAATAGCTTTCAATATCTAGGCCCCCAATGCTTCACCTTTGCCATGGACATCCAGTGCCTCTACACTTCCATACTCCACCAGGACGGTCTCAAGGCCCTCCGTTTCTTCCATGAACAGAAACCCAACCAATTTCCCTCTACCAACATGCTCCTTCGCTTGATGGAACTTGGCCTCGCCCTCAATAAATTTTCTTTCGATTTTTCTAAACTACTTGTAACTTTCTCCAAGTTAAAGGTGTAGCCATGATCATTGGCAAATTCCTCAGCTATGTCTACCCTTTTGTTAGCTACGTTAAACGATCCTTGTTCCATGCGTTCACTGGCACCATCCTGTAACTCTTTTCCGCTTTATTGCCAAATGCATCAGGGCCATTTTCTGCACCTGTGCAGAACTCATTGATTTAATTAGCTTCACCACTAATCCATCCTGCCTGCAAATTCACCTGGACTATCTCTGACATCTCTCTCTACTTTCTTAATATCTCTGTCTCCGTCACAGACTATCGACAAACGTCTACAACAAACCGACCCACACAGTTAACTGGACACTTCTTCCCACCTTGCCTCTTGCAAAGACCCTGTTCCCTACTTTCAATTACTCCAACTCTGCTGCATCTGCTCCCAATATGAGGCATTCCATTCCAGGATATCAATCATGGTCTTGATCTTCAGTGAACTCTGTTTCTCCCTGTCATAAATGGATACCTTAACCTCGTCTCCTCTGTGTCCGGTAGTTCTGCTCTCACTCGCCCCCCCCCACCCAGACGGAACAAGGCTAGAGTTCGCCTGGTCCTCCCCTTTCACCCCAACTGCATCCAACATGTCATTTTCTGACATTTTCGTCACCTCCAACGTGACCCTACCACTAATCACGTCTTCCCATCTCCATCCCTTTCCACCTTCCCTGAAGATCGCACCTTCTGCAACTCTTAGGTTCACTCATCCCTTCCCACCCAAACCATCCTCTCCCCAGGTACTTTCCACTGTGACCACAGTAGATGCAAAACCTATCTCTGTACCTCCTCCCTCGTCTCCGTCCAGAGTTTACCAAGCACCTCGTCTAATGTCATTTGTTCCCGATGTAGCCTCCCTTATATTGGCAAGACCAAGTGTAGACTTGGTGACTGCTTTGCCAAACACCGTCGCTTGGCCAGCCATGGCCTACTGGATCTCCCGGTTGCTAACCATTTTACCTCCCATTCCCATTCCCATTTTGACTTGTCCTGGATCTCCTCCATTGCCAGAGTGAGGCCACACGCAAACTGGAGGGGCTGCACCTCATATTCCGCTTGGGCAGCTTGCAACCCAATAGTATGAACATTTCATTCTTCAATTTTAGTTAACTAACCCACAAACAGCTCCATTCCCCCTTCCCTGCTCCATGAAGAACCCACCCCCAGCTCCCTTCCTCTCAACCCTGGCTGACCTTGCACCGGATTCTACCCTCCCCCTTCAACTGCCTCTCTTCCACCAGGCTGCACAATTCACAACTTTTCTATCCCCGAGTTCCAATATTCACAACTCTTTATCCTTTTGTGCTCACACCTTTCTTTTCATCCCTGCCGTTTGTCCAACAAGCTGCCAATCATAAAACCCCCTCACCTGTGCTCGCCATGCTCTATCCTTAACCCCCACACCCTGTGGTCTGAAGAAAGGACCCCACCGAGATGTGACCTATCCATATTCTCCAGAGATGCTACCTGACCCACTAGGTTGCTCCCGCGTCTTTCTTTGGTAAACTGGCATTTGCAGTTCCTTGTTATTACAGCTCTTATTATTATTCTGTTATATTACTCCCAAACCTTTGTCAGCGCCTACTTTTTTTTCCTCTTATCATTTCTAAGATATTCCCATCATCAGGGTTAAACAGGTTTCTGTTTGGTAGACATGTTTTGCAATCCTTTTTGATCAAGAGTGTCACATTTCCCCTCTTCCTCTCCTCTACCACCTCTTTGTTCTATAGAGAGGATTGGAGAACCCACCCTCAATTTCTCAGGAGCTACAATGCATTCTATTCACCTGGCATGTGCTGCTGTTTTCAGTATTTGTTCTATTTGCACGTGGCAAATTAGGGTGTTTTAGAATGTAGAACAAAGCCTCGAACTTAGCATAGAAGAAATGAAAGCCTTTCAGGTTACAAGATTTACCCCCGCACCCAACCCCCCCCCCCCCCCCCCCCCCCCCCCCCCCCCCCCCCAAAAAAAAATAATTGGAATTTAATGATCTTAAGATTTGTCATTGTACCTCAGATTTTAGTCCAGATTTATTAACCTTATTCTCGTATGTCGCTGCCACACAGCGTCAGAGACCCGGGTTCTGACTACGATGCTGTCTGTGCAGAGTTTCTACGTTCTCCCTGTGACTGCATTGGTTTTCTCCAGTTGCCTCCCACATTCCAAAGACATGCAGATTTGTAGGTTAATTGGCTTCTGTAAATTGGCCATAGTGTGTAGGATGTGAAAGTGGGATAACACGGAACTAGCGTGCGAGTGATTAATCATTGGCATGGATTTGGTGGATCGAAGGGCTTGTTGTTACGCTATATCTTTAAATTAATCTAAACAATGCCTGACCTGCTGTTTCTCCAGCATTTTGTGCTTTTTGTAAACCAGCATCTACAGTTTCTTGCGTCTACACTAAATGTTTACTTTGTTCACTAAAATGTTCACCAAAAGTAAGATCTTGTGCAGTATTTGTAGAGCAGAGCACTCTAGGAGTATAACTATGTGGTTACCTAAATGTGGCATTGTAGGTAGATAGGTTGAAGTAGGTTTTTCAGTTAGGGCATTCCCTTCATCAGTTAGGAAATTCAACATAGAACTCGGGATGTTATGTTACAGTTGTACTGAGGATGTTGCTGAGATTTAAGGCCCTTAATCATAGAGAGAAAATGGGCAGGCTAGGACTTTATCCAAAGTGGCTGTTTGGAGTGATCTTATAGAGGTGTATACAATCATGAGTGAAATAGATAGGGCAGAGGAATCAACAAGCTGGGGGCAAGGGTTTAATGTGAGATGGGAACGATTTAATAAAAACCTGAGGAGCAACTATATGGAACGAGCTAGCAGAGGTAGTAGTTGATGCAGGTATAATAACATTTAAAAGACATTTGGATAGGTATGTGATTAGGAAATGTTGAAGGGATATGGTCCAAACATGTGCAAATGGGGCATCTTGGTCGGCATGTACAACCTGCTGACGGGCCTATTTCCGTGCTGTATGGCTCTGATACCAGTTCAACAAGCACCTGTTGAGAAACCTTGTGAACATTTCATTGTTCTGATGAAAAGCCATTTGGTTGAAATGTTCGCCCTAATGCTTTTCTATTCCTCCGTGAATACTGGCTTGCTGGCAGACATTTGCTTAATTTGTTGCTTTTGTTTCAGATGTCTCAAATCCACAATATCTCACTTTTACCTTCAGTGGGATTGTTGGAAACCAACAGATCAAGTTGTAGGAGTCACGTCAACATCTTTCTGTTATTTTTATGCCATCTATTTGTATATTATTTTTCAGAAAATGAGGGATTATATCAATTATCCAACTGTATCGATGTTTGAAGGTGACTTCATCCACCTCTTTCTCAATCTAATTTTCTTTTTTGCCAGGTCACCAATATATGACCAGGCACATATTTGTGGATTCCCAATTTTGTATATTATGCTTAACACATGCTCTTTGCGTCCATTATTAAGGAACTAATGTAGGCATATCTTTTAGAAATGCGAAAGATCTCTCGTGGACATTGGGGATTGTGCTGAGACACTAATCTTTAATCCCTATCCTTTCATCTTTTGTTCAAAATTGTATCTTCGGAGAGTCGATTCTCATAACAGAACCTCTTATGTGGCCCAGAACCTCAAAAATAGTGTATGAATTTAGAAAATTAATTTGCACAAACATCTACTGTCGCATTCAATATGGATTCTGATCTTGATTATTTTTCTGTCAATCAATGAACTGTCTAGCAATATTTGAAAAAACAAAGGAGACCGAGCTGAAGATAAATTTGGATGAATCTAATTCCACATGTTTTGTTTTCCAGTGATAGATGATGTTTCTCAGATAGAGTCATTTAGTGGGTAAGTTAGGATTATTGCTGTTGCACTTTAAACATTTCTTAAGTAGACTTATTTCGTACTAAATCTGAAGTTTTTTTAATCTATTTGAGTTTTTTTCTTTGCATGTTTTGCTTTTAGGGAGTCAAAGAGTTCTGGTGACAACTCCTGGTTGTCTTCAACTGAAGAAGATGGATTAGAGTGTAGCTCCAAGGTAGTAATTTTCCATTGATATAAGTGTATCTTATTCTTGAATTTAAATGACTAATATTCAATGATATTGCTTTAATTAAAGGTCTGTTTATTGTCACGTGTCCCAATTAAGGTACAGTGAAACTCGAATTACCATATAACCATACTAAAAAAAAGCAACAAGACACACAGCTACATAAAAGTTAACATAAACATCCACCACAGCGGATTCCCCACATTCCTCACTGTGATGGAAGGCAATAAAGTCTAATCTTCTTCCTCTTTATTCTCCCGTGGTCGGGGCAGTCGAACCATCCACAGTCGGGGCAATTAAAGCTCCCGCGTCGGGGCGGTCGTAGCTCCTGCGGTTGGAGTTCCCATAGTCGGTCTCTAACCAGGGACCGCAAGTTCCACGATGTTAAAGTCCCCGGCTACCTTGATTGGAGGTCCAAGGACGATACCCGACAGGGATCGCCAACTCCACGATGTTAAATCCGCCGGCTCCTGCGCACAAAGTCGATCTCCAGCTACACAATATTAGGCTGCAGTGCGGACGATGATACGATATGGAAAACAATCGCATCTTCGTCGAGGTAAGAGTTTTAAAAAGTCCCCCCCACCTCCCACATAAAACCAGGTTAAAGTACACTAAAACATACATTTAACACGTGCTAAAAAACAACAAAGAGGGAAGGGACGAGACAGACTGTTGGCGAGACAATGTAGTATCTGCAATTGTGGACCTGTGTGCTATATACTCATGAAAGAGATATTGCTGGAAATGTTGTTGTCGTAGTAATCTATAAGAATTATTTTCCTGTATCCCACCTTGACCAGCTTGCCACCATTTTGATAATAGGAAAATCACATTCTGAGTGTATTTTAGGTTATAAACTATGAATCCATGTTGTTAAGGTTAAAAGACAAAATTGGCACAAATAAAGCATTTTTACAAGGACATTCAAATTCAGTGATATTATGGGCAGTAGAAAAGAGGGGCGGGCGCCTTGACGTGGAGTAGAATTTTCATTTTTGGGGAAATTTTGAAAGTGGGGCCACCCTTTTTAAAATAAGAGCTTGCCTTTTAAGACTGAGGCGAGGCAATTTTGTTTTCACTGAGTCTCTGGAACTCTTCTTGTCATAAAGAGGTTGGAGGAGTCTTTGAATATTGTTAAGAAAGCTACAGATGGATATTTGCGAGGCAAAGGGTTAGTGGAAGGTTGACACTAGAATGTGGAGTTGAGGCTGTAATTACATCAACAATGCTCTGATTGAATCGAGGAACTGAATCGATGACTCGTGCCATACCCCTACACCTAAATTGTAGGTATTCAAAATATATATATGTGTGGTGTAACTATAATAAAGTTCATGAGACCCTTCTGCAGTAACACCTGAGCTATATATGTTATGTGAAGTTAATATAAACCAAACTTGATTTTGGGAGCTTAAGGTGAAGGGACCCGTAGGAGGCAGTGATCATTATATGATAGATTTGAACCTGCAGTTTGAGTGGGAGAAGCTGAAGTTAAATGTATCAGTATTACTGTTGAGTAAAGGTAACTACAGAGACATGAGGGAGGAGATGGCTAAAGTTGATTGTGAGGGGACAATAGTAGGAATGATGGTGAAGCATCAATGGCAGGAGTTATGGGAGTAATTCGGAATGAGTCACTGTAGCTGACAAAGGAAGTCAAAGATAGCATAAAAGCAAAAGAGAAGGCATACAGTGCCCTCCATAATGTTTGGGACAAAGACCCATCATTTATTTATTTGCCTCTGTACTCTGCAATTTGAGATTTGTAATAGAAAAAAATCACATGTGGTTAAAGTACACATTGTCAGATTTTATTAAAGGGTATTATTGTACATTTTGGTTTCACCATGTAGAAATTACAGCAGTGTTTATACATAGTCCCCCATTTCATGGTACCATAATGTTTGGGACACATGGCTTCACAGGCGTTTGTATGTGCGCAGGTGTGTTTAAATGCCTTCTTAATGCAGGTATAAGAGAGCTCTCAACACCTAGTATTTCCTCCAGTCTTTCCATCACCTTTGGAAACTTTTATCGCTGTTTATCAACATAAGGCCCAAAGGTTGTGACAATGAAAGTCATTATGAGACTGAGAAACAAGAATAAAATTCTTAGAGACATCAGCCAAATCTCAGGCTTACCAAAATCACTGGAACATCATTAAGAAGAAAGAGAGTACTGGTGAGCTTACTAATCGCAAAGGGTCTGGCAGGCCAAGGAAGACCTCCACAGCTGATGACAGAAGAATTCTCTCGATAATAAAGAAAAATCTCCAAACACCTGTCCGACAGGTCAGAAGCACTCTTCAGGAGTCAGGTGTGGATTTATCAATGACCACTGTCTGCAGAAGACTTCATGAACAGAAATACAGAGGCTACACTGCAAGATGCAAACCACTGGTTTGCTGCAAAAATAGGATGGCCAGGTTACAGTTTATCAAGAAGTACTTAAAAGAGCAACCACAGTTCTGGAAAAAGATCTCGTGGACAGATGAGGTGAAGATTAGCTTATATCAGTGTGATGGCAACAGTAAAGTATGGAGCAGGGAAGGAACTGCCCAAGATCCAAAGCATACCACCTCATCTGTGAAACATGGTGGTGGGGGTGTTATGTGGGGCATGTATGGCTGCTGAAGGTACTGGCTCACTTATCTTCATTGATGATAAACTGCTGATGGTAGTTGCATAATGAATTCTGAAGTGTATACACACATCCTATCTGCTCAAGTTCAAACCAATGACTCAAAACTCATTGGCCGGTGGTTCATTCTACAGCAAGACAAAGATCCCAAACACTGCTGAAGCACCAAATAATTTTTCAAAGCTAAAAAATGGTCAATTCTTGAGTGGCCAAGTTAATCGCCTGATCTGAACCCAATTGAGCATGCCTTTTATATGCTGAAGAGAAAACTGAAGGGTACTAGCCCCCAAACAAGCATAAGCTAAAGATGGCTGCAATACAAGCCTGGCAGAGCATCACCAGAGAAGACACCCAGCAACTGGTGATGTCCATGAATCACAAACTTCAAGCAGTCATTGCATGCAAAGGATATGCAACAAAATACTAAACAAGACTACTTTCATTTACATGACATTGCTGTGTCCCAAACATTATGGTGCCCTGAAATGGGGGGACTATGTATAAACACTGTTGTAATTTCTATATGGTGAAACTAAAATGTATAAAAATCACCTTTATTAAAATCTGACAATGCGCACTTTCACCACATGTGATTTTTTTTTCCATTACAGATCTCAAATTGTTGAGTACAGCTGCAAATAAATAAATGATGGGTCTTTGTCCCAAACATTATGAACAGAGCAAAGATAATTAATTATAAACTTGAGATGTGTAGCAGGTTCAGCTTGGAAAATTATGCTTCTGAAGTTTAAATAATGTTTCCTGTAAGGCCACTTGCCATGAGTCCTGCAACACTGAAATATAAAGAGGTTAAGTCATCCAAGTTGTGCACACTCTTGCTTTGAAATTGAAATTGTGAATTATTTTTAAAAAAGACCATTCACCATTGAATATGGTTAATACTGGTTCGAGGATTGAAAAAAAAAACAAAAAACTTAATGGAAACCTGTAATGATTCATTCATTGTTAGGAATGAGAACTTTTTACAAGACTATTAATATGCTGTCAATTAACTTTGTCTACTCCCTGTGCAATAAGCATGAAGTGTTAACAAGAAACACAGTATGTTGTAAGTATATAACAGGTCAAACAGCAGGAATGGTTTGGTATGTAAATAGGTTCACCCAAGCAAAGGAAGGTAGTGATGGAGGAAGATAGACACAAAAAACTAGAGTAACTCAGCGGGACAGCATCTCTGGAGAGAAGGAATGGGTAACGTTTCAGGTCGAGACCCTTCTTCAGATGTATTCTTCTTTGGATGGGGGAATACTGATTGTGTTACTGTTCTGGGAAGTTATTCTCTGCTTAACCAGTCCCTTGTGATCAAGGATGTTTGCCTTCAGTATTGTGGGATCTGAAATAATTAACGAGGCCAACGCAAAAACAGCAAACTCTTCTGCAGATGATGGCTGACAAGGCAGATTGGTAGCTGATTCGTGAGGTGGTCTCCTTTTATGGTTTCACAGGCTCTCGGTGTTCATAATGCATGGCCTTAAAGTTCTGTGCCAAATGCTTCTTCACTGATTTGAACATAACCTTTATTTGATGAGAACTGTCTATTTCGTGATTTGACAGAGCTCAGAATAGGGTCTGCTTTGGGAGTCTGGTAGCAGGCTTGCAAATGATTTGGCCTGTCTGGTGTAACCATGTGTAACAAGAGCCTAACTATCGGATATGTTGGCCTGAGCAAAGTCAGTGGCCTTTAGAAAGGGGCAAAGGCCCTTCTGATCATTTTGATGTGCAATAGCAATGTAATGGATTAGAATAACAACTACAGATTGAAAATAGGTTGTTTAGGAGTTTTAAACTGGAAATTGTGGTGAAAATTGCCAGCGGTGTCATGGATATGGGTGGGTGAAGAAGAAGAATAGAATCAAGTTTAGATACAATAAGTTCTAAGGGATAAGAAAAGGTTTATGCTTGTGGACCTTAAAGAGGTAAAGTGGGCTATGAGTGGTTGGATATTATGTGGTTAGAGGTTGTGAGGCCTAGATCTCCAGAGGGAAGGAGGTAAGCAACTATAATAATGTTTGATGTTCACTGGAGAAGTCATAGTCGAAAGTAGCATACAAATAGTTGGAATTGGACTAGCATTCAGCCTCTGCAGGATATAAATTAGTTAGTCAAACAACAATAGTACGGCTTTAACAACATGTTTGGTGATGATGCTAAGATGGTCTTGGTAAACAGAGGTGGAAAATGTTAGTGTGTAGGTGGAGTGGAAAAAATTGAGGCAGTAAAATGCTAGCAAATTGTGATGAATAAAGAGGCCAAGAGACGGTTAGGTGCCAGAGGGAAGGGTCCCGGCAGGTTAGAAAATCTCAAGGCGGAAGAAACAATAACTCTCTCCCTCCACTGGTGTTGCCTCACTTGCTGAGTATCTCTAGCACTTAATTCACATCTTTTGTTTTTATTTAAGTGTTTTGCTTTGGACATGTGTAAAGTCATTTAATTTAATGGGCTGATGTGATTTATGCACTACTTTTATACCTTATGTAGCACTATTATTATGTGGTATACATCGCTTATAGATATCTGGACAAGAGTGAGAACAGCTGGACAGAAAAAAAATCGTGGTTCAATCAGGTACATAGAGAGGAGGAGTCTTCTTTATAAGTTAAGGGATAAATTATTAGTAAGATTTATTAGATACCAAACATCACATTTCTTACAGATCAGAACAAAAAACATATATATGTATATGTGAACCTAATGACAGTTGATGAAGGTCCATGTATACATTTCTGAGCTCAGTACTTCAACAAATCCAAACAGTTACTAGTAAAAGTATTTTTAATACTTTTTTTTGTTATCCCTCAATTTTGAGCAGATGTTTTCATGTTTTTTTCACCCTTTGAGCGAGATAACATCTTTGGGTCGTGTTCCACACGGACCTTTTAACGCACCCAATTATTTTTTCAGGAAGATCCTTATAAGATTGCTTCCTGCTTCTGCAGGACTTAAAATTAGTAATTATATTTTTGCGAGCTATCAAATTATAAGTATATTTAAAAAATCAAGATAGATCATTTTGTTCCTCGGTATCATGCTTTGAAGAAATTTCTTCTCACTGTGATTGTCGATCAAGTGGATCTGACAACTTGCATTCATTTTCCAGACACACTTTATCGACTTGTGCACAAGGACAGCAGAGTCCCATTTCACGTACTGTTCTAAAATTCTACTTGGAGCTGACAACTTTTATACAGATTTTGATTCTTTAATTATTAGCATACATAGAATTAAAATCACCAATCACAATGCGTTCTGAAACTCACTAATATTTAATAAAAACAACATACAGCACAAGGTCCTTGAAACAATTGTATTGTATCGTTATAGCTGGCTGCACATCAAAGGATGACTCAAGAACAAGTTTGCTGATGATACAAAAGTGAGTTGTTTTGCAGATAGTGAAGATGGTTGTGAAAGATTGCAGCAGGACCTGGATCAATTGGCCAGGTGGATGGAAGAATGGTTGATGGAATTTAATGCTGGAAATTGTGAGGTGTTGCATTTTGGGACGTTGAACAAGGGCAGGACCTACACAGTAAATGGTAGGCCTCTGGGTAGTGTTGCAGAGCAGAGGGATCGAGGAGTACAGGTGCATGGTTCGTGAAGGTCGAGTCGCAGGTGGATGAGGTTGTCAAAAAGGATTTTGGCACGTTAGCCTTCATGAGTCAGAGTATTGCGTATAGAAGTTGGGAGGTCATGATGTTGTAGTATAAGACGTTGGTGAGACCGCCTTTTGGAATATTGCGTTCTGTTCTGGGCAGCATGTTATAGGAAAGACATTGTCAAGCTTGAAAGGGTTCAGAAAAGATTTACGAGGATGTTGCCAGGACCAGAGGGTGTGAGCTATAGGGAGAGGTTGAGTCGGCTGGGTCTCTATTCCATGGAGCGCAGGAGGATGAGGGGTGTACAAAATCATGAGAGGAATAGTTCGGGTAGATGCACAGTCTCTTGCCCAGATTAGGGGAATCGAGGACCAGAGGACATAGGTTCAAGGTGAAGGGGAAAAGATTGAATAGGCATCCGAGGGGTAACTCTTTTCACACAAAGGGTGGTGGAACAAGCTGCCAGAGGAGGTAGTTGAGGCTGGGACTATCATTTAAGAAACAGACAGGTACATGGATTCAATTCAATTCAATTCAATTCAATCTTTAATTGTCATTGTGCAGTGTACAATACAGAGACAACGAAATGCAGTTGGTATCTCCGAAGGGCGAACTTACGAATAAACAAGTAATACATATACATATGCAGTGGTATCCGTGCAATTTGCTGGTGATCGGATAGTCTGGGGGGGTGGGGGTGAGGGGTGGAGACAGGCAGTCATTGAGGTGCAGCATTGAGGAGTGTGACAGCCGCAGGGAAGAAGCTGTTCTTGAGCCTGCTGGTCCGGCAGTGGAGGGACCTGTAGCGTCTCCCGGATGGGAGGAGGGTAAACAGTCTATGGTTGGGGTGTGAGCTGTCCCTGACGATGCTGTGCGCCCTGCGCAGGCATCGTTTACTATGGACAGACTCAATGGAGGGGAGTGAGGAGCCTGTGATGCGTTGGGCGATCTTCACCACCCTCTGCAGAGCTTTCCTGTCGGCAACAGAACAGTTACCATACCATACAGTGATGCAGTTGGTAAGGATGCTCTCGATGGTGCAGCGGTAGAAGTTCACCAGAATCTGGGGAGACAGGTGGACCTTCTTAAGTCTCCTCAGGAAGAAGAGACGCTGGTGAGCCTTCTTGATCAGCGAGGATGTGTTGTGGGTCTAGGAGAGGTCATCAGAGATGTTGACCCCCCAGGAACCTGAAGCTGGAGACACGTTCCACCTCCGTCCCGTTGATATGGATGGGGTTGTGCGTGCAGCCTCTCGATCTCCTGAAGTCAACAATGAGCTCCTTGGTCTTCTTGGAGTTGAGGGCCAGGTTATTGTCGGCACACCATGCTGTTAGGAGCTGAACCTCCTCCCTGTAGGCCAACTCATCGTTGTCGCTGATGAGGCCAATCACCGTCGTACTTGATGATGGTGTTGGTAGCATGTACAGGTATGCAGTCGTAGATGAAGAGGGAGTAGAGGGGGCTCAGCACGCAGCCCTGGGTACGCCAGTGTTCAGGGTGAGCATAGAAGAGGACTGGTTATCCAACCTAACAGACTGTGGTCTGTTGGTTAGAAATTCCAGTAACCAATTGCAGAGGGAGCGGTTGATGCCCAGGTCATCGAGTTTGGCGATCAATTTTGAGGGGATAATGGTGTTGAATGCTGAGCTGTAGACGATAAACAGCATTCTCACATAAGTGTTTCTGTTGCGGTTTGGTTTGGATAGGGCAGGTTTGGAGGGATATGGACCAAGCGCAGGCAAGTGGGACTAGTGTAACGGACAATGTTGGCTGGTGTGGGCCAGTTGGGCCGAAGGGCCAGTTTCCACACTGTATCACTCCATGACTCTGACTGTGCGTAAAAGGATTCCTCTCAAGGACCTATAGCTATACAACTGTAGATCGTTCCAAGCTATATTAACTTTTGTCATACTGCGGCTTCCATACCACCAATACATACGATCTTTTAATTCATTGCCATTACTCACAGGTGACCCAGAGTGGTCCGCTGAAGGAATAGGAAATTATGCATTGTAATGATTAAAAGCATCCACGTATATTAGAAGTAGCAATAAAAGTTTCAATTGCAGCATTTTTAACTGAGACCTAAAAACTACTGCATAATTATTTAAAAAATAGGCAGCATGTCCTTGTCAGCATTTATCCCTTCACCAATTGTGGATTGACTTACATAACATTCGCTAAACTTTAAAAAGTAGTTTGTGGTTTGGCAAATATTTTGAAATATCTTAATGAATCCAGAGCCAAAATATAAATATGGGTGCTTAGAAGGGAAATCATTTGGCCCGTTGGGTCTATGCGTGTTCCTAACCGAAGGTCACATCAATTCTACCTGTATCCTTCTAACTTATCCTCTCTCATATGATACCAATCCCCTTTATTGTTTTGCCACATGCCCAACTCAACGGGTAATTTATAGTAGACAATTAGGCTGTGGGATGAGCATCGAAAATGTGTCTAGAATTTAACTTTCATGACCCATGTCTCGGAACTACATGAAATTTTTCACGGATTATGATAAAGTATAATATAATTGAGAAGGATGTCATAACTCGTCAGTGCCATAAGTTGCACATTAATTTATTAAACTAATTAGAAAATGAGATTGAAAAAGTAAGCACCATCTAGTGTCCAATGTCCATATTACACCATGGGGCTAATTCCTTGCTGCGGTCTATTTAAACCATATTATTATAACCATATATATATATGTATATATACGACGTGACTATGACTAATTATATATAATTATGTATAATTATATTATATAAAAATAATATAATTGTGAGTGTGTATTTTGAGTGAGACTGCGGCAGAGGTCCGGCTCCTGAACAAGCCTAATTAATGGGTGAGGGCAGTTCCTGTGGGTACCCTCATTTGCAGTGTGCAGAATGGGGGTCACGACCATTGTGGGACTGGGGCAGTGCCAGGCTGGGGGAAGGCTAAGATGTCTTCCACTAACAGGAAAATACCTAACCCTAACCCGCCCCCCCATCCAGAACTGCCCTCGGCTGGAGCTGCTTTGGGACCGGCTGCGGGCTCCATACGTGTGTCCCCACAGCGCGTCCACCTCGGCCAGCATGCCCTTCTGGATCATCATGGTGATGATGGTGGAGAGCAGCACTGCCCTGCATGCCGCCCGGGCCGCCTTCAGCACTCCCATAGCGCCAGCTCTGTTGGTCCACCTACTCGCTCGCTGCAGCACCGGCCTATCGACAACCTGACCGACCACTCACAGCACCCACTGGCCATCCGACCACTCGCAGCACCCACTGGCCATCCGACCACTCGCAGCACCCACTGGCCATCCGACCACTCGCAGCACCCACCGGCGGCCCGACCGATCCTCCACAGCATCCATTTGCCTACCGACCGACCGACCCTAATCCTTTGTTATTTATCTATTTACATTTGTTATTTATCATTTTTATTTCACAGTTCACGTCATAACTTTATAAAGATAAATCAATTGAAAAACAAAATTATCAGCAAGGTTAACATTACCTTTATTCCTTGGAAACTTTGTTATTGTTTTGATGTGATGAGGCGGCAGCCTGATCCCAGGGTCCTCGCTGCCTAGCGACCATGAAACAAAGCGCGGGATTAGTCAATTTGCGTCCGATCTCAATGTCAAACGAGCATTGATTGGGCAATTACTACTCGGAAAATTTTAGATTTTTCTCATTTTTTAAAAAATGTGCAGGTTTTGGCCTTGACGAGTTTCAGGTATGATTTATATAATATTTTTGCACAATACGTTAAAAATTCAGGTTGTTATGTGAGTTGGGTCACGAACGTGAACGAAAAACTACTTGGCCCACAGCTTAAATTAAACCGCTTGCACAACTTTGGTTTGTGGGAAGATACTGGAATATTGGGGAAAACCCCTGCGTGTATGTGCAAACCACGTAAACAGCACTCTAGGTCATAATCAAATCAAGGTCACTGGAGCTATGGAACAGCAGTCATAAAAGATTTCACCAAAATAGTTCATCAGTCATTCTTGAACTTTAAATATTGTGTATAGTGCAACATTTTGCATAAACATGTTTATATAAAAATGGAAGCAGAAAGAAGAGTTGATTAACAAAAAAAGAGTTGATTCTGTCCATATCATGTTGATGAGTGCATAGTTCATAGAAGTTGAATAATGTAACTGTTTATGCTCACTATTAAAAATAAGATCTATTCACAGACAACACAGAAGCTTAATTTGACCAAGTTGATAAATTCTTCACAGCAAAACAAGGAAAATAGTAAGTTACTGAGAAAATAATTGAAAATACATTTGAATACTGATCTGCCAGGAGTGTAGTTACTCATGTTGTTTCATTGCATAACATTTTTTTTCTGTTTTAGTGAATGAAAAGACGGTTGATGACAAAGCACAGTGCACAAGTATTTTGCAACCAGCTGACTCAGATACAATTATGGTAGAAGATTTAGAAAATGATCGTCAAGATGAAGAAGAAATAAACAAGAATGGCTGGCCAACTTCACCACTTCAGGCCAGGACTTCTTTTCGTGATTCTCCAAAGACTGTTAGTCGTTCATTCAGTTTTCCTTTTCAAAAACAGGTTAACTCAATCCCATTAAAAGGCAAGAAGGAGGTAATCATTATTTCTGGATTTTTTTTTTAAGCAATATTTTAAATCTTATATATGGCAATGAAGATGGGGAATTGACTTAATGAAACAAGAAAATCCCATCTTAAACACAAATTAATTATTAGCTGCTACAACACAGATAAATTGGAGATAAGTGGAAATGTGTTTTAGATTATGAGCATGACAGCAATGTCAATGCATATGAAAGATGTCAATGAAGAAGAGGATAATTGAGAGGATGATAATACAGAAATTTGATGAAGAACCTTTGAAGCAGAGATCTTGAGGATTTCGAACAAATATCACTCAATTGAATTTGTTAGAGTCTCTTGATCTTAGCACTGGTGGTAAAATAATATAGATATATATGTAGTCTAGGTTAGAGATTGATAATTCAATTAAACAGAACAAAACAGTGTTTTTTCCAAAAGCAGAGAATAATATAATTATGATTAGATATACTGAATTGCCGATTGACTTGGAACCAAGATGTTAATTCAACCTCTATACTGCTGCCGATAAATAAAATAAAAACAAATTATAAATGAACAAATACATGAGGTAACATTTCAAGCTTAGTAAACAAAATATAACGGAAAGCTATCCCTCTGTTAAAAGAATGTTATCAGAAAAGCTTGACTGGAATTGGTGTTAGTGCCTGGGATTTAAACCAAAAAAGTAGCAATATTGCATAACATATTGAGACTGAACTGTGGTTCCAAAATATGTGAGTAGTTAATCTTTTGCTGCACAAACCAAAGACATTAAAGATATAAATCTCAAGAGCAGAATAAATGCTGTATGAAACTAGGATGTCAATGCTATAGAACTGATTCGAATAGAAAGTGGTTATTTTTGATACAGATAAATAATCGCTAATGATATACAATGGAGGAACAAAAGAGACTTTAACTTCTGACAAATTTCCAAGTAAACTGCGAACATTTCTAAATCTTCTAAATGGGAAAAAAAACCTCAAAACTGTTTCCAATAGTTTAGTTTAGTTTCGAGATACAGCACGGAAACAGGCCCTTCGGCCCACCGAGTCCACACCGAGCAGTAATCCCCGCACATTAACACCATCCTACACACACTAGGGACAATTTACACATCCATCAAGCCAATTAACCTACATACCTGTATGTCTTTGGAGTGTGGGAGGAAACCTAAGATCTAGGAGAAAACCCACGCAGGTCATGGGGCGACCTCAAGGTGATTTATCTAATATCACAAATCACTTGTGGGGAAACTAAATTTACAAAATAGTCCAATAATTCACAACTATGTTATCGAGAAAATAAATGAGTTGAATTGAGTTCATCTAAGGAGTGAAGGAGCTAGGCAATGTTTCAGGCCGAAACCCTTCTTCAGACTGATGGGAGGTGGGGGGGCGGGGGGGGGGGGGGGGGGGGGGCGGGGAGAAGAAAGGAAAAAGGAGGAGGAGGAGCCCGAGGGCTGAGGGAGAGGTGGGAAGGGGATGTTAATCTAATATAATGGGTTTTGGCCCACAGAATTATGTAGAAATAATAATTGTTGTACTTAATTGGAAATGGAAATCTAATGGTTTGCATTCTTGTGCAGAAGCAGTGATTGAGCTATTTGTTTTCCTCTGATAATAGTATGCTAAATTGTATCTTAATATATAGAAGTATATTACGCAGTTTTAGTCAACCAAAAGTATTTTAAAAACCTTGTGCAATTATTTTAGTGTAGCTTTTCTATGATTGGGTTTGAGCTTTGTTGCGGTGTTTGAGTGATCTAACATTAGGGGTCTTGTATATTTGAAGTCATTTCCAGTTTATTTGTAAAGCTGCAGTAATCTGGTTTAATTAGGGACTCAAAAAATATTTATTGACCTATTGAAATCAAATCATAACAATATTTTAAAGAACCAACACTAAAACAAATGTGTTTTTCTGTTATCTGATCTATTTGTTCTTATCATTTAACTTGATTATAATAATAATTATATTCTAAGTGAAATAATGGTATTTAGTATTGTAAACTAATATTAAAAAAATATTTTTAATTTGTCTTCTTGTACAGGGCATGTCCGGGGATGAACAGGCCCAGTCTTTAAAAATGCGTTCCAGCATTTCAAGAATTGAAGCAATAGATCCTGTTTTCAGTGATCCTTCTCCAGATATGATTCCCGTGCAAAAGACTTCGCCCAGAAAAAACAGAAGAGGTAGCCATGATTCAAGTTTTTTTCAAATATAGTTTGAAAAAATGTTTTTCAAATATAGTGTTCTAATTCTCCCATATTTTGTCTTTTATTCTGCTAACAGAACCTTAATGGTGGAAAATCTGTATAGTCATTGGCACATTACGTGGACAGTTATGACGCATTATCTATTCTAGATTATTAAGTGCAAGATAGCTGATAGCTCATGTTAATATTCTGGCTGGAAATGGTTATGTGCACAATGTTAGGTGGATTCCAGTGTAAGTTAAAAAGTTGCCAAAGTACGTGTCAACTGGACGCAAGGGGTTTATGATATTTCAATAGGCAATAGGTACAGGAGTAGGCCATTTGGCCTTTCGAGCCAGCACCGCCGTTCAATGTGATCATGGCTGATCATCCCCAATCAGCACCCCGTACCTGCCTCCTCCCCATATCCCCTGACTCCGCTATTTTTAAGAGCCCTATCTAGCTCTCTCTTGAAAGCATCCAGAGAACCTGCCTCCACCGCCCTCTGAGACAAAGAATTCCACAGACTCACCACTCTCCGTTAGAAAAAGTGTTTCCTCGTCTCCGTTCTAAATGGCTTACTCCTTATTCTTAAACAGTGGCCCCTGGTTCTGGACTCCCCCAACATCAGGGAACATGTTTCCTGCCTCTAGTGTGTCCAAGCCCGGAACAATCTTATGTTTCAATGAGATTCCTCTCATCCTTCTAAACTCCAGAATATACAAGCCCAGCTTCTCCATTCTCTCAGCATATGACAGTCGCACCATCCCAGGAATTAACCTTGTAAACCTATGCCGCACTCCCTCAATAGCAAGAATGTCCTTCCTCAAATTAGGGGAATTAAAACTGCACACAATACTCCAGGTGTGGTCTCATTAGGGCTGTACCTGCATGCTTACTTTCATAGACTGATGTACAAGGACCCCCAGATCCCGTTGTACTTCCCCTTTTCCCAACTTGATGCCATTTAGATAGTAATCTGCCTTCCTGTTTTTGCTACCAAAGTGGATAACCTCACATTTATCAGCATTAAACTTCATCTGCCATGCATCAGCTCACTCCCCAAACCTGTCCAAGTCACCCTGCATTTTCATAGCATCCTCCTCACAGTTCACACTGCAACCCAGCTTTGTGTCATCTGCAAATTTACTAATGTTACTTTGAATCCCTTCATCCAAATCATTGATGTATATTGTAAATAGCTGCGGTCCCGCCCCGAGCCTTGCGGTACCCCACTAGTCACTGCCTGCCATTCTGAAAGGGACACGTTAATCCCTACTCTTTGTTTCCTGTCTACCAAACAATTTTCTATCCATGTCAGCACTCTACCCCCAATACCATGTGCCCTAATTTTGCCCACTAATCTCCTATGTGGGACCTTATCAAATGCTTTCTGAAAGTCCAGGTACACTACATCCATTGACTCTCCCTTGTCCATTATCCTAGTTATATCTTCAAAAAATTCCAGAAGATTAGTCAAGCATAATTTCCCCTTCGTAAATCCATGCTGACTCGGATCGATCCTATTATTGCTATCCAAATGTTCGGCTATCTCATCTTTTATAATTGACTCCAGCATCTTCCCCACCACCGACGTCAGGCGAACTGGTCTATAATTCCCTGTTTTCCCTCTCCTGCCTTTCTTAAAAAGTGGGATAACATTAGCTACCTTCCAATCCACAGGAACTGAACCTGAATCTATAGAACATTGGAAAATTATCACCAATGCATCCAGGATTTCTAGAGCCACTTCCTTAAGTACCCTGGGATGCAGACCATCAGGCCCTGGGGATTTATCAGCCTTCAGTCCCATCAGTCTATCCAACACCATTTCCTGCCTAATGTGGATTTCCTTCAGTTCCACTGTCACCCCAGATCCTCTGGCCACTCTATATCAGGAAGATTGTTTGTGTCCTCCTTAGTGAAGACAGATCCAAAGTACCTGTTCAACTCATCTGTCATTTCCTTGTTCCCCATAATAAATTCAACTTTTTCAGTCTTCAAGGTCGAACTTTGGTCTTAACTAATTTTTTCCTCTTCACATACCTAAAGAAGCTTTTACTCCACCTAGATAAATATAAGTTGTTTTAGTTATAATTTAAAGTTAAAGCCTTGTGTCGGTCATTAATTTTCCACTTCCAAGACTCAATTTACTTACTTATATTGTAGTGAGATTAATAGCTTTGTCAATGGAAATCAACCCTTGTCTAAATGTATCTGTCATGGTCATGCAGGAAATAGTCTCATTAGCTGCACTTCAATGGTTTAACAGAAGGAACTATGCATGTTGATGCAGCATGTATAAGATTAATGTGTTGAGCACTGCACTTCATTTTTCTGCATATTAATTCATGAATTTGATTCCAACTCTCACACAATACATAGAGAATCTTGACACCTGGAAACAGGTGGGTGGAAATTAAATGCTCTGATTCTTTACCTGATATCAACTAATCAGCTTCCTTGCTTAACCCAGGTACATCAAGCTGTATGTGAGGTGGTCCTTGTGGGAGGTGAGGTGGAAATTTCAACATGATAATCATTTCCTCAGAGAGGTTTGGGGTTCAGATGCACACTGGTTTTAGAAGCTATTAAATTCTGACTGTGAAGCTAAAACTAAAGACTGAACATATAAATTCCTAAATGAAAATAAAAACAATTGCAGACGCAAGAAATCGGAAACAAAATGTTTAAAAACTCAGCAACTCGGGTAGTATCTGTGGAAAGAGAAATGGTTGATGTTTCATGTTTGTAGCCCTTTGCTGAAAGTAGAAAAGGGAGAGATGGGTTAATTTTCCATAGGAGAGAGGAAGTGGGTGGGGAGGAAATGGGGAGGTGGTGTGTAGAATGTCTGATAGGATGAGTTGGAATGATGTAATGAGGTCATTCATCAGCACGTTCAACTTCTGGGTCAGTGTAATGAGTTATTAATGGCAAGATCCATTAATAAGTAATCCAAGAGTACACATGTTAAGCATTATTATTTAAAAATATTTTTTATTGAAATTTTGTCTAAAAAACAGCTGTTCTTTTCCATCTATAATTTAAATCTGAAATATTGAATTCACATTCCAGACTAACTCTTTTATTTTTGTTTCACTGCCTTAAAATACACCGTTGTTTGATCCGTGTTTCTATTTCCAATGTGTTTATATTTCATGTTTGCTACATTTTCACTGTCAAAGTTTGCATTTGTTTCATCATGATGCATATATTCCTGTCAAAATATGACATATTTGATGATGATCTTCTGCAACGACCTAACAAATAGTATTGTGCTTCAGTGAAATTATGGTTTTAATCCCTGGACTCATCAGAAAAATTACTTTGCATTAACAGTTTTTAACTCGCATATGTCAAGTAAGCAGATTACTCAAATGCCTCTTTATGAAACCACATGAAGACTATCAAAGCATTGTGTCATTTCTGTGGTGTTAGATAATTTAGTACAATGGTATAATTGATTTTTTTGTGTAATTTATGTAGCTGTTTCATCGAAAGCCTTTCCATCTTGAAAAAGTCTGATGTTAGCTTATTTCAGAATGTAGTGTTTTAATGAATTGCCCATATGTAGGAAGCCTTGGATCATGACTTGATCTTGTAATTGGCAAGTTATATTCTCCTCAGAGGCATAGAGCTGCACAGCAGGGAAATAGGCCCTTCAACCTACCTTATGCATGCCGACCATGTTGGCATACTGGGCTAGTCCCATTTACCTGCATTTGACCCATTGCTCTCTAAACTTTTCCTATCCACAATATCTCCATTGTATCCACTTCTACAACTTCCTTTAGCAGCTCATTGAAGATTTGAACTGTGGGCTCTTATTCTAGGCAATGGTATTCTCCATCACAGTCCATACACACCTAACATCTAATGATATTACTACAGCTAAATTCCCCACCATCAGCACATTGCATGTCAACATTTGGCATTTCATTCAAATGAACCAACTGTATAAATGCGATAGAATTATTTCTTGGTGGATCTAAAATAGAAAGTTTGTCATAGAATTTGAACATCTATTCAAGCTTCTGAGGACAATTGTGTAATTTATCTTATTTTTTTATCAGAAAATATAAGTTTTGCTACTTTTGTTTCAATTAATATTTTGGCCTTTTATTTCCTGAAAACACAATAAAAGTACATGACACAAATTTGATGCCAAATATCCAAGATTTCTGATGTAATTATGTCCCCTATTGTTACACCAGATTGCTTAATCTGGTCTTCCCATTCCCCAACATACATCTGCTTCCCATTCTAAAAAACATGCAAATTGCCTGAAATTATATTAATTCAGATTCATTTATACGTCCTTCATCGCAACACATTTCTGCCCCCCCCCCAAATTTGGTAAATTTGCCATGCTTCAATAATCTTCCCATGTTGCGATGGTTTTTTCCCGTATGTAATGCATCCTCATAACGTAAACTTAAGTTAAACATTCAATAACTTCCAAAATGGCATTGCTTTGAAACATGCTTGCACAATAAGCATAAATAATATTGGATTCAAATATTGGCAGGATGAAGGGCGATGGAAGCAGAGTAAATATTGACATTTAAGAGGCATTTAGACTGGCACATTAACACATGGGGAGTGGAGGGATATGGCTTATGTGGAGGCAGATGTGGTTGGTTTAATTTGTCATTGTGCTTGCTCAGATGTTATGGATCAAAGGGCCTGTTCCTGTGCTGTTCTATGTTTTATGTTCTATAATTGTTTTTGTATTAAGAGGGGCTCCTGGAAAGATGGTATAACGGCAATATATGTGGTATTATCTCCATTGCCTGCCTCGGAATATTTGCTATTGATTGTTACAGGTATTTGCGATGGTGCAGTAGATTCTTTGGAAATGTTGAAATGACCCTATCACAAGATGGTCAATGCAATGTGTGGGCTTCATTTTTTTCAGGAGATTTGGGGCCAAACGTTTTTAAAACCCTTATAAGTGGCACCGCTGGCAGAACTGCTTCCTCACAGCGCTGGAGACCCAGCTTTGATCCTGATCTCGGGTGCTGTTTGTGTGGAGTTTGCATATCCTCTTTTGACTGCGTGCATTTCCATCGGGTGCATTGATTTCCTCCCAAAGGGAGTGTTTGTAGGTGAACTGGCTTCTGTAAATTGTCCCTAGTGTGTAGGGAGCGGATGTGAAAGTGGGTTAACCGAGAACTAGTGTGAATGGTTGGATGGTTGGCATGAACTCAGTGAGCCGAGGGGCCTGTTTCCATGCTGTATCTTTCAACCATTTCAATCAATTAATTTGAATATCTTTTTAACTCCAAGTCCAGGGTAGCATTACTACAATAGTTAATAAGAAATTGGTGATCACGTAACTGTAACATACCTGTTTTGTTCAAAAGTTGGACTGAGTAAGTAAATCCACCACTGAATAAACTGCTATTAACCAGGAAGCAATCTCTATTCAACTTGATGGAAATATGTACATTTCCAAAACTCTGAAGAAATAGTTCTTCAATAGTTACTTCTTGAAACTTGATGGAAAAAATAAATGGTTCATGGAACAAAATAAAATCATTTTAGGGGCAGCTAACATTTTTCAACTAATTCCGTAATATCATTCTATATAGAATATTTTTTTATTTCCCTTTTTTGTAGACCTACTTTTGGAACTGGGATTGGATGAGGCAGAAGCTGAAGAAAATACAGAATCTCCTAAGGATTCAGAGGTATGCTTAAGGGGCTGTCCCACTTGGGCGACCTTATCCGCGAGTCCAGAAGAGTATCTTCGACCTTCAAGCTCGATGGCACTCCCCTGGAAAGCCTCGAGCTGGATCAACCGTCCGCATTGAAACCACGGGTCTTCCATGGTCCTGAAAATTCCAATGAGCCAATTAAAATGCCCGGTCAGCAAAGGAGATTGCCTACAGCTGCCCTCGACTGCCTGTAACTAAATAGCGACCCCACTCCACTGCACTATGAGTTAAAAAGTCCCATGCCAACCAAATTTTACTCGCAGAAAGTTTTTCAACATGCTGAAAAAATTTCCGCGACCTAGCTGAGGCCACAAGTATTCGGGAACTTCATTCGAGCACAAAGGAGAGTTCCAGCTACCTCATAAGACCTCCTAGGACCACGTGTTGACCATGCTGCGAGTTTGAAGGTCGAAGACACTCTTCTAAACTTTACTTAATGGAAAGTATCTCATTTAGCTTATCTAAAATGAATATTTTGTAATATTATGGTCTGATCATAATTTCAAATATGTGTCATAGAATCATACAATGCAAAAACGGGCTATTTGACACACCAAATCCACGCCAACTGTCAAACACCCATATATGCTGATCAGGTAGGTTTAGGTCAACTCAGCGAAAAACCATGCTGGCTGTCCTTAATTAACCCATTCTCTTCCAAATGGGAGTAAATTAGATCCTGAAGAATCCTCTCCAATAGCTTCCTGACCTCTGACATGGGGCTCACTGGTTTATAATTCCCTGGATTTTCTTTACTTCTCTTAAATAATGAAACAACATTAACAACCCTCCAGTTCTCTGGCACCTCGCCGGTGGCTAGAGAAGATCTTTGTCAAGTCTCCAGCAATCTCCTCTCTTGCCTTGCTTGATAACCTGTAATAGATCCCTTCAGGTCAGGGGGATTTATGTACCATAATGCTCTTCACGAGTCCATCTCCTCCTCCTTCTTAATCTCAAACTGCCCTTGCATATTGGTATTCTCCACAATGATCTTATTATTCTTCGTGACCTCCTTGGTGAAATCAGAATTAAAGTACTCGTTTAGTACCGTGCCTGCATCAGCAGACTCCAAGCACAAATTCCCTTCTTGATCCTTGAGTGGTCCAATCTTCTCCCTGGGTACACTCTTGTTTTTAATGTAGGTATAAAAAGCTTTGGGATTCTCTTCATTCCGATTCACCAAACCCATTTTCTGGCCCCTTGTGACCCTTCTAATCGCCAGCTTGAGTTCTTTCCTTCTTTCTTTACGTTCCTGTTCCTATCCTCTTGAACTCATCCTCATGAACTTTCTTCTTTTTGACTAAGTTTTCTCATCTCATCCAAGGCTCCCTTACTTTGCCATCTTTATCCCTCCTTACTGGAACGTGCCAGTTCTAAACTTCGATCAACTGACCTTTAAACAGCTCCCATATGCAGATGTGACTTACCCCATAACAACTGCTTCCAATGCACCCTCCCGGGTTCCTGCCTAATAATGTTGTAGTTTGCTTTACTACAGTTTAGTACTGTTCCGCAAGGTCCAGCTGTCTCTCTATTCAAAACATCCTTAAAACATGAAGTTGCCATTCTCTTGTTCTTTATTGTTTACGAAGAACACCATTTTGAAAAATTTGGGAAATGCAGTTTTCCGTGTGATTGCTCAATTTTCAGTGCATTTTTTTAATGTTCTTACTTGTCTGTCTGAAGAGATTAGCATATATTCAACTGGTTGATTGATCCTTTGGTTATCCCTACTCTTCAAAGGAAGGCAACCCGCACACCATAACGCCTCATAGTTTGAAAGGATTGTGGATATGAACTTGCAAACAACCACAGTAACATATCACTGTGGTGTCATGATAAATTGAAATGGAATTATTTATATTTTACGGATGCACAATTATATCAAGCTATTTTTATTTATTTTAGTCTGTCTCGGATATTTCATGGAAGAAATCAATTGGTTCATTAGTTTCGGCTGGTGTCCTGAGCCATATGAACATTAGGAAGAACCAAGATGAAGGTGATTTTCAAATATGGCTTATTTTTTGCTTTATTTTGTAAGACCACAAATAAATTCCATAAATTAGATAAAACATCTTAATATATCTGCAACAAGTTATAATGTAAATACCAATGTAAATTCATTTTTGAGTATATTTACTCTACGGACTTAAGTAAGAGTTATGTCCCATTTGGACCCTAGCATAAGTCGGTGTTACACAAGTCGGAAACGTAAGTGCTACTGTGCAAGCAAACATTTTCTATTTGACGTAGAGACCACGTTGGAACTCCGACTTGGAGACCACGTGGGAGCTCCGAGCTGACCAAGTGGATGTCAGTGGGTGTAAAGAATGGCTTACATAAGTGTGAGTTTATGCAAGTCACCAATTACATAAGTCGGGGAGTAACTATAAACAAATTGAATAGCTCATTTGTGTACAGAAAGAATACATTTTAATATTATCAGGAGAGTTTAAATTTCTTTGAATAATTCCATTGAATCCTTTACATTAATTTGAATGAACTTTCGAATGAACTGCCAATCAAAAACACCTTCAATTTTTGTATAAACGCATTTATTCTTGTAGTAAAATACCAGTCGAGATTGGGATGTTTAGGTATGAATACACGTTTATTTATCTGACAGTTTAAATATCCATTTCCTTTATATCTAAAATATATATTTTTAAACAATTAATTCCATACTACTCTCTGTGCTACCAGTTCTTTTATTGCATGGTTTTGCATCAACAAATCCCCATATCCATATTCACACAACTGTGGGTGACTATGATAGCTACCGGGTTATGATTTTTTTAATTAATCATGCAAAAGACTAGTTCTGTAGCCTCGAAGTCTCCCACTTAAGCCATGAGGTTCATTCCAGTAGGGAAAAAAAATGTTTTTCAGGTTAATCCCAATATCCAGCTTAGTCTTTAACCTAGTAGGTTACAGCAGTTCATATGCTCACCCTGGTAATTTTTCAAAATGGTAAGTGTTTCTTGCTCCACTGCAGAAGCTCTAGTCCATCAACACATGCTTTGTAAATGAAAATTCTTTCCTCAACTCCCGCTTAATCTTTCTACTCACCACCCCCTTGCCTTCTTGTTATTGCCCACCCTACTAAGGGAAATGTATCCACCTTATTCACCACAGATAGCTCTATCGTATCATTATGCACCTTGATTACATTTCAACTTGACCTTTAATTTATAAAAGAAAATAACAGTCTCAGCAGTCATTTCTCGTAGATAAACAATCCTAGCAAAGTTAACATCTGCATCATCTTCAGCACAGTTACAATCCATGGTCTAACTGGTGCTTTACAGTTTTAATGTGACCTCACTGCTCTTGTATTCTATGCCTTGGCCAATAAGTAGTAGGTAGTCCATATGCCATTTTAACAGTGGCTGTAATCTTCAAGATTCCTTTGTATTACCATTCTTTTTGGCATTAATTTATACTGCGTATTCTCTTGCTGTCATTGTTCTTCCGTGGCTGACGTGGCTTAAATCCATTTATGCACCTTTGACCTATATCTCTCAACCTATCTGTCTCAAATCCTCCTGATTGCCTAAAAGTTGATCTCCAATCTTAGATTATGCCTGAAGCTTCTATTAAGTTTACCATTTCCCCTTAATATCTTCAAATCCTGACCTCCCCTTAATAAATTTGTAAAAGCCAAGTTAATTATTTTCCTCACCTGACCATGACTGGAATGACTTTTTTTCATGAATATTACATTTCCGGACCTTCATAGTCCTTTGTTATTTGCCATTAGAAAATACTGCGATTTGTCCTTTAATATAACCAAAACAGTTTGGTACTGAGTGGGTAAGGGAAATACGGATAATGGAACAGGTGCTTAAGGACCCCATGGGCAGGATAGGTGAATCCATAGTTGAAGAAAATAGAAATGATATTGGAAGTTCTATGTGCAGGGCAGCATCTGAATTAATAGAACAGGGACTCTTTAATAAAAGCAGTACAGAAGAAAATGTAGTTAAGGTAAGGGGTAGCGGGTAATGGATAGTAGTCTGTGCTCTAAACTGGAGGTAGAAAAGTCGAAGAAATAAATAATTTCAGAGATGGATCACATGAAGATGAGTATCAATAAATTTGATAAAATGTTCTAATTCAGGTTCTAATTCAGGTTGAGATTACTGATACACTCGTCATTGTACTAGAAAAATAAATGAGGAAGATGACAAGGCAAGACTGAATCAAAGAATGTTCCACGTACATGACAAAAGAATATCCATAGTGTGACAAATGGATTCCCTGAGCAATGTGTTTTACTTGAAGGAAATGTGTAGAATCCTGTTCCATGTGAGAATCCTGTTCCATGTGAGCATACTGTTCCATGTGAGAATACCTTCTGCCAGACAGAAGAGGGTAGTTGTCGATGGGCACACATTGGAGCAAATCAGCGGGTCCGGCAGCATTACTGGCAAAAAGTAATGTGATGTTTTGGATTGGATCCCTCAAAGTGAAAGTAGAGGGGTGGAACTTGATGTAGGTAAAGGCCAGAATAAATCAGGGCCATCAACAGATGACCAAGGAAGGGTCGATCCTGTACTGGCCTATTGTTGGCCGAGGAAGAGGTAATAACACAGGGATACAGGGTTGCGAAAAATGGAACTAGTCGAATGACTAGGGTGGGGGAGGAGGGAGGGAGGGAATGCAGGGGTTACTTGATGCTGGGTAAACTGCCCAAGCATATTATGAGGTGCTATTTCTCCAATTTGCATGTGGCCTCACTCTGACAGTGGAGGAGGTCCAGGCCAGAAAGGTCAGTGTGGGAATGAGAAGGGAAGATAAAGTACTGGAGTAACTAACCATGAGATGGCCAAAATCCAAAGAAGGGTTCCGACCCAAAATGTCACCTGCTACTTTTCTCCTGAGATGCTGCCTGACCCGCTTAGTTGCTCTAGTACTTTGTGTCTATCTTTGGTATAAACCAGCATCTGCAGTTCCTTCCTACATATAGTTGTGGATCTCTCGTATTGGGAAGAAGCAAATAATCTTCAGGTTCTTTGGTGGAGACAGAAGGGTAGTGGAATTTAATAAGAGATCTGATTTGTAGGTTAATAGGCCACTGTGAATTGTTCCTCATGCAGAATCTTGTGGGAATTAATAGGAAAGTGTGATTAGGCTACAAAGAAGATTAGCAGGAAGAGATTGCTCAGTGAGTAGAATATAGACGGGAGACCAAAATAATGACCTTCCATATAGTAAGGAAATGTGGGAAGACTCCACCACAGATCCTTACCACTCACATCCTGTCAGTTGGAATATGTGCCTATGATTTCAGGCATTGTTTTGTGCCAATCAGCAAAAGCCGTTATTACTTTGGAGCTTTTCAAGTAAAATGACTACATGGCCATCATTAAACAGATGCTAATTCACTAAATGAGGACAAATGACTAGTGGTTTGCTCAAAAAGCTATCGTTTATGGGGTATTTTAGACGAAGAAAGAGAAGAGAAGGTAGACACAAATTGCTGGAGGAATGGGTGACGTTTTGGGTCAAGACCCTTCTTCAGACTCTTCTGAAGAAGGATCTCGAGCCAAAATGTCACCCATTCTCTCCAGAGATGCTGCCTGTCTTGCTGAGTTACTCCAGCATTTTGTGCCTACCTTTGATTTAAACCAGCATCTGCAGTTCTTTCCTACACAAACGTAGAAAGGAGATGAATATTGGGATACTTTTATGGCAGCTGATGATTAAATTTGGTTGGGATTAAAAAGCTTGAATTAGAAGAATACCACGAGGCCAAGTTTGACCGGTTGCCCACAGTCCTTGTCCATCCATTAATATCTGGTCTGGCTCAGAGAGTCGGGAAATCCCAGCCTAACAGAACTCTTGTTAGATCAGGCTGATGATCAGAACAAATATGCATAATGGCAGTAGTGTTATTTGGCTAATGACATGGGGAAGAAAAAGTCGGATGAAGAGAGTTTAAAAACAAGTGTAAGAATTTTGATGTGAACTTTAATAAGATGGTGACATTCAGAAGTAGGGAACCTTTTTAATACTGTATCATTTTGGATGATTTCTAGTTTATAGAGTACTAGACCAAATAGGACCTGTTGTGTCCCGGTTGCAGGGGTGGGGATGCGGCCTGCGGCATCACACACACACTAACCACCCCCCACGCACACGGGTGAGTGGGGGGGAGAGGGGGCGGAAAGAGAGGAGGGGGTAGAGGGGAGAGAGAGGAGGGGGAGGGTGGAGAAAGAGGAGGGGGGAGAGGGGGGGGGGGGGGAGAGGAGGAGGGGGCGAGCAGGCTGCTGGGCCCAAGACGAGCGGCGGAGACTCGAGGCCGCGGGTGTGATCTGAGGACGGTCAAAAGCAGCGGAGGGCTGGCCGATTGTGGCTTCTGCAAGGAGAAGCCCGCCCACCCGCGTGACAGACGATCGGCGGGGGAGACGGAGAGGAGGTCGTCCCCCGTGACCCCATAGCCTGCTGGGATCGGGATCACCAGCGTGGAAAATGCATCATGATTCCCCGAGTCCCTGCGACCGGAAGAATCGCAGGTCTCCATAGGTGGCCTCTCCCAGAGGGAGTGATGGCCATCACAGCCATCTTCCCACCGCGCGGCGATAACGACCGCCGCTGCCATGTTCTAGAACTTCAAGGAGCCCAGCGGGAGCAGCGGCAGGCAGTCGGATCCAGAGTGACGTCATCAGCGAGACCATCTTGTTTATTTTCTAATTTATTTGAAATTATTGAACATTTTTATAAATAACTCGAGAAATAATGCATGACATTTTCAGTTAAGGCAATTTTTGACATCATGGCGTAAATCTATCGGAATATGTAAAAATTTCACCGTTAGCACGTCATGATTTCGAGGAGATGTGAAACGCACACGAACATCACACAAATACATACACATCCAAGATCAGAGTTTAATAAGTATAGAGATATAATGGCTAGCTGGAAGTGCATTAGAATAGTCAAGTTCTGCTCGTTCTACCTGTATAGCCACATTGCCCAATCATTCCAGGATATCCACCCCAAGTACAGTTGTAATACTTTCCCTGATCAGCAGTGCTGCATTCCCTTTCCATTTGTACACCAATCTGCCATGCCTGAAAGTTCTATACCCCGGAATACTGAGCTACCAGTTCTGCTCTTTCCTCAAACTCGCCTTCCATGAATGCAACAGTATCATAATCTCTTGTGCTGATCCATGCACTCAGCTCACCTGTCTTACCAGCGAGGCTCCTTGCACTAAAATAAATGCAGTTAAGCCTACCTGCCTAAATGCAGTTGAGCACACTTCCCCACATCGCTGCTTGCTCTGCCACCTGGCCAAATTGGACTTGCAATTTTCAACGTTTTAATTTTGTCTCCACACCTGCTGCAGTGCAGTTCTGGATGCCACACACTTGTCTCATTGTTCAAACCATTTCAACCAACATTATGAAAGGGTACTAATGGAAAATGTCAAAAGTAAGTGATAACATCAAGTAGTATCATGCCAACATTTTTCACGTAATTCCGCTTAATATAATGGTAACTTTTAATGTTTGGAGAGGAGTAATTTAAGTGTCCTCCTAAGTAGCATCATCTTAATATTTAACAGATTAATAGCCCTCAGTAACCAAGAAATCATATAATAGTTTGCTGTAAAGATCCCTCATACCTCATTGAGGGGTACAGGATTTGACAAGTATTGGTGTGACAGATGGTGCACACAGTTAGAGGAACCCAAGAGAAATAGAGAAAAAGAACCTGCAGAAACTGATATTATTCAACAAGGATATGTAATTGCTACTTATGAGGATAATAATATCAGACAGATGGAATCTTCAATGGCACCTTTGAGCAGGAGGCTTTGCCGTGGGAAAAGCATAATTCAGTTGATGGAGAGAATTAAATGAATGAAAGATGATTAGAAAGCTCCTAATTAAACGGGGACAAGAGGCCCCAACGGAATGCCTCCTAAATGGTGTCAGAGTAAAGGTGATGTTGAATCGGCTTGATTCAAGCAGCAGGGTGACGGAGTGAGCCAGGGGTGGCAGGGGCAGCTGTCAGTAGGTCTTCCCGCTATAACCAAAACCTGTTATAAAGAGGTAAATTAAAACAAAGGTTACTGTATTATAATAGTGCAGTTGTCGGCTGACTGGCAGCAACATCCTCTGAAGACGTGAAGGTGAAGGGACATGATTTACAGTGCCCTCCATAATGTTTAGGACAGACCCATCATTTATTTATTTGCCTCTGTACTCCACAATTTGAGATTTGTAATAGAAAAAATCACATGTGGTTAAAGTGCACATTGTCAGATTTTAATAAAGGCATTTTAATACATTTTGTTTTCACCATGTAGAAATTACAGCAGTGTTTATACATAGTCCCCCCCATTTCAGGGCATCATAATGTGTGGGACACAGCAATGTCATGTAAATGAAAGTAGATATGTTTAGTAATTGTTTCATATCCTTTGCATGCAATTACTGCTTAAAGTCTGCGATTCATGGACATCGCCAGTCTTCTCTGGTGATGCTCTGCCAGGCCTGTATTACAGCCATCTATAGCTTATGCTTGTTTTGGGGTCTAGTCCCTTCAGTTTTCTCTTCAGCATATAAAAGGCATGCTCAGTGAGGTCCAGATCAGGTGATTGATTTGGCCACTCAAGAATTTACCACTTTTTTAGCTTTGAAAAACTCCTTTGTTGCTTTGGCAGTATGTTTGGGATCATTGTCTTGCTGTAGAATGAACTGCTGGCCAATGAGTTTTGAGGCATTTCTCTGAACTTGAGCAGATAGGATGTGTCTATACACATCAGAATGCATTATGCTACTACCATCAGCAGTTGTATCATCAATGGAGATAAGTGAGCCAGTACCTTCAGCAGCCATACATGCCCAGGCCATAACACCCCCACCACCGTGTTTCACAGATGAGGTGGTATGCTTTGGATCTTGGGCAGTTCCTGCTCGCCTCCATACTTTGCTCTTGCCATCACTCTGATATGTTAATCTTCGTCTCATCTGTCCACAAGACCTTTTTCCAGAACTGTGGTTGCTCTTTTAAGTACTTCTTGGCAAACTGTAACCTGGCCATCCTATTTTTAGCGGCTAACCAGTGGTTTGCATCTTGCAGTGTACCCTTTGTATTTCTGTTCATGAAGTCTTCTGCGAACAGTGGTCATTGACAAATCCACACCTGACTCCTGTAGAGTGTTTCTGATGTAGTCGGACAGGTGTTTGGGGATTTTTCTTTATTATAGAGAGAATTCTTCTGTCATCAGCTGTGGAGGTCTTCCTTGGCCTGCCAGGCCCTTTGCGATTAGTAAGCTCACCAGTACTCTCTTTCTTCTTAATAATGTCCCAAACAGTCGATTTTGGTAAGCCTAATGTTTGACTGGTGTCTCTAACAGTTCTATTCTTGTTTCTCAGTCTCATAATGGCATTTTTGACTTTCATTTGCACAACTTTGGTCCTCATGTTGATAAACAGCAATAAAAGTTTCCAGAGGTGATGAAATGGGGGGGACTATGTATAAACACAGCTGTAATTTCGACATGGTGAAACCAAAATGTACAAAATCGGCCTTTAATAAAATCTGACAATGTGCACTTTATCCACATGTGACTTTTTCAATTACAAATCTTAAATTGTGGAGTAGAGAGGGAAATAAATAAATCTTTGTCCCAAACATTATGGAGGGCACTGTATTTTTGCTGTATCATAATGCTGTTTATCTTTAATGTTTTACATTGCAGCTTGATATTTGTTATGTAGAAAGGTTTGGGGATGGCAGATATTTAGACAATTTATTTAATGGTTTATGCATGAAACAGCAGCATGTGATGTGGAGTAATGTGCTTTTAATGACCCATTCTCATGTAACTGCCATATTTATGCACCGATTCTCCATGGGTGCTGGATAGCTGAGGATATACTTGTATTTGATTTGCACAAACAGCAATATTTTAAACGACCATCCTTACAAAACTCTTTTCATTTCTGAAAGAAAAGCAAGGTGGCATGCCTTCATGCCTATCATCCAGTTACTTTGACATGCACCATCATGAAAGGCTTCGAGAGGCTGGTCAAGACACTCATTAACATCAACCTACCAGAGATCCTTGATCCATAGCAACAGGTCCACAGCATGCGACATCTCTCTAGCCTGACACTAAACGCTGGAGCTTCTAGATAACAAGGACACAAATGTCAGATTCTTACTGATTCACACAGGGAACTGCAGATGCTAGTGTACGACAATTCCGTTCAGATATTTTTCTTATTGCAAATCATAGTTTTGAAGGCTTGCTCCTTCCTCAAATATACATTATGTCCTCATTAACAAATTAAGAAAAAAATGGATGAGTAATCTAGAGGACCCACAAATTGTAGGTAGTCAAATAAATTTGAATGTGAGAGCAATTAATGCTGAGTGGCATCACATCAGTAATATTTTTCATTTCCATTATCTTTTAGTGACCAAATAAAGTAGAGTTAATTGTCTAGCATAATTAGGTAGAGATCCATTGCAAAGCTTGCTTGTAGCAGCATCACTGTCAAGTAGCCTGGAAACAATAAACATAACATCAATTATGCAAAGACGCTGAAACGAAAAAGACTGGGCAAACAAGATATTAATGCAACAGCACTTTTAGAAAAAAGTCAATGGTAGTGCAAGAAGTGATCTGTTGCCAATGTAGGATTAGTGTTGTGCAGGTAAGTTTAAGAACCTCATAGTTGTAGGAAAGTAGCTCTACCCGAACCTTCAGGCTAATGTATCTCCTGCCCAAAAGTAGCAGTGAGAAGAAGGCATGGCCTGAATGGTGGGATCCTTGATGACGGATGCTGCCTGCTTGAGGCAGCCCCTCACAGATGCTTTGATTGTGGGGAAGACTGCCCACGATAGACCTGGCTGTGCCAACCACTCTACAGATCTCGTTTTCCTGTGCATTGGAATTGCGTACCAGGCCATGATGCAGCCAGTCAGGTTACTTTCCAATGTGCATCTGTGGAATTTTGTCAGAATATTCAGTAACATGCTGAATCTCCTTCGAAGAAAGCTGAGGTGCTGGCATGCCTTCTTTTGTTTACATCTATGTGCTGAGTCCCGGACAATTCATCCAAGATGTTAATGCTCAGGAATTTAGTTCTACTAACTCTCTACCGCCGACCCACCAATGCAAAGTGACATGTATTCCTGACTTCCCCTTCTGAAGTCAGTAATTAGTTCCTGGCTTTTGTTGACATTGAATGAAAGGTTCTTGTGGCACCATTCAGTCTTGCACATCACTTGTAGGTTTTTTACTCATTTTGGTATGTTACGTGACTCAAGTTAAAATTTATTCAGTGGATATGCGCATAGGAATAAATGAAGATGGTTGAGGGAGGATTGTGTCTAGTGCGGACCAGCTTTACCAAATGACTTCCCAATAAAAGCAAATACCATTTTTTTTATTAAAGGAAGCCTTTTATTGAACAGTAATTTATTTCTACATTATTTCCTCAAACCTGCTATAGGACATAAATTTCTATGTTTTGGCTGAATATATTTTGGCGCTTGTATTTTGACAACATGTTGATTTTTGTTACACAGATGACTCAAACTGGGACTCTGAAAGTGCTTCCGATAGAAACATATCACCAACTAAGTTGCCTTGTGATAAGCAAATGAGGAAAGTTGGCAAAATGGCTCTCCAAACACCAAATGAAGAATTGTTCAATATTGACACCCCAATAAACAAACCAAAAACACCATCTGAAGAGATAGTTTGTGACTTGAGACCACCAGCGTTTGAAGGCTCAGCTGACTCATTGAAAACTAAGCTGTCTTCATATTTGTCAACACAAAATCAACTTCCTGCTGAGCTTCAGCATAGAAGTGACATAAATGCCAAAACGAAAAATGGAAATGGTATGTATAATCCACAACTTGTCTTTTAATACTAAACTATAGACAATATTTATTCTCAAATGCAAACTTGTACAAGTCATCACCAGGTTACAACAGGATTCCATTTCTCTGAACTGTTTGTAACCTGAACACTTCGCAAATCAGAAATGCAGCAGTAATCCAAATTCCCACAAGGCAACGATGCCTGCAGCTATACAGTAACTGGCAAATCCATCCCTCCCAATCTCCAAGCACTCATCCCTATGTACAAGTTGTATATATCAGATGTTCATAAGCTGGGAAGGACATATATTTATTCATAATATCTCCAGGTCACAAAACGTTATTATGAGGAAAATTTGAATAGATTCCAAATCTGTCTATTTTATTAAATAATGATATAGCATAACAAACATTGCATTGCCACTCAAAGCAGTAACATGGATCATGGAAACTTTATTGTCATTCAGACCTTTCGGTCGGAACAAAATTTCAGAGCATAGTACAATGCTGTACTATGAATTTTCAGAACTGATGAAAGTAACCGAACTATAGTTCTCTTAACATAATTAAAACTTAGGTAATGAATTGCCAGTTTTAATTAACTACCATTTAAAATAATTCTAAAAAAGATGTTAGTATAATTATGAGCAAAACACAAATTGCTTGGAGGTCGGGCAGCATCTGTGGAGGCAATGGATAGGCGATATTTCAGGTTAGGACCCTTCTTCAGACTGATTGTGGTGGGAGTGGGGGAAGAACAAAGCCTGGCAGTTGATCGGTGGATGCGGAGTGAAAGGTGAGAATCAGGGGATCCTTTTTCCGTCCGGCGGGAGGGAGAGCGAGAACAGAGCAGCAGGAGACCGAGGAGACACCAATGAGGATTCATCTACAACAGCATAACAGTACTGGCAATTATTTTATTCCTTTTTAATAAATTAACTCATGATGGTTACAAGGACAATAGGAATAAACATTTTATACCTAATCCTAAATATTCACAGGCCAGATATTTTGATTGTACCTTACACTTTACAATCACCTTACCTTAATACCATATAATCTTAAGACTTTAAAATCAGAAACTTATTCTGCTTGCTTCTGGGGAAATCATTATCTGCAGAATATAAGAATCCTCAAGGTAAAAAGAGAAGACAATAGCCACAGCCCCCCCCCCCCCCCCCCCCCCCCCCCCTTTTTCAAAAAGGGAAAGCCTATCTTTTTTTCAAACTGCACTTGAATATTGGTCCTGTGCTGCTTCATAAAATTGAAAGCTGCCACTAATTAATAGGCTGACCGTTCATGCTGCTAAGTCAGCTAAATAGATATTAACCAATATAAGTGACAATGAAGAATGAAATGCCAGATGTATGATACTTGACAATATTTGTTCGATAAAAATTAAAGTTTGTCCGGAAGGTTATCCCCTAGATTCTGTCCATTTAATCACACATATTTACAATCTATGGTAAGAGTACATAAGAAAAGCTTTTAAAATTGTAGTGATGCAATATTTTGTCAATATGTCTACAGTTTGTGAATGGCAGATGTCTCCAATTGAGAATAATGAAAAGGAAAATAATTCTGAATGGAAAAATGAGGTGAGATAATAATATATGATAGTAAGTTTATTAACTATCAATTCAGGCAAATCTGATCCTGTATTTTGTTTTCATTAAATAATTTTTAAAATGCATGCAGACATTAAAGATGCTACAGACTTTTCTAAATATTATTTTTTGTGATTGTCAGAAAGGCAAGCATTTATTTTGCTTCAATAATAGCCCTCCAAAAAGGTGGCAAGCCATCACTTTGAACAACGGCAGTTGTTCTGATGAAGGCATTTCTGCAATGCTGTGAAGCAGATTGTTTGAGGATTTAACCCAACCAGTGAAATATTTCCGTTAGGGTGGTGCACAATTTGGAGCAAGTGTTCTTATGTACTCGCTGTTCTTATTCCTAATGATAGAGGTCATGGTTAGGGAAGAAGTGTTGCCTTGTGTCAGTAACAACAATACATTTTAGAGATGGTGTATTGTGCACCAGCAGCAGAGAAAATGACTGTTTGGGATGATTGATGGGGTGCTGATCAAGCAAGCTAGTTTGTCCTTTTATTTCTTGAGAGTTGTTGGCACTGGGCTCATCTAGACAAGTGGAAAATATCCCACGACAGTCATATGCTGAGAGAATGGAGCGGCTCGGCTCGTACACTCTGGAGTTTAGAAGGATGAGAGGATATCTCATTGAAACATATAAGATTGTTAAGGGTTTGGACACGCTAGAGGCATGAAACATGTTCCAGAAGAGAAGGGTAGGGGCAGCACTCAACTAATGTTAAAGTATAACTTTGTACCTATTTTGTTCAAAAATGGTCCTCCCTTTTTGACTCAAGACATTATTCTGAATCAATATATCATTGTATTTTACTTCTCCAGCTCAATGTTCTCTAATTGCTAAGGCAGTGTGCAACTTTTTTTAAATATGTGTTCAGGAATTGTATTTTTTCTATTTAAGTGCATAATTAGCTTTTGTTTATATGATCCCTAACCCTTCTCCAACTGTTTCACATGCTTTCGGAAGGATAAACGTATTTTCAGAACAACCAGTATCGGTGGCAAATTGTATACTGAATGCCTCCAATCTCAAAATGAAACTTATAAAGGAACGTGGCTTTTACACCAGAAAGCAGAAGAAATGGACCTGAATGAGGAACCTAAATTGACCGATAGTGATGGCACTGCCAAAGTGGTGCGACTAGAAGAAAACAATAGAATGGCCATAGATGAATATGTCAAAGTAAAGGCAGAAGAGTACATAAGGACATCTCATCAGGAAATTCTGACAGCTGAGCTGAAAGAAAGCCCTGAAGAAATTCACTACAACAAAAATGGTGCAGGCATTCCAGACCAAACTTCAGAAGATTGGTCTGGAAATGACTCTTGCGGTGAATTTAATGAAGATATTGTAATTCCGCCTTCAGAGAATAAAGAAGTTACGGTTCTAGAGGAAGAATTGGAAGAAGAAAATATAAATAATAAACAAGGACTTAATCTGATTAAAGGGCAGCAGGAATCACAAGGTTTTTTTACGGGGCCTAAGAACGAGCAGCAAACATTCAAAATATGCGAGTCTAACCCAACAGAAAATTATGGTGAAAACAGCATGGAGCATATTTGTGCACTTAAGGAAGTTAGTGCAAAAAAGGAGTTAAATTTGGAAACGGATGAAGAAGATCGTAATAAAATAAAGGACTTATCCACCCTGAAAGGAGAAGGAAATAATGGTGCTGATTACTTTTCAGATTTAGATTCTGATGAATATAGTGACTCTCATAAAATGGATTGTGTGACTGCAAGCAAAGCATGTTCTGTCAAAAAAGCTGTCTGTTTAAGTAAAGCTTTGATGCAGCCTACAGAATTAGTCGAGTTTCCATCCTCAAGAAATGAAGATTTTATACCCAAGTGTTTTCCTCATCTTAATGTAAGACACTTTGAATCACCAGATATGAAACACTATCCGACAACTCTCCCATTGGCCTCTATGGTAGCTGCCAAACCTTACTTGGATGAAGAATTAGAGGAAGATATGCAACACTTTACGAATGAGGTAGGAATGCTCAAAGCGGTATTCCTGGCTTTGGAAAAAAAGAAATTACAGCTGCAGAAAGAGGTAGAAGTTTCCCTAATAACCCTCCATGGTGTGTGCAAGTTTTGCCTGAACAAATTTACCTCGTTTCAACTGCTTTACAAATTAGTGTGCATTGAACTCTGGGTTTTCAAGTGACACCTGAAGTTTTAATGCATATGTTCTTATGTTTTGTTGCACCAATTGCCTTCAGGTAGGAAAAATATTTTATCTTTCAGTAGTCATTTTTTTAATAGTTCAATCGATCAACGGTAATTTGGATTGGACTGAAATGTAAGTTGAACACAGCAGAAAATACATAATTTGATTTAGTATGTAGTATGCTACTCAACTGTTTTTGGAAGATTTTGTTATATTCGTTCTAGACATTATCGCCACAGAAAGTCAATCATGCTAGAATTAAAGATTGTGTTGCCAATATTTAAGTATATTTTGTATTATCACAATAAAGTGAGCTGCATTCTTCATCAGCTAAGATTAGAACTCAAATTTGTCGTTATCCATTTTAAGAAACCATTTTGCAGTGTGCAATGTGCATGATACATGTCATACATGTACATGTCATTTCAGTTTTTTCGGTAATTAATTAGTAGAAAGAGGAAGTTGCAGAAAAAATAGAGACGGCAATTTGGCACATAGCTGATCTGACCATGGCCTCAACTTTGGTTTCCTGACATTTCTGTTACCCATAATTTCCCTAAATTTTGAATATCTATTCATTTAGCATTGAGCGTGCTCATTGACAGTTTCTACAGTTCACTGGGGTAGAGAATTCCAGAGACTGGCAACCCTTAAGGGAAGATTTTTTTTCCTCGTTGCAGTCTTATTTGGGCACCCTCTTATCCTAAAGGCCTCCAGATCTAGACTGAATAACCTGGGACCACATCCTCTCAGCAATTATCTTGTCAAGGACCGTCATAATTTTAATGTTTCAATATATATATTAATTTTGTATTCTTATAAACTCAACCCGACCTGCCCAATCTACTTTATATTCCCTTGTGTAAAATAATGCCAGGAATCAATATAGTGAACCTTCTCATTGCTTCCAAGATAAGCATTTCCTTCTTAAATAGGGAGATCAAAATTGTTTGCACTGCATCAGGAGTGGTCTCAACAAAATCCTGGATGGTTTTTCAAAACCTACCTACTTTCTGTACTTCTTTACAAATAATGCATGTGTATTTTTTTCTGTTTTATACATTTCAACAAATCCTATTTATACACTTGACATTCCTACGTGTTTACGACTGCATCCATCTAAATTACTGCTTCGTTTAAATTACTGCTTCATAAAATAAAAGTTTATTCCTATTTTTGTTTTGTACAGTCTTTCATTCCAGGATCAATAACAAAATGCATAAGGCATTCAGCCTCAGTGTTTTCTCAATTAGATTGACACCTACCTTTGGTTTATCTAGATGTATTCTCAGCATACCTCAAATTATTTAATCCACTAATACCTGAGGTGATATGGGGAAAAAGATAATATGTTTATTGTACACTGAACAAATGGAAATTTTTTTTTTTTTAATGATTATCTTGTTATTGAGCGTTTTGGCGTGAGCAGGAACAGGGAGATACGGGACCTGAATGTGTGGCTGAGTAACAGGTGCAGGGGGCAGGGATTCAGATTCTTAGATCACTGGAATCTGTTTTGGATCTTAACAAGTGGGGACCAGCATTCTGCCAGGCAGGTTTGCCACTGTTACACGGGTGGTTTTAAACTGAATAAGGGGGGTGGGATGTCAAATGGAGTTAAAGGGAAAGAGAGTAAAGGGATGGTTAATGACCCCAGAATTAACGGGAAAGGAAGCTCACAAAGTGATAGGAGAGTATGGCCAAGTGTAATAGGGATTGATGTGAAAGGTGAGATGCGTAAGGAATTAAAAGTATTGTATGTGAATGCGCAAAGTATAAAAAGTAAAGTAGATGTGCTTGAGTCTCAGTTAGAGGTTGGTAGATATGACATTGTGGGGATTACTGAGACGTGGCTGCAGGAGGATTGGGCCTGGGTACTGAATATTCAGGGTTATACATCCTATAGAAAGGACAGGCAGGTGGGCAGAGGAGGGGGGGTAGCTCTGCTGGTGAGGGGATGGAATTCAGTCCCTTGCGAGGGAAGACATAGGGACTGACGAGGTAGAGTCACTGTGGATTGAGTTGAGGAATTGTAAAGGCAAGAAGACACTAATTGGTGTTATTTACAGACCCCCAAATAGTATCCCGGATGTAGGGTGTAAGTTGTAGCAGGAGTTAAAACTGGCATGTAACAAAGGTAATGCCACTGTGGTGATGGGGGATATCAATATGCAGGTAGACTGGGGAAATCAGGTTGGTTCAGGACCCCAAGAAAGAGAGTTTGTGGAATGCCTCCGAGATGGATTCTTTGAGCAACTAGTAATGGAGCCGACCAGAGAAAAGGCAATTCTGGATTTAGTGTTGTCCAATGAACCAGATATGATAAGAGAACTCGAAGTAAAGGAACCGCTTGGAGGTAGTGATCATAATATGATTCGTTTTATCTGCAATTTGAGAAGGAGAAATCAGAAGTGGCAGTAATGCAGTTCAACAAAGGGGACTATGAAGACATGAGAGGGGAGCTGGCCAAAGTAGACTGGAAAGGGATCCTGCAGGAATGACGGTGGAAAAGCAATGGCTGAAAATTCTGGGCATAATCCGGAAGACGCAGGATCATTTCATTTCAAAAAGGAAGAAAGATTCTAAGGGGAGTAGGAGGCAACCGTGCTGACAAGAGAAGTTAGGAATAGAATAAAACTGAAAGAAAAGATGTATAACATAGCAAAGAGTAGCCGGAAGCCAGAGGATTGGGAAACTTTAATAGGACAACAGAAGGAAACAAAACGGGCAATGCGGGCTGAAATGATGAAGTACGAGGGGAAGCTGGCCAGGAATATAAAGAAGGACAGTAAAAGCTTTTTTAGATATGTTAAGGGAAAAAAAGTAGCAAAGTCAAATGTGGGTCCCTTGAAGGCAGACACGGGTGAAATTATTATGGGCAACAAGGAAATGGCAGAAGAGTTGAATAGGTCTTCACTAAGGAGGACACAAACAATCTCCCAGATTGTACTGGAGGACAGAGGATCTAAGGGGGTAGAGGAACTGAAATAAATTTTCTTTAGGCGAGAAATAGTATTGGGTAGGCTAATGGGACTGAAGGATGATAAATCCCCTTGGCCTGATGTTCTGCATCCCAGGTTCCTCAGGGAGGTGGCTCTAGAAAGAGCGTTCGCATTGGTGATCATTTTCCAATGTTCAATAGATTCAGGATCAGTTCCGGTGGATTGGAGGATAGCTAATGTTATCCCACTTTTCAAGAAAGGAGCGAGAGAGAAAACGGGGAATTACAGACCAGTTAGCCTGACTTCAGCGGTGGGAAAGATGCTGGAGTCAATTATTAAAGAGGTAATAATGGGGTATTTGGATAGTAGTAAAATGATTAGTCCAAGTCAACATGGATTTATGAAAGGGAAATCATGCTTGACTAATCTTCTGGAATTTTTTTGAGGATATGACAAGTAAAATGGATGAAGGGGTGCCAGTGGGTGTAGTATATCTAGACTTTCAGAAAGCCTTTGATAAAGTCCCGCATGGGAGACTGGTGACTAAAATTAGAGCACATGGTATTGGGGGTATGGTGTTGACATGGATAGAAAATTGGTTGGCTGACCGGAAGCAAAGAGTAGGTGTCAACGGGTCCATTTCAGATTGGCAGGCAGTGGCGAGTGGAGTGCTGCAAGGCTCGGTGTGTGGGCCACAACTGTTTACCATATATATTAAGTATTTGGAAGAGGGAATTAGGAGCAACACTAGCAAGTGTGCAGATGACACAAAGCTTGGTGGCAGTGTGAACTGTGAAGAGGATGTTAGGAGGTTGCAGGTTGACCTGGACAGGTTGAGTGAGTGGGCAGATGCTTGGCAGATGCAGTATAATATAGAAAAATGTGAGGTTATCCACTTTGGCAGCAAAAGCAATTGGGCAGATTATTATCTCAATGGGGTTAGGTTAGGTAAGGGGCTGGTGCAGCGAGACCTGGGTGTCCTTGTACCCAGTCACTGAAAGTTGGCGTGCAGGTACAGCAGGCAGTGAAGAAAGCTAATGGAATGTTGGCCTTCATAACAAGAGGATTTCAGTACAGAAGTAAAGAGGTTCTTCTGCAGTTGTATAGGGCTCTGGTGAGACCACATCTGGAGTATTGTGTACAGTTTTGGTCTCCTAATTTGAGGAAGGACATCCTTGTGATTGAGGCAGTGCAGCATAGGTTCACGAGATTGATCCCTGGGATGGTGGGACTGTCATATGAGGAAAGATTGAAAAGACTAGGCTTATATTCACTGGAGTTTAGAAGTATGAGGGGGATCTTATAGAAACATATAAAATTATAAAAGGACTGGACAAGCTAGATGCAGGAAAAATGTTCCCAATGTTGGGTGAGTCCAGAACCAGGGGCCACAGTCTTAGAATAAAGGGAGGTCATTTAAGACTGAGGTGAGAAAAAACGTTTTCACCCAGAGAGATGTGAATTTATGGAATTCCCTGCCACAGAGGGCATCGGAGGCCAAATCACTGGATGGATTTAAGAGAGACTTAGATAGAGCTCTAGGCGCTAGTGGAGTCAAGGGATATGGGGAGAAGGCAGGCACGGGTTATTGATGGCGGACAATCAGCCATGATCATATTGAATGGCGGTGCTGGCACGAAGGGCCGAAAGGCCTCTTCCTGCACCTATTTTCTATGTTTCTACGTTTTCAGATTACAAATTGCAGTAAATTTATGGATTTAGCTTTGAGGACAATTGCAATTACAATATCATTGTTTTTAGCTGTGTATTTAATGTTGATTTGTGGTTACTGAATACGATTATGTTAATCATTAAACCTTATTTTATAATTTCAGATTAATGTAGCAAAAGTAAACCATATTCATCAACATAATAAATCGGGGAATGGAGATAGTTCCAAACAGTTACCGTCCAATTTAATGACAAGTATGCATATGGAGACACCAACTGAAACCTTCCTCACCAAAGACAAAAAAAGGTCTCTTTTTAAAGGGTGAGTTAATTGCTTCATCTTTTTAATCATTTGGTAAAAAAATCAGGAACTTCTTCATTTAACATTTAGAAAATTGGAGCTTAAAAATTAAAGCTAATTGTGTGACTACTGAAAATATACTGTATTGCTTTAAACATACCCTGAAAAATCCCTCGCAATTCCTCTACCGTATATTTACTATTATAGAGTAACTATTTTGTCTCATATGGATTCACCAGAAATATAGTTTTATATATGAAATGCATTTTTAAATATATAGTATTTTTGCACTTCATTATTCTAATGCAATTCATGACAAATAAGCTGATACAAGTTAAGAAGATCTTACAAGATTTCCTGATTTATGAAATGGCCAGTTTAGAATGAGATTTTGTACTGTAAGGGTGGTCATTTATGACTTTTAAGTATGATCAGTGGATGCTTTTAGAAATATTAAATAAATTGGATTAAATCACTTAATATTTGACTATTTAAGAGAACTGAAATATTACATGTTCATAATAAATAAAACTTTTTTTGTAATTATGCATAAGTTCCCTGATTAGCAGAGATCCATTTTTAATTGGACAGTAGTTGGAAATGTTATATTCTAAATGGGGACAATCCATTTGATAAACTATTTAATAAATAAAGTTATTTATCACATACATTTTTATTTTGGACCAAATTGCAATTATAACATATAACGTGAAAATGCAATGTTTCAAATAATGACCATTGTTCATATATATATATTACACTTGGCTACAAAAATCGCGGTGTTGGGGATTCATCAATCTATTTTCATTGTATAGAAACGTTAAATTGAAAACTTATGCTTACTGAACTGTCCTATATTTGTCCAAGAACAGCAATTGGCACATCCACTTTAGTATACATGTGAGTTAAACATTTTCATTTAAAGGATTAATTTGGGCTCAAATGAGGAGAATTATGAAAGTCATCAACGTAATCAGCCAAAGCAAGCTGATCAAGAGTTGAAAAGCATTGAATTGAAAAACATTGAGAGACTGGTCAGACTGCAACAGATGGCTGCAATGAATGCCTTATCTGCCTTTGATGACAGTACTGCAAGTGATATCTCCCAAGATGAAGAGAGGTACCTAATTGTTTATATTTTAAACACTGATGCTCATAATTGCCCGTTCCAATAATGACATTTCTGTTTGGCACATTTTATCAAAGAGAATGACTTTTTTTATCAGCATAAACATAGAATTTTAATTAATGCACCATCAATGTTTACTACATTTATGAAAATACTTGTACAAAAATTAATAATGGCAAAAACACCTCTGTGTGCACATATTACAAACTCGTGTATAATGACATAACAGTAAAAATGGGAATGTTATAAGACATTTCACTGTCGTTTAATAAGTTTAATGAAAGGGAAATATTTTGCAGAAGAATTAATCTGAATATTTTGTCCAGAAACATTTCATTCAGTGTGGGATTGATATAGTAGTTATTGGGATACAGTAAACCCTCGTTATAACAGACCATTGGGGTGTGCGGACTGGTATACACTGTTGCTGATTGTCCGCCATAACCGGGCAACACTTTTTATCCCCATTGACATCAGTGCCAGGTCACTGAGAACCCAGAAGGATCTCCCTCACCACACAGAGCGCAGCGGCCCAAGAAGGGTACGAAGTGAAAAAGGACATATTAACATTGAGAGCAAAGTTGTTCTGGCACCATTTAATCAGATGATCGATCTTCCTTCTATACTCTGACTCATTATCTATAATTCGTCCAACATGGCAGTGTCATCAACAAATTTAAAGATGAGTCAAGAGTGAGTAGAGCAGGGGGCTGAGCACACGGCCGTGAGGTGCCCCTGTGCTGATGGTTATCAAGGAGGATGTGCAGTTGCCTATTCATATCAGTTGTGTTTTGTTGATGAGGAAGTAGAGGATCCAGTTCCAAAATAATGTACAGAGATCCATAGAAACTTAGAAACATAGAAAATAGGTGCAGGAGGAGGCCATTCGGCCCTTCGAGCTAGCACCACCATTCATTGTGAACATGGCTGATCGTCCCCTATCACTAACCTGTGCCTGCCTTCTCCCCATATCCCTTGACTCTACCAGCCGCCAGAGCTCTATCTAACTCTCTCTTAAATCCATCCAGTGATTTGGCCTCCACTGCCCTCTGGCAGGGAATTCCATAAATTCATAACTCTCTGGGTAAAAAAGTTTTTTCTCACGTCAGTCTTAAATGACCTCCCCTTTATTCTAAGACTGTGGCTCCTGGTTCTGGACTCACCCAACAATGGGAACATTTTTCCTGCATCTAGCTTGTCCAGTCCTTTTATAATTTTATATGTTTCTATAAAATCCCCCGTCATCCTTCTAAACTCCAGTGAATACAAGCCTAGTCTTTTCAAACTTTCCTCATATGACAGTCCCACCATCCCAGGGATCAATCTCGTGAACCTACGCTGCACTGCCTCAATCACAAGGATGTCCTTCCTCAAGTTAGGAGATCAAAACTGTACACAATACTTCAGATGTGGTCTCACCAGAGCCCTATACGACTGCAGAAGAGCCTCTCCTATACTGAAATCTTCTTGTTATGAAGGCCAACATTCCATTAGCTTTCTTCACTGCCTGCTGTACCTGCTCTCCAACTTTCAGTGACCGGTGTACAAGGACACCCAGGTCTCGATGTACCTCCCCCTTACTTAACCTAACCCCATTGAGATAATAATCTGCCCCCTTGTTTTTGCCTCCAAAGTGGGTAACCTCACATTTGTCTATATTATACTGCATCTGCCCACTCACTCAACCTGTCCAGGTCCCCCTGCAACCTCCTAACATCCTCTTCACAGTTCACACTGCCAGCATTCCTGCTGGCACTCCACTATTAGCTCCCCTCTCATGCCTCCATAGTGCCCTTTCTTCAACTGCATCACTGCCACTTCTGATTTAACATTCTCCTTCTCAATTTGCAGTCCCCGATTTAACATTCTCCTTCTCATCCCTCATCTCCTTCACATCCAGTTCCCTGAGCTCAGTAACAAGTTTTGAGGGGATGATGGTGTTGAACGCCAAGTAGTAGTCTACTAACAAAAGCCTGACATTCGTGTATTTTATTGTCCAAGTGGTCCAGTGCAGATTGGAGAGCCAGCGAGATTGCATCGTTGTTGATCTATTGTGGCAGTAGGCAAATTGTAGTGGTTCCAGGTACTTGCTGTGGTAAGAGATGATATGCGCCACAATTAACCTCTCAAAGCACTTCATCGCCATAGACATTAGTGCCACCAGTCGGTCAAGAGAGGAGGAGAGAAAAGAAAAAAGGGAAAAGAGATTCAATGAAAGGTGTATTGTAAAACAGAGAGATGGACGGATACAGGTAAAAACATCCCTGAAAGTGGGGTCCAGATAGACAGGCTGGTGAAGAAGGCCTTTGACACGCTTGCCTTCATTGGTCAGGGCATTGAGAACAGGAGGTGAGACATTATGTTATGATTGTACAAGTCGCTGGTGAGACCACGCCATGAGTGCTGTATGTATTTCTAGTCGCTCAGCTATAGGAAGGATGTCATTTACCTGAAAAGGGTGCAGAAAAGATTCACATGGATGTTGCTGTTCCTGGAGGGCTTGGGTATAAAAAGAGACCACAGAGTGGGATTTTCTTTTCCGTGGAGCATAGGAAATTTAGGGGTGACCTTGTAAAGATGTATAAAATCAAGAGGGACATAAATAAGGTGAATGGGCACTTTTTTCAGGGTAATGTATCCTAACACTAGAGGGCATAGGTTTAAGGTGAGAGAGGAAAGTGTTTTAAACATAGAAACATGTAACATAGTTGCAGGAGTAGGCCATTCAGCCCTTAGAACCTTCAATATGATGATGGCTGGTCATCCAAAATCAGTACCCCGTTCCGGTCTTTCCCCCTATCCCTTGATTCACTTAGCCCTAAGAGCTAAATTGAACTCTCTCTTGAGGGGCAGCTTGTTCACACTGAAGGAAGCTGCAGGAACAGATACAATTACAATGTTAAAAACATATTTGGACAAGTGTGTGGTTTATTGTTATATGGGCAAAAATCCAGACAAATTAGACCAGCTCAGGTAAACATGGACAAGTTGGGCTAAAGGCCGTGCATCTGTTTCGTATGATACTTAGGCAATTCAAGTGTAGACGTTAAGGCAGACTAGGATTTCATCTTTAATTAGATAAATTGTTAATAATTGAAGGGAAAGAACATGGAAGAATTTAGAGTTTGTTAAGCACAATTTTGTGCTTAAAAACAAGAAACAGCATTTGTTTGAAGTTCATTGTATCCTTAAAGCAGCAAAATGCAAGGTGCTCTGAAGCGTAAGAGAAATTGAAGGTGATATTAGGAAGAATATGCAATGAGATGTGCCACAGTAGAGTCAAGAGTGTTTTATTGGTATATGTCCCAGATAGAACAATGAAATTCTTACTTGTTACAGCACAACAGAATATGTAAACATAGTATGCTGTGTAGCTCAGAGGATATTTCCAGGGAGTGACTCAGACTGAATGAAATGCCTCTACTTATGGGGTAAATAAAGATATTTCAGAAAATGGTATTGTGCGTGAAGGGGAAAGAATTGTAAGAGGTTAATGATAGGGATGGGTGAAAATAGCAACAGATATTTCACTGTAAGGATGCATGTTTAATATTTGATAAACTGATAAAAAGTGATAGCTTTACCAGAAATTAGTTTTATTTAAAATTCATTTGTGACACATTACCTTCACCAAATCCATTTGTGATGGATATGTGTCACAAATGACATACCCTACCAGTTAGGGTTGGGTCACTTAACATTGAGGTATACAAAAGGAAAGTCTGTGGTTTGTACGTATATCAGCAATGAGTGTAGTGGCTTGGTATAGGAAGCGACTTTTATCCACAAAAGGCAGACATTTAAGGTGATAAGTTTGCTTATTTAGCTCATTGATTGATATTTACTGATCTACCAAATAACATTTTTAATTAGTCTGATTTTTTTTTAAAGCAAATAAGTTTTTTTTAAAGCAAATAATTAATGATTAGAAACTATGACTAATTTTTTAATATATAAAATGAAACAAGAACAGTTTAAACACTTTAACACTTAATTCTCTTTCTAAAATGAGTGGTTGTTTCTAATGCCAACCATGCTAGTTCCATTTGGTCCTTTGAACACCTTTTCTGCATGATGTTGTTCCAGACTTTCTGCCTGCTCTACTTAACCAGGGCTCTTTCTGATCAAAAATATTGACATTTTCAGTTATGCTTAATTGTTGATACGAGATTTTCATTACGGCTTTAAGCCATGTCTCTAATGCAGATGTGCTTGCTATTATAACTGTATTATATTTATACTGTTTGTAAGGTTGATGGAACTAGAGATGTGTAAGAGAGTAATTTATCCAGCTGTGTATTATTTCAGTGCCATTAATTAAATCTGTGCAGAAGTTGCAAATTTCAAGTCTCACAAAATACACATGTTTGCATGATTGCATGATTGCCGTTTAAGATGGAAAAATGTTCCCGATGTTGGGGGAATCCAGAACCAGGGGTCACAGTGTAAGAATAAAGGGCAGGCCATTTAGGACTGAGGTGAGGAAAAACGTTTTCACCCAGAGAGTTGTGAATCTGTGAAATTCTCTTATTGTCATATGTACCAAGGTACGGTGAAAAGCTTTATTTTGCATGCCATCCAAGCAGATCAGATATATCATGCATACATACAATCGGTTCAAACTCAAGTCCAATCGATAGAGCAAAGGGTAAGATACAGAGTGCGGAGTATAGCTCTCAGCATTGTAGCGCTTCAGTTCCTTAGGTAAAGTCCAATGTCCGCAATGGGGTAGAGATGAATCGAATAGCTCCTTAGCTTGTAGCGGGACCGTTCAGAAGCTCAATAATGGAAGAGAAAACAAGATTCCTAAGTCTTCTGTACCTTCTGCCAGACGGGAGAAGGGAGAAGAAGGAACGAGCGGGGTGAGGCAAGTCTTTGATTATGTCGGCTGCTTTACCGAGGCAGAGTGAAGTCCAGATGGAGTGAATGGAACGAAGTCTAGTCTGTGTGATGAAGTGGGCTACATCTACAACTCTGCAACTTCTTGGGGTCATGGGCAGAGCTCTTCCCAAACCAAGCTGTGATGCAACCCAACAGTATGCTTTCTATGGTGCATCTGTAGTTGAAGTTTACCTGGAGGATGTTGAATTACCTCTGTCTCTTCAGGAAGTGGTGTGCCTTCTTGACTGTTGTATCAATGTGGTTGGTCCACGGCAGTTAATTGGTAATATTAAGGAACTTGAGCTTATCAACCGCACCAGTTTAGTTTATTGTCACGTGTACCAAGGTACACTGAAAAGCAGGTGTTGCATGCTAACCAGTCAGCAGAAAGACTATACATGATTACAATCGAGCCATCCATAGTGTACAAGATACATGATAAAGGGAATAACATTTAGTGCAATTGATGCTGATTGGGGCATGTACTCCACCATGCTTCTTGAAGTCAATAACTAACTCGTTTGTCTACATTGAGGGAGAGGTTATTGTCCTGGCACCATGTCACTAAGTTCTCCTTCTTCCTGTACTCAGTCTCGTCATTGTTCGTGATTTGACCCACCAAAGTGGTGTAGTTCGCTAACTTGTAGATGGAATTAAAGCCTAATTTGGCCATACAGTTGTGAGTAAATATATAGTAGGATACTAAGAAAGCATCCTTGCAGGAAACTGGTGTTGAGAGTGATTGCAGAAGAGGTGTTACCTATCCTCACTGATTGAGGTCCGTGGTTCAGGAAGTCAAGGTTCTAGTGACAAAGGGGGGAGCTGAATCCTATATCCCTGAATGGAGATGAGTTTGGATGGGATTATGGTGTTGATGGCAGAACTAGAGTCTATAAATAGGAGTACACCATACCAGTCCTATGTGTTCCATAAATGAATTTAGGGCCATGGCAAGGGAGCTTCCTGGGGACCTGTTGCAGTAGTAAATTGAAGTCTCTGGAGAGAGATTTGAACCTACAATCTTCCGTTTTGGATGAAAGTGTTGCCACCTTGACATAGTGGACTCATTTCTAAATAATATAACTTGAAATGTTATTTTGCAAAAGGTTTTCAATTGATATTGTTACCTACAAATATTACATTTCCTTATTGGTTTTCAATTTCTTTTTCAGAGCTGTCAATGTATCTCCAAGTAAAAAGGTAATTATTTTTAATCAAACAATATACTTAAAATTGCAGAAACACGGCACCAACAGTTGGTGACAGCTAATTCTTGTGTATTTCTACTGTACATAGCTTGTGCAGATATCAAACTTACAATGGGCTTGAGAAATTGATATACATCATGAGTGCTGCTCATGCGGATTTAACTAGTGAGGCAAGGGATTGGACCCAGAATGATAGTATACCAGGTGGGAAGTCAGAAACATATGTTGAAAGTAGAGCAGGTAAAGATGGAGCCTCACAGATAAAATGGATGAACTGAAAGCATGGATAAATGCAAAGGATTATACTGTTGCAATCATGGAAACCATGGTTAAGGGAGGGGCAGGACAGCAGTTCATTGGTTCACTGTATAGAAGTTTCAGCCATACAAGAAAGTGGTATAAAGGGGGGTGTTGCATCAATGATCAGGGAAATCATTAGAGCAATACTTAGTTGGGATATCTAGATGGATCAAAAATTAAGCAATACGGCTGGAACCTGGAAATACGAAAGGGGTGATCACTTTGATGGGGATATTCTATAGAAGATATCCCAATAGCAGAAGAAATGAGAAGCACAGATAGCCTCATGTTTACCACCTTCCCTCCAAACCGAAGATGCCCATGTGTAAGCTTTCTATTATTTGGTTGCACGTGCAAGTCAAAATCTCATATCATTCTTTTCTAGATTAAGTCCTTGGAAAAGCATTGATGGACTGGAAATAGTCCTTCATATCCCAAAGTCCCACTTCAAAATTTCTGCAGCAAATGAAGAATGAATGCTCAGCATAGCTTTAAGTAGTGTTAAGATCCTCAGCAATGGAATTTTTTTAAATCCTGTAGATCCTCAGCGAGAACTTGCTCCCTTCTCTTTAAATGGCTGCTATGTGAAAAGGTTGGTAGCTCAAGTGTGACTACTGATGTCCTAACATAGGAATATATAAAATGGGTGCAGGAGGAGGCCATTCGACCCTTCGAGCCAGCACCGCCATTCATTGTGATCGTGGCTGATTGTCCCCAATGAATAACCCGTGCCTGCCTTCTCCCCATGTTCCTTGATTCCACTAGCCCCTAGTTCTATCTAACTCTTAAATCCATCCAGTGATATGGCCTCAACTGCCCTCTGTGGCAGGGAATTCCACAAATTCACAACTCTCTGGGTGAAAAAGTTTTTTTTCTCACCTCAGTTTTAAATGACCTCCCCTTTATTCTAAGACTGTGGCACCTGGTTCTGGGCTCACCCAACATGGGGAACATTTTTCCTGCATCTAGCTTGTCCCGTCCTTTTATAATTTTATATGTTTCTATAAGATGCCTCTCATCCTACTAAACTCCAGTGAATACAAGCCTAGTATTTTCAATCTTTCCTCATATGACAGTCCCGCCATCCCTGGGATCAATCTCGTGAGCCTACGCTGCACTGCCTCAATCACAAGGATGTCCTTCCTCAAATTAGGAGACCAAATCTGTACGCAATACTCCCGATGTGGTCTCACCAGAGCCCTATACAACTGCAGAAGAACCTCTTTACTCCTATACTGAAATCCTCTTGTTATGAAGGCCAACATTCCATTAGCTTTCTTCACTGCCTGCTGTACCTGCACACCAACTTTCAGTGACCGTTGTACAAGGACACACAGGTCTCGCTGTACCTCCCCCTTACCTAACCTAACCCCATTGAGAAAATAATCTGCCCCCTTGTTTTTGCCTCCAAAGTGGATAACCTCACATTTGTCTATATTATACTGCATCTGCCACGCATCTGCCCACTCACTCAACCTGTCCAGGTCACCCTGCAACCTTCTAACATCCTTCACAAGTTCACACTGCCACCCAGCTTTGTGTCATCCGCAAACGTGCTAGTGTTGCTCCTAATTCCCTCTTCCAAATCATTTATATATATGGTTAAACTGTTGCGGCCCCAACACCAAGCCTTGCGGCACGCCACTCCCCACTACCTGCCATTCTGAACAGGACCCGTTCACTCCTACTCTTTGCTTCCTGTCTGCCAACCAATTTTCTATCCACGAAAAACACCCAACCCCCAATACCATGTGCCCTAATTTAAGTCACCGTGCGGGACCTTATCAAAGGCTTTCTGAAAGTCTAGATACACTACATCCACTGGCTCCCCTTCATTCATTTTACTTGTCACATTCTCAAAAAATTCCTGAAGATTAGTCAAGCATGATTTTCCTTTCATAAATCCATGCTGACTTGGACTAATCCTTTTACTGCTATCCAAATGCCCCTTTATTACCTCATTAATAATTGACTCCAGCATCTTTCCCACCACCGAAGTCAGGCTAACTGGTCTGTAATGCCCCGTTTTCTCGCTCGCTCCTTTCTTGAAAAGTGGGATAACATTAGCTATCCTCCAATTCACAGGAACTGATCCTGAATCTATTGAACATTGGAAAATGATCACCAATGCGTCCACTATTTCTAGAGCCACCTCCCTGAGGACCGTGAGATGCAGTCCATCAGGCCCCGGGGATTTATCATCCTTCAGTCCCATTAACCTACCCAATACTATTTCTCGCCGAATGAAAATTTCTTTGACCCCCTTAGATCCTCTGTCCTCCAGTACTTCTGGGAGATTGTTTGTGTCTTCCTTAGTGAAGACAGATCCAAAGTACCTGTTCAACTCTTCTGCCATTTCCATGTTCCCCATGATAGTTTCACCCGTGTCTGCCTTCAAGGGACCCACATTTGACTTTGCTGCTCTTTTTCTCTTTTACTGTCCTTCTTTATATTCCAGGCCAGCTTCCCTTCATACTTCATCTTTTCAGCCCGTATTGCCCGTTTTGTTTCCTTCTGTTATCCAATGAAAGTTTCCCAATCCTCTGGCTTCCGGCTACTCTTTGCTGTGTTATACATCTTTTCTTTTAGTTTTATTCTATCCCTAACTTCTCTTGTCAGCCACGGTTGCTTCCTACTCCCCTTAGAATCTTTCTTCCTTTTTGGAATGAAATGATCCTGTGTCTTCCGGATTATGCCCAGAAATTCCTGCCATTGCTGTTCCACCGTCATTCCTGCTAGAATCCCTTTACAGTCTACCTTGGCCAGCTCCTCTCTCATGCTTTCATAATCCCATCTGTTCAACTGCATCATTGCCACTTCCGATTTAACCTTCTTCTTCTCAAATTGCAGATTAAAACTAATCATATTATGATCACTACCTCCAAGCGGTTCCTTTACCTCGAGTTCTCTTATCAAATTTGGTTCATTGGACAACACTAAAACCAGAATTGCCTTTTCTGTGGTCGGCTCCACTACAAGCTGCTCTAAGAATCCACCTCTTTCAATTTATGCTGGCAAACAGTTTAATGGTCTACAAGGCAATTATTGTAGCTTTATCTTTTTTGTTTAGTCATAATGGCATTGCAAGACTTCTACCTTAAATAGCTGGAGGTCACTGTAAACGGGCAATGGAGTGAAGGAGTGCACAAGCGACTACCTTTGACAAACATGGTATTCTTTGAATCTTATAGGTTGGGAGCTTAGAAATGGGATGAGATAAAACTGTAGAATTTTGTCTTTCAAATGTGTAGAAGTACTTGTCAACAAATCACTATTTAACAATTCTAAATATATTAGTTATTCACTACCTGCTAGATTAATTTAGATGGCTGGATATTCAACCAAAAATCTGCTACAGAAAAATGCACTCAACCTTTCCCTGGCTCCTTTAGAGACAGAATTAGCTCCACAAAATTCAAAAATGCCCACCTTGCTTCAAAATATGGGTGGAGCACAAACACACAACCAGTTGACTGTGATGTCCAAAACCAAGCTGTCATGTGTAACAGCTCGAACGATACTGTTATTGAATATGATCTTACTGAAATGTTATTTTCTTCTCTGGCTTTCCTATTTTGGTTTGTTTGCAGAAGTAGATGCAAATGCGTTGATTAATGGACCGTGATCTTGAGGGTGAATTTGAAGTGATTTTTTGGTGGGGGGTGGGGGGGGTTGGTGATCTTTCATCAGAACTATAATTTTAGTTGCAATTTTCAATTAAATTGAGTTAGTAATAAGACTAAATGTTAGAAATAATAATTGGTTTATTTAACCCATTATCCACTTATCTAGTCTTGCATGACAATCATCTTCTGTCATTTGAGTAAAAGAATCACCAACTATCTCTTAATACAGGAGGTACAAACAGTTTATGTAAAGTAACTTCTCATTGTCATATGTATTTTCAGTACTTTTCCAGATGTCACACAGAAGTTTTATTTGTTAATGCACCTTATTGGTTGGCTGACAATTTATTTTTTTTTGGTTTTCCTTCTGTTTTTAAGCTCATGAAACCAGTGAATATTTCTGATGACCTGAATGACCTCACAGAGTCTTCTGGTACAGCTACAGGCGGCTCAGAATCTTCTGATCCTGGGCATAGGAATACCGCACAGTTAATTGCACAACTAGATTCAGAGACAGTAGGTATGGAAAGTAAATCTAGAATCGTCTGTCCCTTATTTCTTGTTCTGCTTTCAATTGGAAAGATGTTGAAAAGGGGGCAAAGAAGATTTACAAGGATGTTGCTGGGACTCACAGGCTGAGATATAGGGAGAGATTGAGCCTTCTAGGACTTTATTCCATGGAATGCAGAAGGCTGAATGTTCTTCGTCTTCGTCTTCTTGCATATGGCGAGCACAGCCTAATGTTGTAGGACAACTTGTTTTATTTGATTGTGCACGCCGGGTTGATTGCATCCGTCGAACCATGTGAAGGTTGCAATCTAACACCCCTGAGTGGTGATCTTATAGAGGTGTATAAAATCCTGAGGGGAATAGATAGGGTGAATGCACAGTGTTTTTTTTCCCCACGGTAGGGGAATCAAGAAACAGAGAACATAGGTTTAAGTTGAGAAATTAAAGATTTAATAGGAACCTGAGGAGCATCCTTTTCACATAGAGCATGGTAGGTATATGGAATGAGCTGCCAAAGGAAATAGTTGAGGCAGACGCAACAACAACATTTTAAAAATATTTGGGCAGGTGCATGGATAGGAATGATTTGGAGCGATATGGGCCAAACTCAGGCAAATGGGACAAAATATGAGGGGGCATCTTTGTTAGCCTGTATGAGTTAGACCAAGGTGCCTGTTCAGGTGCTGCATTACTCTGCATTGGTTCAGTATTGTATATTATTTCTTCATTCCTGTGTTCATAAGGCCTTTACAATAAGTGTAAGAAAACATATTTTTAGTTTCAATTTTTATCATTTAAATATTCAAATAACATGGAAAAGGAATGAAGATGATAAAGAGTATTGTAAATTCTGTTTATGTAATGAAACAGTGCCATTTTAATTCTGTAGACTATAATCAGAAACCAATAGTCATACAGCACAGTAACAGGCCCTTTGACCCAACTCACCCATGCCGACTAAGATGCCCCAGCTGTTAGTCCCATTTGCCTCGATTTGGCCCATATCCCACTAAACCTTTCCTATCCATGTACCAGTCCAAATCTCTTTTAAATGGTGTTCTTGTACCTGCCTTAAATACTTCCTCTGGCATCTCAATCCATATACCAACCACCCTATGTGGGAAAAATGTGCCTCTCTGATTTCTATTAAATCTTTACCCTTTCACCTTAAACCTATGTTCCTTGGGTTCTTAATTCCTGTACCCTTCTATTCATGATTTATGTATCTCTATAAGACACCCCTCAGCCTCATGCGCTCTAAGGAATAAAGTGCAGCCCTACCCAACTCTCCCTATCGCTCAGGCCTTTGAGTTATTTCCTTCATTTCATTCCTTTACTTTCCATATCTTGAACGCTTTTGACGTGTTCACACCTGCTAATCAAAAACTGCCCTCACCTGTATCCACCTATCACTGAACAGGTTCTGTCTTGCTCCCACTTCTTTACCAGCTTTCTTCCCCCTTACTACAATCAGTCCGAAGAAGAATCCCTCCTCTAAAAGTAATCTATCTATATCCTTTGGAGATACTGCCTAACATGCCGCTTACCCCAGCATTTTTATATTTTTCTTTCCTTAGTCTTCATTACTCTTCACGGTAAAAACAGATAAATATTAATTTAGGACCTTGCTGATCTGAATGTTTTGCATTCTATGCCATTCTGGACCTTGACACCAGGGAGGCAACACATCATCCTTGACTCCCATTTGCTGCCACAGAATATTCTGTACGCCCCCCTAACTAGTGAGTGTCCCATTATATATCCTTGTCTGACTTCATCCTTTAGTCAGGCCTGGTACCACAGACCTGACTACTGCTCTCCTGAATGGTGATCTTCCCCACTATAGTTTGTAAAAGGGTATTTGTTTTTGAGTGGAATGGCCACAAAGGATTCCCGCACTTTCTGCCCACTCCATTTCCTGGTGGCCACCCATCTACAATTAGTGTAATGTATTGCTAATGTGTTAGCTATATCTTTTAATGACCAAAATTGATTTATTTTTTCAATGTGAAATTTGTCCAATAACAGACTCAGTAAGTTTACTAAAAATCCAAAATAAGGTTCAGGAAGATGAAAGAGCAGTTGAACGAGAAAAGAAGCGTTATACATTGCTATCAGAGAAAGTGAAATATCTAGAGAATGAGCGGAAAGAGCTCCACCAAACATTGAAGGGGACCAGAGAAATGAAATCCAAACTAGAGTGCCAAATAGTGGAGAAGGATATTGACCTTAATCGCCTCAAGTATGTTGTCACTTCCTCTACTTATATTAAATATAATTTTATATTTTTGATGTATCTGTATTAAGTGTTCATATTTCCCAAAACTCTTCATCAATGGCTTAATGGGCCTGACCCACTTAGGCGATTTTTCAGGCGGTGGTGGTGGAGTTCCCGCATACTCACATGGCGGCTTCATTCTGGTGGCTGCTAATTTTTCAACATGTTGAAAAATTTGCGGCGACCATAATGAGGCCGCGACTAGTTCCCAGAATGCGGGAACTCCACCACCACCATGACTCCCCGGCAACTACCCGTGAACATGTGACGACTGCATAGTCTCCTGCAGTCGCCTAAAAAGTCAGCTAAGTAGGACAGCCCATAAGTACAAAATATAGAAGAATCAATCCTCTAAATATGTGGCTTGGTATTGTGCAAATGGAACTGTGTAAAGGAACATTATGGAAGTCTGACATTGTTCTTTTTCAATCCCATCACAAACTACATTCTTTGGTTACCTTCACTATCTTCGCCAACTCTCTGAAAGTGAGCAAGAGTGTTTGCAGTCTGAATGTTAGTTTTTGAATTGAGCTGTTCTACAAGCACATATGTTTCCCATTACCAAACTACCTATTTATGTCAACGTAGCAGTATATAACTTTCTGCTTCAGTTCACCTGCTCCTGAAGCCCTTGTTACCCTCAGTATTTGCTATTCCAATGCTTTCCAGGTCTACCTGTATAAACGTGCTCATCCAAAACTCTCCTGCCTTTATGTATTGTAACTTAAACCAGTTCCATTCATCGCGAACTGGTGTGCCAACTGTCCTACATGATTGCTGCCTGACAATACTCTGATTTTAAAATCCTCTTTCTTGCTTTCAAATTTTTCTCTTTGCCCATGCCTCTCAAATGACTTCATTCCTATCCAGAGATGCTGCTTTACTCCAGCATTTTGTGTCTATCCTCTCAAATTACATACAGCCCCACATGTTTTGAGATCTCTACTGTAGTTTAATCCTGACCTTTTACACCGCTTTGATCGCACCAGCATTGCTGATATACTTTCAAGCTATGTTGGCCCTGTGCATTGGAATCTCCTTGACACATCTCTATCTCTCCACCATTCTTTACTATTTTAAGGCACTTGAGAAAAGTACCTCTTTGATTAAACTTTCAATCATTTCCCCAGTGTATTTTTTTCTTCTATGGTACAGCATCAAAAATATTACTGTAGTTTTGACCATTAAGCCCCTTGAGATGATTGAGTGCATGAAAATTACATAAATGCAACTTTTTTTCAGTATTCTAAGTACAGGTGACCTCTTTCACATTTGCATTATTTTCATGAATGATTCATGGGTGACCAGCCATTTTTTCTTTGAAATAGTTCAAAGACAAATATTGGACAGAATATTACTAAACTCGATCACCCTTTCAAATAGTGCCAATGCTTTTTATCTGTCAGTGTAGCAGCTCAGAGTACTGCACCAAATTATCAATATGGATTGTTTTTTCTTAGGTCTGTCAGTCAGGCATAATGGCCCTGATCTTCTAATTTAGGTGAAAATGCTCTAAGAATGTAAGGTGTAGCAGAAGGGTATTTTCACATAGTCCAAAATCTACCTATCATATATTTGATTAATCACTTTGCATGCTGTCTTCTGGGTAGGTAAAATCTGAAGAAGATACCCTTCAAGAGAATAAATGTGAATCCTTTGTCCTGAGACAATACCCTGAATTCTAGATGTCCCCTTCCGTAAGAATGATGCACATAGCATCAGCCCTGCCAAGCTCTGACAAAATGTTGTGCTTTTATGGATCAATACTTATTCTTCTAAAATCCAGAGAGACTAAATCCAAATCCTTTTATCCCTGTGATTTCACCAAGCCCAACATCTGCTCCACACTTTTGTCTTTTTTTTTACATTTGGCTTTATGAAACACTTCCAATACAGTTATTTCTTATTGTAGTCTTTCTATGACACAATATATTTAGGTTTGTTTAATAGCCTAATCTCATCAGTGCTACATAAAATGAAAGCACGTCCCTAATATTGATGCATGAAAATAAATTTATATTCTCAACTGTTTCCATAAATCTTGTACAAAACTCTTTTTCCAAATGATAATGCATGATTTTTTTGAGCTATTAGTGAACTTACAAATTGTGACTGCATATTTCTTCTATTTTATAACAGCAACCAGTTTATTTTTAGATGTATTCTTTATACCGTAAAATGTAGTTATGTGGAATTACATTGTGCTTGCAGATGAGAGCTATGTGAAAGCATAGTAGTATTTAATAGAGAAGACTCAATAAAATGTATACCTTTAAAATGCACTTGCTGATATTTACATTAAAAATATACCCACAATTTGTGAGTTACACATTACATGACTATTCTACATCATAGCATTTTATCTTATGGTCTGATGTTTTTTTTTAAATAAAGGTTCAGTACAAAACAAGAGCAAAAGAAACGGAAAACTGCAGAAATGTTGTGTACAAAGAGCCGTGATCAACTTGAGAAAAAGGAATTCCAGTATTGTGAGGAAATGAAGGCAAAGCACGAATTAGAACTGACGATAAGAAACCTGGAGATGGAAAGGGAAACATTGATCACCAATCTGCAACAGGTTGCCAGAATTAATAGTAGCTACATATATTAATAATTTTTAAATTAGTTAAATTTCTTTCCATTGAAACAACAGACTTTCATTTACATAAAATGAATCTTAGTGTTAGACAATCTTCCCACTGGCACTGCAATGTTCCTTGATATGCTCCCAATCCCTAAACTACTGTTTATGGAAACTATGCTTCAGGACAGTTCCACCTTCCAAAATTATCTTCGCAACCCCATTTTCAATTCACAATGAAAAAAAAATTACTCTGACTAATATCCTAGCACTCTCTTTAACAGCCTTGAATACGTTGCTGTCTTTTAGCTCCATGCCCTTCTTTCCCACTTTCCATATCATTTTTATTTTTAAATTGTAAGAAATAAGTAATATAAATAATTTCTTGTCAGAAAGTTTAGCATTCAATTTCTGCTACTGAAAGAGCAATCCAAATGTGTCATCAATGTTGAAAGTAGCAAGGTTTGTTCCCAGCCACTTGTAGGCAAAAATTGCTGGATCTTGTACAGATTTCTAAGTCTGAGGTAGCCTGTTGTTTTACTAAAATGTCACTTTACCTTTATTAAACATCCTTAGCTGAGTGAACAACAAAAAGAGTTGCAGAGCCAATTCAACAAGGAGCAAGTGCAAGAAGAAATCCTGAACAACAGCCTGCAGAGAAGGCAAGAGATAGAAGTGGAAGATAGTATGGCTGTAAAAAAGATAGTGGTATGTAAACAGTTAAACCTTGAAGAAAGTTCATTTATTTTGCTGAACAATATACTTTTATGAACATAAATCCGCATCGAGAAAATATGTAAGCAGTGAATGAATGGCGTTGTGAGGGTGGCTGTGTTTGAGTTCCTAGTGCTGCGTTTTGAATGTTAAATGCTGAAACTTTGTCTCAAGAGACTTCGGCAAGGTGGATAAGCAATGGAAAGGTAAGATAAGGTAAGGTCTTTCTAATCTTCCTCTTTAGACTTATTTTAGTGAGGATGGCAGTTAGGGCAATCGCATGCTCCTCCTGCAGGATCTGGGAAATCAGGAAAATTTCCCTGGTGACTATACCTGTGGGAAATGTGTCCTGATGCAGCAACTGATTGACTGCATCGAGTGGCTGGATCCTTAGTTGGATGCACTCATAAACATCCATGATGTTGAGGGTATCAGGGATAGGAGTTTCAATGAGGTGGTTATACCTAAAATGTAGATGGCAAGTAGATGGGTGACCATCCGCACACAAAGGCAGAGAGAATAGGAAGAGGGTGCAGGATTCCCCTATGGATATTCTCCTCGCTATCAACTACCATTTTTGATTTTCTTTTGGGGGGGGGAGATAGTCTTTCCGAGGAGAGCAGCAATAGCCTTGTCTGTGGCATAGCAAGTGACTGGTGAAGGATGGAAAGTGAGAGCAATTGTGATAGGAGACTTTATAGAGGGACAGACAGACGTGTCTGTGGCCACAAATTAGAACATAGGATGGAATGTTTCCTCCTGTGTGTCAGGGTCAAGCATGTCGCCGAGCAGTTGCAGGAAATTATCAAGATGGAGAGTGAGCAGCTAGAGGTTGTTGTATATATTACCAACGACATGGGTAGAAAGTGGCACGGCTGGTAGAGCTGTGGCAACGAGACTGGAAATGCTGGTTAATATACAAAAAGACACAGTGCTAGAGTAACTCAGTAGGTTAAGCAGCATCTCAATATGATGTTTCTGATGATGTCTGAAGAAGAGTCTCAACCTGAAACATCACCTAACAGTGTTCTCCATGGATGTTGCCTGCCTTGCTGAGATACTCCAGCACTTTGTGTCCAGCAGGTAGGGATGCTGCTTCACAGCATCAAAGACCCAGATTTGATCCTGACCTCAGGTGCTGTTCGTGTGGAGTTTGTATGTTCTCCCTGTGACTGCATGGGTTTCTTTCAGCAGCAGCAGCAGTTGAGCCCACTTCACAAAGACATGTCAGCTTGTAGGTTAATTGGCCTGTGTAAAATTCTCATTCATGTGTAGGTGGTGGATGAGAAAATGAGAGGACATGGAACTAATGTGAACAGGTGATTAATGGTTGGCGAGCATTCTGTGGGCCAAAGAGCCTGTTTCCATGCTGTATCTCTGCTGCATCTCTGATCTCTTAAAAGGAATGAGGTCCTGCAGAGTAAGCAGAAGATTAGAGAGAAGGACCTCAAGGGATTACTCTCTTGATTACTTCCAGTACCCGGTGCTAGTAAGAGTAGGAAAGGGCAAAGTACATCTTACCAGATAAGGGGCAAAATTTGACCTCCTCTTGGGAACTAAGGCAGGGCATCGGATTGAAGTGTTAATGGGTGAGCACGTTGGGACCAGTGAGCATAATTTAGTTTAGTTTAGAGATACAGCATGGAAGCAGACCCTTCAGCCCATCGAGTCTGCACTAACCATTGATCACTCATGCACATTAGTTCTATGTTATTCCTCTTTCTCATTGACTCCCTTCACACTAGGATCAATTTCACAGGGGCCAATAAACCTACAGACACACACATCTTGGGAAGGAGGAGGAAACTGGAGCACCTGGAGGAAACACATGCAGTCACAGGGAGAACATGCAAATTCTGCCCAGACCTGAGGTCAGGATTGAATCCAGGTCTCTGGTGCTGTGATGCAACAGATCTATCAGCTGCCCAAGTAGTACACTTGAGGGAAATCAGGAGGGCAAAAAAAGGAAGTGTGAGATTGCTTTGGCAGCTGAGGTAATGGAAAATCTAAGGAAATTCTACATGTATATTAAGGACAAAAGAGTAAGCAGGGAGAGAATAGGGCCCCTTGGATCAACAAGGTTGTCTGTCTGAAGCCACAAGAGATGGGTAGGTGGTAAATTAATATTTCTCATGTGTTTACTGTGGAGAAAGATATGGAGGCTGGGGAACCCAGGGAAGTTAGTAATTATGTAGTCATGAATAGACCCTATATTACATAAGTGAGATGCTGGAGGTCTTAAAACATATTTGACGGCACTGGGTCTCTACTTGCTGGAGTTTGGAAGGATGAGGGGTGATCTCATTGAAACTTATCAAATTTTGAACGGCCTGGGTAGAGTGGATGTGGAGAGGATGTTTCCACAAGTGGGAGAGTATCAAGACCAGAGTTTCTCTATTTTTATAATATGTCTGCCATTGTTTTTTTCTTCTTTTCATTGTACAATTCCATGTTTTGAAGCCTATTGCACAATGTGATAATACTTATCACGAAAAAGCTGGAATGCAACAAAATTGTGCACTACAGGAAGAAGTTACTAAGCTCAAATTTGACTTGCATTGTGCGCGTGAACAGAATCAAGAAGTACAGGAAAAGTATCTGGAGCAGATTGAGACATTAAAAGTAAAGCTGGACAATGCTAAAAAGGACTTAAAATGTAATGAAGATACTCTAACTCAAAATGCTTTGCAATATAATGGTCAACTGAATTCCATTAAAACTGAAGTTTCAATGTTAACTTCCAAACTTGAACTTGAGAAACAAAATAAAGATTTTTTGGAGAATGAGAAGGAAGCTTTACATTCACGTTTGAAGGAAACAATTCAAGAATTAGAATGTATTCAGGAATCTAAATCTGAACTCGAACGAATTCTGCAAAGGGAACATGATGAACGGATCCATTTAGATGAGAAAATGAACAATGAAATTTCCAATCTTCAAGAAAGCAATAGCAAGATGTCACAGAGATTAAGTAAAGAAGAGGAAAAGGCCAATGATCTGGACAAAAAACTTCATTGCGCAACACTTTCTTTTGCTGAGAAAAGCCTTTTGTTACAAAGTGTTCAGAACGACTTGAAGCAATCTCAGATTCATTTAACTGAACAAGAACAGATGAATAAAGTGCAAAAAGAGCAGATAAGCAAATATGAAATTTGTAAGGTATCATTGCAGGAGAGATTGGCCCAAGCCCATAGCGATATTACACTGTTACGTCAACAGCTTGAAGATGCACAAAATAAAGGTATCATGAAGGAAAAGTCAGCAGCTGATGTTCAGGTCAGATTCAATGACATGTTTACCACTCTTCGAGGAGACAGTGAGCAACGAATAAGTTTGATGGAAAAAAGAAATGAGGAGTTGATGAGAAAGAACATTGAACAAAGAGAACAAATGTGCAAGTTTGAAAATGAAAAAATTGGAAGAGAGGTAATGCGTTTAATATTTCAATACGTGATTATAACTGATTAAATTTTGTTTCTGTAATTCATATTTTCACTTTGTTTACCCATTCTGGGTAAATTGAAAATAAAAGTTTTCCATGGTAAACTTTTGATAGAATAAGGGATAATGTAGTCTTTTACAAGAAAGTACTCTGCTGTTATCATGTTGATCCAATGATGGAGAGTCGTACAGCATGGAAACAAGCCCTTAGGCCCAACTTGCCCATGCCAACCAATATGCCCCAATCTACACTAATAGTAAGATTAAATGAGAACTTACCAGTTCGAAGTTTGATCTTTATTTTATGAGGAGTAACGATGAGGGATTACGTGAAGAAGCCCCGCCTCGCGCTGGAACGGCATACTTCAAAGCAGCGGCATGAAAAACACAGAACACAATAGCCGGAGTAAGATAGTAAGGCTCATCATAGATTTAGAACTACCAGATGATCATTTATTTTATGAGGGTGTGGAGTGGAGGGCACGTAATCCCTCATCGTTACTCATCATAAAATAAAGATCAAACTTTGAACTGGTAAGTTCTCGTTTAATCTTACTATTTTACTTCGGAGTCACGTGAGTGACTACGTGAAGATTTTGAAGCTTCTGTGTTTTTCATGTCGTAGAATTCTTCCACATGACAGTCCGGCTAGGTCAACACATACATGAGAAAACCAGACTAGTTTTAGTTCTTTCCATAAACTTTTAATGATAAAAGAACATATAATAACCCTCTTTTTACACCTGAGGGAACCATTACAAAGTGATAAAAGATATAAGTGATAACATAATTGATAATATCAATCAATAGTGAAACAAAGCAGGTGATTATAGTGAACCCAACACCGCGTGTCCAAAGCCTGTCATTGTGTGAACAGGTTTATTGTAGAACTTTGAAAAAGTTTCTTCTTTACACCACCCTGCGGTTTCTAAAATATGTTCGAGTGGTACGTCCTGTAACTTCGCCGCGGATGTAGCTGCTGCCTTGGTGGAGTGAGATTTGAACACATCAGTGTCTACTCCTGCTAAAAGTAACACCTGTTTTAACCACCTTGAGATTGTTTGCACTGAAGCTTTTGTGTGTGGTTTATTATGCGTGATCATTAGTGTTTTTCCATCACCTCGAAGAGTTCTGGTAACTTTTACATAATGATTCAAATGTTTAACTACACACAACGTTGGATCAATGGGATAAGCTTGAAACATTACCTTCGCTCCAGTTCTCCCTGGTCTGCTTTGTTTGATCAAATCGTAAACATAGAACACAATGTTATCTGCAGTCACATGCATACAGTCTAAACGTAACATTTGTAATGTTTGCATCCTTTGAGCTGAAACCAATGCCATCAACATTACTAATTTAAATGTTAACTTTTCCAATGACAAAACTTCGATTGGAGTCCATTGCCTAAGTAAAGTAAGTACAATGCTAACATCCCAAATTTCTGTATATCTTGGTTTGGGTGGATTTTTGTTAAAGATTCCTTTCATAAATCTGGATATTAATGGATGTGATCCAATTGATTTCTGGTCAGAGATTTGTCCTAAATAAGATGATAAGGCACTACGTGCACTATTAATGGCACTGTAACTTAAGTGTTGTTCAAAATGCAACTCGGCAAGGAACTCCAATATGTTTGCAATGTTCACAGTATGATAGGATATATTTGACTGTCTGCAAAATTTTTCCCATTTCTTTATATGTGTCATATATTGTCTCTGAGTGCTATCTCGCCATGATGCGACTATAATATCCATAGTTCTATCCGACAATCCCAGAGATGCCAAGTGTCCCGGATTCGCCGTATTTTGTCCCGGCGAAATAAACTTTTTACGGTGTTCCGGCAGCCAAACATGCTGTTACGGAACACCGCCGCGCCGGTGTTCCTCCCGTGGTGAACGCCGGCGCCATGTGTCCCCGGTTTGCCGGCCCGCGCGATCAGCGGCACTTTGCCGGGCCCTAGTGTCCGCGCCTGCGCAGTTGGGGAGGGTTGCCAGGCCCCAGTGGCCGCGCGTGCGCAGTGGGGGAGGGTTGCCGGGCCCCAGTGGCCGCGCGTGCGCAGTGGGGGAGGGTTGCCGGGCCTGGCGCCATTTCGAGCCACGCCCGGCCCAGAGCCCGGGCGGCGCCGGTCCGCGCGATCAGCGGCACTTTCTTGCCGCCAGCCGGCCGCTCGCGGCAGCCCCATCACCGGGCCTCCCCCCCACCCCCACCCAGTGCGCAGGCGCAGACCCGCCGGCAACCTTGCCAAGTGCGCATGTGCCGCACCCGCCCGCCGGCAGCCCGCTGATCTGCACCAGTGCGCAGGCGCATAGCCGCCGCCAACAACCCCAGGTGAGTATGTTACGGAGAGAAATGCATTTAACCCCATTTGTTACGGACAAATGGGTTAAATGTTACTGTGAACTAAATTTAGGGTTGACATCTCTGCAATCCAAGCTCCTGTAGTGGTCTGGTCAAAACCTGCAGATTAACAAATTCATATAAGCATGTAATGGATGACTTTCTTTGGTTACTGGTTTTATCAATAAATCACTGCTGCTAGGGATTGACATATATGGTTCTTTAATCATGTTTAACATCAATGGGAACCATGGTTGTGTCGGCCAATTTGGAATTACCAATAATCCTGTGGCAGAATCTTGTTCTATTTTCTTCAGACATTGCTGAACCAGAGCAAATTGCGGAAAAGCATAAAAGAACATATTCCCCCAGTTTAGTGAAAAAGCATCTACTGCTACTGCGTCTGGATTTGGTTCCCAAGACACATATTTAGGCAATTGATGATTTAGTCTTGATGCAAACAGATCAAATGTCTGGTAACCCATATTGAGCCACAATTTTACTGAAAATTACTGGGTTCAACATCCATTCTGTGTTATCTTTAAACATCCTTGATCTATTGTCTGCCACCACGTTGTCTTTACCTGGGATGTAATTTGCCGAAATCCAAATTTGGTGGTTAATACACCATTGCCATATCTGATTGACCAAACAATCACATGATACCGATCTGACTCCACCCATGTGATTAATATATGCAACAGCTGTTTTATTGTCTAATTGTATCAGTACATGCAGATTCTTTTTTGTAGAACAATATGCCTTCAACCCATAAAATGCACCCAATAATTCTAAATAGTTAATACCATATGTTTGGAGAAACATTTCCTCTTGGACAGTCCATCTGCCCCCACAGCTGGTGAATGAATCTGTCGCCCCCCCCCCCATCCGAGAGCACTAGCATCTGTTTGTAAAATTACTTCAGGCTGTTGTATCAGAATGTTTTTAGCAGCTTGTGGGACATTTTCAATCCACCATTGTAATTCCAATAAAGCTTCTTTTGTTAATTGCATAGGCCTATCAAAATGGCCTGCTTTCTTTTTTAGAGCTCTTATTTTGTCCCTTTGAAGATTTTGGTAATGTAATGGACCAAATTCCACTGCAGGAAATGCTGCTACTAGTTTACCAATAACCTTTGCTACTTCTCGGATGGAGGGATAAGGTTTGTGAATGAGACCCCTACAGGTCACCAAAATATCATCAATCCTATCTGTTGGCAAAGTTACTAACATAGTAACTGAGTTAATTACAAACCCCAAATAGTTAATTGACTGTGCTGGCTGCAGCTGGGACTTAATTGGATGAATCAAGAAACCTAACTTCTCAAATAAAATTTTAGTTGCTGAAACTGATTTTTCAGCTGATTCCTGATTACTATTGATGATTAAAATATCATCCAGATAAGCCATAATGATGTGCTTTTGTGCTCTTAATTGTGCTAAAGCTGGTTTCAACAGCTTTGTAAAGAGCCTGGGAGCTGAACTTAACCCATTTGGTAAAGCTTTGAATTGCCACAGCTGTCCCAGCCAATTAAATTTTAAATACCTTTGAAAGAACTGATGTATTGGTACTGAATAGTACGCATCCTTTAAATCAATTGTAGCCATATAACAACCTGCTGATATCAAATGTCTTGCAGTGTTAAATGTTTCCATTTTAAAATGTTTATATTCGACAAATTTGTAAGGTCCAGAATAATTCTGCAACCACCATCTTTTTTATTTCTTGGAAATATATTTGACACAAGTTGATGCTCATGTTCAACAGTTTTTTCAATAACACCTTTTTTAAACAATGTCAATTTCCACATTTATTTCTGCCTCTTCAATTGCAGAAACATGAAACCATAAGCAGGTTTATTTTGTACCGAGAATTAACACCTTCTTTAAATGTAATAGTAGCTCCTGAAACTGTTTGTAAAATAAACCGATCAGATGTGATGGCAAGCCATTCATCATAAAACATTTGTAATCTCCCTCCAACTGGAGATTTGTCCACAGTTTCTTTAAGCATAGAATAATTTTTTTGTACGTCTCCATATGAACGTGGTGGTCTCCTTCTCCCAGTATACGGGTGAACATTAGGCTGTGTCGGATGATAATATTTTCTTATCATACTCCTGCCTCTGTTTCCAAAATCAAATCCCCTTCTCAACGAAAAATACCTTTTTTGTCCAAAGACGAAAGGTCTCATGTGGCCAATAGATTTAGCCTCTTCATCCATTTCTCTTATTTGTTTAGGCAGGTTTTCTCCAAATAGATAACCAGGAGCTTGAACACCACTTGATCGACACAGACCTGCAAACCTTGGATGAAATATGGGCCGAATCGCAATTTTCCTCATACAATTAATTTCATAGAAGGAATTGCATAATAAGCCCAAAGTATCTTTTTGGATTTTATCCATCTCCAACCCCTCCATTTGCCTTCCAAAAGCAGTAATGGCAGCAGAAATCAATTTGAGGATTCTTTGAAATCTTATTTCTTGTCCTCTCATGCCTGGAGTCATAGGCATCCATATAGACGGATTAACCGTAGGTACCTTCAATGAGGTGCAATTTTCCGGTGTTTTATATAATTCTGCTGTTTCAATCATCACAGAATCTTGAAGTTGGTGAGATACCATATAATTAATACTGGCAGCTAGGTTTTTCTTCCATAGCCTCACCACTTCCTTCAGGTATAGCAAAATCTTTTGCCATCTCAGGCACATCTGGCCTTCTCTTTTTTATTCGTGGTGTGCACTCATAATCCACATCACCACTTGCAGGGCCTGTCTTTTGCAGCCCTGATACACTTGGAATTATATCCAATGAGACTTCCTCCGCCCTTAATCCTGGGTCCGGAGTTTCAAATTCCCAATTTGGCACATAGCCATATTCAGTATATTAGAGTCTGAAGAAGGGTCTCGGCCCGAAACGTCGCCTATCTCCTTCGCTCCTTAGATGCTGCTGCACCCGCTGAGTTTCTCCAGCTTTTTGTGTACCTTCAGTATATTCAAACCCCTCAGGGTCATTTTGGGAAACTTCTGGGTACTGTGACCCTTGTCTCATTATATTTTGGAGCACTTTCTCCATATGTTCCATTTTTAGCCATATAGCTTTATTATCCGGAGGACTTTCATTATCAGAGTCATTATCAGAAACCACGCGCCTCACGGATTTCTTTTTACATTTACTAGGAACATTTTCCTCCGTGGTTTGTATTTCTGGAGAAATTATAGTCTCACTAACGGGTGAATCAGCGGCCACCGGTATCGGAACCGGATCCGCACTAAACTCTTGTCCCATATCTTTAGCTTCACCCCGGGACGATCTTTTTACCCGCGAAATTTTCCTTTGAGACTTCTCCATTTTCTTTTCCATTTATCTGGCTAAATCAGTACACCCGCGTGACTCTGATTTTAACTTTTACTTTCCTTTTGCTGGTTTTACCAGCGTAACATCTTTTTTAGAACGTCTCCACTTTTCCTTACACTTACCTGCGGGTCCGTTCCGGCCGCTGCGAGGAGCTGCACTCTGCAACTCTTGCTTCTGCCGTCAGCGTCGACGTAATGCCGTTCCAGCGCCAGGCGGGGCTTCTTCACGTAGTCACTCACGTGACTCCGAAATAAAATCCCAGATTGGCCCATCAGAGTGAATTTGGTTCTTGATTCACTCAAACTATCTATTTCCCTCATGATCCTATACGTACATAGATACATAGACAATAGGTGCAGGACTAGGCCATTGGGCCCTTCAAGCCAGCACAGCCATTCAATGTGATCATGGCTAATCATCCACAATCAGTACCCCATTCCTGCCATATCCCCATACCCCTTGATTCCTCTAGCCCTAAGAGCTCTAACTAACACTCTTTTGAATGCATCCAGTGAATCGGCCTCCACTGCCTTCGGAGGCAGAGAATTCCACAACTTCACAACTCTCTGTGTGAAAAAGATTTTCCTCATCTCAGTTCTAAATGGCCTATCCCTTATTATTAAACTGTGGCCTCTGGTTCTGGACTCCCCCAACATCGGGAATTTTTTTCCTGCATCTAGCGTGTCCAATCCCTTAATAATCTCATATGTTTCTATAAGATCCCTTCCCCTCTCATCCTTGTATATTCCAGTGAATACAAGCCCAGTCGACCCATTCTTTCATCATATGTCTGTCCCGCCATCCTGGGAATTAACCTTGTGAACCTACGCTGCACTCCCTCAACAGCAAGAATGTCCATCCTCAAAGTAGGAGACCAAAACTGCACACAATACTCCTGGTGCGATCCCACCAGGGCCCTGTACAACTGCAGAAGGACCTCTTTGCTCCTATACTCCTCTCTTTATGAAGGCCAACATGCCATAAGCTTTCTTCACTACCTGTTGGTACCTGTATGCTTACTTTCTGTGACTGATGTACTAGGACACCCATGTCTCGTTGTACTTCCCATTTCCCTAACCTGACACCATTCAGATAATAATCTGCCTTCCCGTTCTTGCCTCCAAAGTGGATAACCTCACATTTATCTGCATTATACTGCATCTACCATGCATCTGCCCACTCACCTAACCTGTCCAAGTCAGTCTGCATCCTCATAGCACAGTCCACACTGCCACCTAGCTTTGTGTCATCTGCAAATTTGCTAATGTTACTTTTAATTCCTTCATCTAAATCATTAATGTATATTGTAAATAGCTGCGGTCCCAGGACCAAGCCTTGCGGTACCCCACTAGTCACTGCCTGCCATTCTGAAAGGGACCTTTAATCCCTACTCTTTGTTTACTCAATACCATACCCCAAAACCATGTGCTCTAATTTTGCCCACTAATCTCCTGTGTGGGCCCTTATCAAAAGCTCTCTGAAAGTCCAGGTACACTACATCCACTGGCTCTCTCATGTCCATTTTACTTGTTACATCCTCAAAAAATTCCAGAAAGTTTGTCAAGCATGATTTCCCCTTCGTGATTCCATGCTGATGGATCCTGTTTCTGCTATCCAAATGCGTCACTATTACATCTTTGATAATCGACTCCAGCATCGTTCCCACCACCGATGTCATAGAAACATAGAAAATAGGTGCAGGAGTTGGCCATTCGGCCCTTTGAGCCTGCACCGCCATTCAATATGATCATGGGTGATCATTCAACTCAGTATCCTGTACCTGCCTTCTCTCCATACCCCCTGCTCCCTTTAGCCACAAGGGCCACATCTAACTCCCTCTTAAATATAGCCAATGAACTAGCCTCAATTACCTTCTGTGGCAGAGAATTCTAGAGACTCACCACTCTCTGTGAAAAATGTTTTGCTCATCTCGGTCCTAAAGGAATTCCCCCTTATCCATAAACTGTGACCCCTTGTTCTGGACCTCCCCAATATCGGGAACAATCTTCCTGCATCTAGCCTGTCCAACCCCTTAAGAATTTTGTACGTTTCTATAAGATCCCCCCTCAATCTTCTAAATTCTAGCGAGTACAAGTCGAGTCTATCCAGTCTTTCCTCATATGAAAGTCCTGATATCCCAGGAATCAGTCTGGTGAACCCTCTCTGTACCCCCTCTATGGCAAGAATGTTTTTCCTCAGATTTGGAGACCAAAACTGTACGCAATAATCCAGGTCTCACCAAAACCCTGTACAACTGCATTAGAACCTCCCTGCTCCTATACTCAAATCATTTTGCTATGTCAGGTTAACTGGTCTATAATTCCCTGTTTCCTCTCCTTCCTTAAAAAGTGGGATAACATTAACTACCCTCCAATCCACAGGAACTGATCCAGAATCTATAGAACATTGGAAAATGATCACCAATGCATCCACGATTTCTAGAGCCACCCCTTGAGTACCCTGGGATGCAGACTATCAGGCCCTTGGGATTCATCAGCCTTCAGTTCCATCCGTCTACCCAACACCATTTCCTGACTAATGTGAATTTCCTTCAGTTCCCCCGACACCATAGGTCCTCTGTCCCCTAGTACATCTGGGAGATTGTTTGTATCTTCCTTAGTGAAGACAGAACCAAAATACCTGTTCAACTCGTCTGCCATTTCCTTGTTCCCCATAATAAATTCACCTATTTCTGTCTTCAAGGGACCCACATTTGTCTTAACTAATTTTTTCCTCTTCACATACCGAAAGCAGCTTTTACTATCCTTCTTTATATTCTTGGCTAGCTTACCTTTGTACTTCATCTTTTCTTTGCCTATTGCCTTTTTAGTTACCTTCTGTTGATCTTTAAAAGTTGCCCAATCCTCTGGCTTCCCACTCATCTTTGCCATGTTATATATCTTCTCTTTTATTTTTATACCATCCTTGACTTCCCTTGTAAGCCTTGGCCACTTTGTACTCCCCTTAGAATCTTTCTTCCTCTTTGGAATGAAATAACCCTGGATTATTCCCAGAAATACCTGCCATTGCTGTTCCACTGTCATCCCTGCTAGGGTCCCTTTCCAGTCAACTTTGGCCAGCTCCTCCATCATGCCAACATGGTCCCCTTTGTTCAACTGCAATACTGACACTTCCGATTTTACCTTCTCCCCCTCAATTGCAGATTAAAACTTATCATGTTACGGTCACTACCTCCTCATGGATCCTTTACCTTGTTCCATTATCAAATCTGGTTCATTTACACAACACTAAATCCAGAATTGCCTTCTCCTTGGTAGGCTCGAGTACAAGCTGCACTAAGAATCCATCTCGGAGGCACTCTACAAACTCCCTCTGTTGGGGTCCAGTACCAACCTGATTATCCCAGTCTACCTGTATGTTGAAGTAACCACCGTAGCATTACCTTTGTTACATGCTAATTTTAACTCCTGATGTAACTTGTACCCAATCTCCAGGCTGCTGTTGGGGGCCTGTAGATAACTCCCATTGGGGTCTTTTTACCCTTACAATGTCTCAGTTCTATCCACAATGACTACATCTTCTGATTCTATGTCACCCCTCGCAAGGGACTGAATTTCATTCCTTACCAATAGAGCCACCCCACCCCCTCTGCCCACCTGTCTGTCTTTTCGATAGGACGGATATCCCTGAATATTCAGTTCCCAGCTCCGATCCCCTTGTAACCATGTCTCTGTAATTCCCACAACATCATACTTATGAATGTTGGTACCCCTCCAGTTAAGGTGTAACCCATCCCTTTTGTACAGGTCACCACTACCCCAGGAGATCCCAGTTGTCTATAAATCTAAATCCCTGCTCCCTGCACCAGCCCCTCAACTACACATTCAGATCCCCTCTCCCTGTTTCCTGCCCTCACCAGCACGAGATACTGGATGCAATCCAGAGATAACCACCCTTGAAGTCCTGCTTTTCAGCCTTCTTCCTAACTCTCTAAACTCATGTTGCAGAACCTCCTTCCTCTTCTTGCCAATGTCGCTTGTGCCCACATGCCAACCACTTCCGGCTGCTCACCCTCCCTCTTGAGGCTGTTCTGAAGTCGGTGCGAGACATCTTGAACCCTGGCACCAGGGAGGCAACAGATCATCCTCAAGTCTCACCTGCCGCCACAGAATCTCCTGTCTGCACCTCTGACAATGGAGTCACCCACCACTATACACCTCTATAAGATCACCCCTCATCCCACTGCGCTCCAAGGAATAAAGTCATAACCTCTCCCCATAGCTCAGGCCCTCAAGTCCCGGCAACATCTCCTAAATCTTCTCTGCACTCTTTGGAGCTTAACAAACTCTTTCCTTTCGCAGACAGACCAAAACTGAACAAAATATTGCAAATGCGGGCTCGCCCGACGCCTTGTACAACCATACATGACATCCCAACTTCTACACTCAATACCTTGACTGGTGTAGGCCAATGTACCGAAAGCTTTCTTGACTACCGTGTCTACCTGTGACACCACTTTCAAGGAACTATGTACCTGCTCTCCTAGATCCCTCTGCTTTACAATACTCCGTAGGATCCAACCGCTCACTATGAAGGTCCTGCCCCGGTTTGACTTCCCAAAATGCAACACCTCACACTTATCTGAATTAAACTCAGCCCACCTGCACAACTGAACAAGATCCTGCTGTAATGATGGGAGGAAAAGAAAATAGCAAACAGGGTAATTGAGTTGCAGTGAGAATCTTGATGAGTTTCTCTCTCCATATATGTTTTAACTTTTGTTCCACTGTTTTATTTCAACTGTTCTAATTTTAATATCAGGTGATGTGGTAATTCATAAATTAAAAATGGAAATTAAGAAATTACATAGGGTTTCCTTTGTCTCCCAAAACATTTTACTGCTATAGGAACAAAGTACCTATTAATATTGTACACTAATTGCATATAATATTTATTTTTCTGAAATTCGACAAATGATCTTCAGCGTGGCCATGCAGAAGATGTGTGTTCTTCAAAAAGTGCAATGTGATTTGTTTCACCCATGAAAATCACCATTTTGGGATGGAGGCAGTGCTGGTTGTCAGTCAAAATTACAATTAAACATACAGTTTTATACTCGGTCATGAGAGTAGGACCACTTACCTCCCTACATTTTCTCCCAAGGACTCAATTCACCACTTCATTCCCGTTTAAACACTCAGACTTTAACTAAACTTTTGAACATCTCGCCTAATATCTTCTTTATCAAAATATTGTTTCTGCTTTTATCTGATTCAATTTCTGTGAAGCATTTTGAAATAGTTCCCATTATTAACGGTGAAATATAATTAATAATTATAATATCTTTGATAACATTCTCCTTTAGGCTACATTGAGGCAGCTTCAACAGGAGCTTGCTGATTCACTGAAAAAACTTTCAATGTCAGAGGCCTCTTTGGAGGTGATCACACGTTCCCGCAATGAAATGGAGGATGAGAAATCACATCTACAGAAGCAGTTGGAGAAATTGAAAGTTAAGGTAACTATGGATCTTATGAATCCGTGCTATAAATTAAATGTAAAATATTATTTCTGTATTTCCCATCAAAACAGTAAAAATGAAAATACCTAACGTAACAATGTGGGATCATTTGTAACGCATTCTTTTCATTACATTGAATACCCAAATGTTATGTTGAATTAGGCCGTACCATTCATTATATTTGCGTAACACAAGATTTCTCGCATCCTTCCACACCTAATTTTACTTGTCGAACTGTATTCCTATATTTCCTTTTTATTCAATTCCCCATGTGATTTCTTGATAATTTTAAATTCAAAGTATTTAGAGAAATGCGATCCATTTTCAACTTGTTCATCTTTTCTGCAGAGATATAAACAGTCCAATAAATTCAATGTTAGACCATAGTGTAACGCATTCCTCTGAAATTACTCGTTCAATCTTTTGGTAATGGTGCATTTTAATGATCTTTTTAAATTGACAATTACTGATGAGTTAATAATATGAGGAAGTATAAAGGATGCTTTGCCTATGATGAAAGATTAACTTTAACAATAAAATAATAAGTTTTCCTGTAACAATGCCACTTGTAAATTCTTATCAAGACAATGTTTCGTACTCTGCCTTTAGCAGTTAACTCAGATACTGGACTTGCCTCCGCAATTGATAGGTAATCCAAAAATTTGGTACAAAACATGGTAGCAGCATTTTCTGTGGGGAATCCAGTAGGTCTTCGCTACCTGTTTGATTGTGTGATGGCTTTCACTTCAATACGTATTTGGAACATTTTTTTCTTTGTTTTAAAAGAAAACGTATTTTGGATTGTTTCATTAAATAATACATCTCTGCCTCACAGTTACAGGAGACTCAAGACAAAAACATGCAGTTGGAGAGGAATGTCCACCAATTGGAGAATGCTCTGGATGATAAAGAACGCAATCTGATTGCAAATTCTTGGAAAATTCAAGAAGCTGTTTTGGCCTCTTCGCAAAGGACAGAGGCTACAAAGCAACTTGAAGAACATATTCAACGGTAGTTAATAGCAGTTAGAGCTTTGTAATTAAAATTAGTAAAACAAATAATGAATAGTAGTTTTGTGACCTATTCAATTAAGAATTGGAACTTCGTCAATAAAATGAGTGGGAAAAACAAGTAAAGGTCTGCTGCGTATGACTACACTGTTCAATCTGATAAACAGTGCTTGGCCAAGAGTTTCACGTTGTGCACAATGGGTCCTCTGGTTCAAGTCTGCAGTCGTTTTTAGAATGTGACCTATTGCAAAATCATCAGTCAGTCATTAAAATTAGGGCAGTACTTTAAAGCATAGTTTTAAAATATATACTTTCCAATAATTTTTATTCCTTGATATATTTAATAATGTGTAATCAGTGAATGTTTTGAATAGCAAAATAAGTATTTTAACCAGTGCCCAATGAACACAGGTGGATTGACTTCCTGGTAAATTAAACATTTTCAAAAAGTACCTTTGAAGTGCCATGAAAATGTATTTTCAAACACCTGCATATGGACACAAGTTGTAGAAATTTACATTGTTTTAATCTGGGGATGGGGATCATTTATTGATGGGCCAATTTGTTTTAATTAACTCCCAAATGTAAGAATAATATTCAGCAAAATCCATTTTCTTAAACATGAACTTTAAATGTTGCTACTTTTATGCAATCTTTTAACGGTGAATGAATATATATCAATTTGAGTCACAGAGTCTGATATGACAGAAACAAGAACTTCAGCAAAATCCTTCTATGCCAGCCAAGATACCCCATCAAAGTTAGTCCCATTTGCCCACTTTTGGCCCATATCCCTCTGAACTTTTCTTATCCGTACTTTCCCAAATGTTGTTTAAATATTATTGTACCTACTTCTTCATGCAGCTCGTTCCATATATTCACCACCCTCTGTGTGAAAAAGTTGCCCGTAGGGTTTCTAATCTCCTGTTACCTTAAACCTATGTTCTCTAGCTCTGAGGCTTAAACTTCCAGCTTAATGGCATATTTCCTATGATAGGGTAACCAACACTGAACACAATATTCTAAGTGTGGCCTCATCAGTGACTTGTACAACTATAATATAACATCCCAACTTCAGTGTAAGAAGGAACTGCAGATGCTGGTTTAAACCGAAGATAGGCACGAAAAGCTGGAGTAACTCCTAGCTTCTGTATTCAGTTCTGTGACTGATGAAGGACATTGTGCCAAAAGCCTTTTTCACCACCTTATCTACTGTGACACTACTTTCAGGGAACTATGTGCTTGTATTCCCAAGTACCACACTCCCCAGGGCTCTCCCATTCACCTGGAAGGTCCCGCTCTGATGTAGCATCACAAAATGCAACATCTCACACTCGTCTGAATTAAACTCCATGAGTTGGCTCGTGAATTGTTTGAAATATTTTGTTGCATTAATATCACAATAGAAGCATAACTGTATCCAGTTAGTTAGTTCTCTCTGGATTGAATGTTATTATCCTGAAAAAAGTTCATATCATTCCTTCTCACTGTTTCAGATTAGAGATAGAGAATGCAAAATTAGATGTCTTTGCAAAACAGCAGACAAATAAATTTGAGTTGATGGAGAAGGAACTTCAGGAGAGCGAGTCAGTAAGTATAAATGTACATATTGGATGTCTTTTCTCAAAATGATTTTCTGCAAGTACATGTTTGCTGGTTCTTGTGGATTATTTGAACTGCTCTGTTGCATTAATGTTGCAATGGAATAATTTTGATAATTAGAGTTATTGAATATGAAAATATTTAAACTTTCTCGTACTAATTTCAATCTATTTCTGAAGAGTTTGTTATAGAAGGCTGAATTTTGTAGGCTATTTATATGTCTTGGTATGAGTTTAAATGCCATATGCACCCACTCCTAACTATTATAAAGATATATTTTAGCCATGTGTTTACCCTTCATAGGCAAAAGTACTATGAAGTTAGAAATCATAAGAGGAATACTGAGAAATTAGTGAATGGTTGAAGAATTTCATGTTTGAAATTAGTCCTCAGGCAGGTCCTATAGGAAACACCACTGATTTGAATATCAGGTAGACACGAGGAACTGCAGATGCTGGTTTATAAAAAAAGACAAAGTTCTGGAGTAACTCAGCAGGTCAGGCTGCATCGCAAGAGGACATGGATAGATGATGTATTGAGACGGAAATGTCCTGCAGGCTATTTGTAGTGGGGGGTGAAAGCTGAAAAAGGGGTGGAGACAAGACAAAGACTGGCAAGTGATAGGTGGATACAGATGAAAAAGGGGGGGGTTTGATTGGCAGATGAGTGGAGCCAGAGATGAAAAGACAAAAAGTTGTAAGATAAGGAGAGAAGTAAATTGTGAAACCAGACGAAGGTAGAAGGGGAAAGGGGGGTGGGGTAGTGGGAGAAATAGCTGTGCGTCTGAATGGGACACAGGGATGAAAGGGGGTGAGAAGATGGGTGGGGGTGGGCTGTTACCTAAAATTGGAGAATTCAATGTTCATACCGTTGAGGTGTGAGGTACCCAAGCAAAATATGAGATGCTGTTCCTCCAGTTTGCATGTGGCCTCAATTGAAATCATGGGGGCCCAGGACAGAAACATCGGTATGAGTACGGAAGGTCAAATGGTTAGCAACCGGCAGACCAAGTGCAAGTGTTCAGGAAAGCGTTCATCTAGTCTATGCTTGGTCTCACTAATGCAAAGGAGGCCACATTAGGAGCACTGAAGAGGTTAGAGGAAGTGGATCAGAACCTCTGTCTCACCTGGAAGCCCTGCTGGGATCCCTGAATAGATGTGAGGGATGGAGGTGTATGGGCAAAAGTAACATTTCTCACGTGGTTTCAGGGGATATAACTTGGGGAGGCGATGGTTCAGATGGGAAGAGAAGAGTTAATCAAAGAGTATCGGAGGGGAGTGGTCTCAATAGAATGTAGTGGGGATGTGATTGGTGGTAGGATCGCATTAAAGGTGGCGGAAATGTCGGAGAGAGATGTGTTGGATGTTGAGGCTGATGAGGTGAAAGTTAAGGACCAGGCAAATTCTATCCTTGTTCTGAAGATTGACACAAAAAGCTGGAGTAACTCAGGCAGCATCTCTGGAGAGAGGGAATGGGTGATGTTTCGGGTCCAGACCCTTCAGACTGAAAATAACGGGAAAGGGAAACAAGAGATTTAGATGATGATATAGAGAGATAAAGAACAATTAATGAAAGACATGCAAAAAAGTTACGAATATAAATTAATCAGGACATTGTTAGCTGTTTCTTGGGTGAAAATGAGAAGTTGATGCGGTTTGGGTGGGGGAGGGATACACAGAGGGAATGCCAGGGTTACTTAAAGTTAGAGAAATCAATATTCATACCACTGGGCTGTAAGCTGCCAAAGCAAAACATGAGATGCTGTTCCTCCAATTTGCGCTTAGCCTCACTCTGGCAATGGAGGAGACCGAGGACAGAAAGGTCAGTGTCACTTGGAAGGAGAATTGAAGTGTTTAGCAACTGTGAGATCAGATAGGTTCAGGCGGACAAGCAAAGGAACAGCATCTCGTATTTCTCTTGGCAGCTTTTTATTGCTCCTGAAAACTGCAGATTTCCACACTACTCATTCTTAAATGATATTGAGTTATCATTGGATATGTAAATCAAATGACTGTGTACTTCATGAAAAAGATTTGCCTTTTTAGGATTGTTGATTTCATAATTCCAATTTCATTCAAACCTGAGAAGGCAGGTCTCAGATTGGCTGTTAGAGATGCAGCTTGTAATTCCATCTACTATCGATTGCTGTGTTGGCAATCAAATTATAACAAAATATACTAGATAATCAAGTCTATAAAATGACAACCTCACAGTACCCCAACACCTTATTAAATGTGTTACCCTCTCTTTATCCTTGCCAAATAATTTCCCATCCATGCAGTACTGTTTTATCTTCAGTAGATGGTAATGTTGCACTGTTTATAATGATTAGTAAATGTATTGAATCTACTGTCCTTTGGAGGAAAGCCAAGCACATTTTTGGAAAAAAGGGACACTTCCGGAGTTTTCACTCCGGAAACAGAATTGAAGGTTAGCCCCTGCTAAAACTCGTGTGAAGTTTGGACGTTCTCTCCGTGATCTGCGTGGGTTTTCTCCAGGTGCTCCGGTTTCCTCCCACACTCCAAAGACGTACAGGTCTATAGGCTAGTTGGATTGGTAAAATTGTAAATTGTCCCTAGTGTGTGCAGGGTAGTGATAGTGTGCAGGGATCGCTCTTTGGTGCGGACTCCGTGGGCCGAAGGGCCTATTTCCACGCTCTATCTCTAAACTAAGCTAAACCATGCTAAATTAACCATATAACCATATAACAATTACAGCACGGAAACAGGCCCTCTCGGCCCTTCCAGTCCGTGCCGACCATTTGTTTTCCCCTAGTCCCATCTACCTGCACTCAGACCATACCCCTCCATTCCCTTCACGTCCAATTAAATGGCATGTTGCTGAACAATATTTAATTACATCTTTATAACTGTTACTCTTTACAGATGATTAAGATGAATTGAATATGAGAGGCAATGCAGATAAGATTAGGAGTACATCTAAGCTGCTGTAGGATTAATTGCAGGTTTACTAATGTTTGAAAAAAATGTATATAGTTGAGAAAATACAATAGTAAAATTTTGCTAATTAAAAAAAATCAATACCAAGGATAAAAATTAGATGAAACCAACTTAATCAAAAAGTCAAAAGTAGTCCAGCATATTAATAGCAGCAAAGTAAGCAGATAATCACAGTGTTTGGGGACTTTTGGAAATAAATTGTGATCATTTTTCTGAATGAATGATAACAATACAAAAACAACATTTTAATAATAGAAAAATCTGTACAGTTGAACTGGTAATGCATGTCAAATCCAAAAGAGTCTATCCAACTCTGTTGTTTAGATATAAAAGCCAGATCTCCAACACTGAAATATGAAGGTGACTAGGAACGTCTCTTCATGGTATTGCAGATACAGTATATGTTCATCTTGGATGGATGTAAAAGATTAATAAGGTCATCTTTGAATTTGGTCAAGAGGTACAGATTATGAGAGGAAATATTGGTGTGCAATTTTACACATTTTTATTGCCCACTTACATTTCCAAATGTAGAATGCTGTGGGCTTTCCACCCATTTGTTGCTTTTTTTTCACTTCATATGAATGCTGGAAACTTTTCAGCAGTTTATGACTTCTTTGATAATCTGTTCTTGAAAATGGTTACAGGTCATGAATGCTGCATGAATGCAAACTGAGTGATTAAATCAACCACTATTGTTAATGCAAAACTTACAATTTGGACTTCAACCATTGGTGAAACATTCAATGTCATACCTAAGGATCTAATTCATTTGTTCTCATATTATTGAAAATTATTTTCATTTTTCAGCATCACAGAACTAAATTAAATCTATATTTTTGTTTGGTGCTTCAAACATTTGTGGTTTTATAACAATACGGACCTATATATTACCATGCTTACAATGTTCTAAATACTGTTTTGAAGTGTGCTTAACTATTAAATGTCGGAGGCTTCAAAATTGCACTTACAATTGATCTTATAAATCTAAGATAGTTCAAGAAGATCATAAGACAAAGAAAGTTGTGATGGTTTTGGAATCCTCAAACAAATCTTCGACCCAGATGTGATGGACCAAATCACTTCCTCCTGTGGTTTAAACCTATAGTATATTTATACTTGATGAACTATTACCTTCATCTACAATAGTCATATTCATCTTTGAATCAAAAACTCCAATTTGTGTAGTCATTCAATCAGCCTGATGCGTTAATTAAATTAGATGATTAATTGGATGATATTGAGAACTTACTTTGAACCCTTTTATCATGTAGGGGTGGTTTTTACTCACACAGGGATTATTATCATGCAGAAAATTGATATGATGTTATTCCCACAGATACGTACTCGTCTAGAAGACTTAATAACAAGTTTGCAAGCGGTAAAGATTAACTTGGAGGATCAACTCAATCAAGAGGTTTGATATTTCCATAAGTTAGCAGAATGAATGTGGTGCTCTTATTCCAAAACAAAGCAGCCATATACATTATTTTCACTCTATTGAAAAAAAACAATCTAACCTATTTTGTTAGCTGAAACATTTGTTAAATCTTGCATTTGTACAGATGTACCATAACGAGTGCACCATAAAAATAATTCCAACTAACAGAAAATGTCTAATGATATATTTAAATTTTATAGTACAAATGTTTTCACAATATCATATTGCTATGAGAGACCATTTAAATGCAGGGAATCAAGGTATCATCAATTACATGTAATGAACTGAAGATAAAGCTATATTGGGATAATATTTTGTTTTGGTTATTAAACCAATTTTATATTTTTGTTTAGCTACAAAAGCAAGTGATATTGTCACAAAATGCTAAAGATTCACATCAGCTATGGGAAGAAGAACTGAAATCTCGATCTAAGCTTGGACTTCGACTTTTTCAGTTGGATAAAGAAAAGAATGACCTCTCAGACCAGGTAGTAAAACAAAATGATCCAGACAGTTGAATGTTTTTACATATTTTTGTAGTATAATTCATATATTTTTATAATTACTTATGGAATGAGGACATTGGTGGCATGGCCAGCATTTACTGCCAATCTTAATTGTCCTTCAGAAGGTGGTGATATGCTAATGCCTTGAGCCTCTGCAATGGTGAAATAAATTTCTTACCATGGTTGGATAACTGCGATATTGATCCAGTGGTGATGAAGAGATAGTGCTGAATTTCTTAATCAGAATAATGTACATCTTGGAGCGTAAGATGCTGCTGCTGACCTGGTGCGCAGTAAATATCACTGGTCTGGAAGATGCTGTCAACGTTCAGTGCATCTTGTACATATTGCAGCTCCTGTGGGCTTTGATGGGTGCAGTAAATGGTTCTGGTTGAAATACCAATAATGTACAACCAAATGTATTTTTAAAACATTGAGCTACAATGTTTTAAAAATACTGATTGCAGATTTCAATATAATTTGCAACAATATGCTGCTGTCCAAGCATCCAAATCAAAACCTACCAACCTAACCTGAGCATAAGTGAGATGTGTTCATGTTAAATCTTGTACAGAGAGTAAAATAAGGGAAAGGAAATGGGAAATAAGGGAAAGAAAGAGGGAATTCGAGAAAGATCATTATAATTTTAGATTTACAATATAAATTACATTATTCAGTTTGTTCGTAAACTAATTTTGGTTATTTAAATGCTCAAAATTCAATCCCCTACATTAGAGAACTCATTTTGCATAACAATCCACATTAACAAATGTGTAGAAAGATTGAAAGAATCCATAGATTAAAAAAGTCAAGGTATTATGTAAAAATTGTGGCTGAAGCTATAGAGCGACTCACGGTAAACATTACCTCATGTAAAGTCTTCATGGCGCTCAGATGTAGCAGTCTGTGCAACTCTTGCTCTCTGCACCTGGAAATGAAGTGCCGCCCCTTCTACCTCCTGAGGGAATTCACCTCTATCCTCATGACCGTGATCTACATCCCACCCCAGGCAAACAGAGTTGCTGTGGTCAACAAACGCCAGTCGGCATACCTTGACCCGTTTCCTATCATAGCCGGGGACATCAATAAAGCCAGCCTGAATAAATCTATCTCTGACTGCCACCAGCACATGTCCTGCAGCACCAGTGGAGCAAACAGAAAATTCAAATTTTAAATGGGTTTAAGATTATCTTTAGTGACCTTATAATTTTTAGGTTAATATATCAAACATCATAATCGTTTTTAGCTTGACCACAGGTACTATTGTGCAATTAAACCAATTGAAAAATTAAACATTCCCAATAAATCATATAAGTATTTGTGACAAACAATAGGGTGCAAGTTTATTTACGGTATTTGTCTTTCATATACTTATCTTTATTACTTAATTGTCTGTGCATCTTTGTATAATTTTTTTTATCTTAAAATATATTTTGCTTTAAAAAAAGGTTGACAGTGAAAAGAAAAAAGTTAAGAAACTTGCAGAGGTTAAGCAGGCAGTTGAAACTAGACTGGCTCATGAAATGAAAAGAAACAATGAACTCCAAAAGGAATTATCCCGGTAGGTTATTAAAATTTGTACCATATCTCTCGACTATATTAATAGATTTGTGCATAGCATGTAATTCCAGTATTATACTCGTCTCTAACATACTTCCATGCTTTCTCGTAATAATCCAATTTAATTATCAAAGTTAATTCTACTCGAGTCCTTCAGCTTAATTTCCAATGTGAATGCCTACTTTCCACATTACCAACTGCTTAAAGCTTCCCAAAAATAAGGATGATTTTTTTTTTCAATGCCAAATCATTTCCTACTCTTCGGCAAGGGAACATTCTTAATCAATTTTAAGTCTCCAATGTTCCAGTTCAATGAGGAGCGATCAGTGTTGGGATTGGTTATAAGAAATGTAGTTGGGGAAGTGGAGATGCTACACTGTAAGACCATCTAGCTAACATCCAGGTAACAATGACCACAATTGAAGTTAGTTAAACAGCTTAATTAGAGATTAATTAGTTAAACAAAGATAATTTGCAGAGCAAAATAGCACAAGCGCAATAGCAGGCATTTGGGGTAGAAACTATCGGGCATAAGTGAAACATTGTTCTGAAGGGAAAACGTAAGAGCCTAGATATTGGATGACATCACAATATTATTTACAGTGAAGTGGAACAATTATGGATCGATAAACCTCAAGCTAGTCATTGCAACATTTATTGTATTGCACCAGAAGTTCTACCAGGTGCATCCAGTGTTTGCACTGATCGGTATGCTTAGCTGATATGGAAAATAAAACATGTAGTTCCAGGGTTGGTCATTAATTGCAGATAATCACATTTAACGGACTCGCATACCTAACCTTGTATCCAGGCCTGATCTCGCATGGAACCAACATGCTATCCCAACATCTGATGTGGAAAACGCCCAGGACTTCAAGATATACATTCCATTCTGACCTCTGACCAACTGCCTTCTCGCCCAACCCAGGATTCACAGCCTCTACAGTCCCAATCACTCATTTGATGCCTACTGCCCACACCCTATAATCACATGAAATTTTTATCCCAGCTACTTTCCATTTCTAAATGGCACCCAACAACACCCTCCAATCTCAGTTTTTGCCTTCACCTCTTTAACACTTCTTCTTGCATATGGCGCGCCTCTTGTAGGTCAACTTGTTCTATTTGATCTATTTGTTTGTGCACGTCGGGTTGATTGCATTAATCGAAACGGGGTGGACCACGTGAAGGTTGCGATCTCCCACGCCACTTTGACACTGAAACTCCTTGGCCCTTATTGGTCCTATGAATACTGGCATTCCCCTGCAAAAATTGTGGGTACACATTTTCAAATCCAGAGCCTCGAGACATTCAGCACCACACAATATTCTCAAATGTCATCGCCAAAGGAAAGAAAAAAACATGAGGAAATCAAGACGGAGATTCATTTAATAAACATAAATATTATGAAAAGGAGTATAAAGCTGCAAGGAAAGTAAAGGAAGGGTAGAACGAAAGCTAACTAGTTAAGTGGTTATTTACTTAATATGTATTAAGTATTACTTAAATTAATTAATATTAATTAATGATGGTTCAGTCCATTATGAACCCAAAGGGGAACTTGTGCAAAGGAAGACAACACGATTAAATTATCAAAAGAGTACTACATGTCATCAGTATCATATATGAAGATGGGTTCAAAAAATATAGTGAAAGGAACAAGGTAAATTGGATATATGGAAGATTTTGTTTTAAGTACTATTAATCTTTATAGTAAGTGTAAGTGAAATACATTAGATTGCTGAAAGCAATAAATATGGGTTTCACTTTTTAAATTATCATTGTATGCAATTGTGAAGAGTCTGAAAGTTGAAATCTATTCCTTCATTGTTCGCATCTATTGAAATCTCTTAAATTGCTTACAAGGAACCAACTTCACAGACTTAACATACATTGAATCAGTCCTTTACCACTGGCAAAACTTGAAGCAGAACCTACCCAACCACTTTAGCAAAAATTACAAAAATCAACAAATGAATCAATTGATATGGCACCCTTTCTACACCAGACTACAAATCTGCCCTCAGACCTACCTTTCTACAAGTTTTAGACAACTTTGCAGAATTCAGTTTATAAATCATTTCCTGAACACACATTTAAAACACAGTTGGACTTCTTCAGTTATATCCAAGCTGTTTAAGAGCTTTCAGAAGTACAAAAAATGCTTACTCAACAGTAAATGTTCATGATTTTCACGGGCCTTTGGATGCCAGGCCAGATCATTTAAGGTAGTTTTTCATGCTAAACTTGGCAACCTATATTAAACTTTCATTTGAAAAGCCATTTTTGGAAAAGGTATCTGCTTAACAGCTTTCCCCAATGCCACTTTGTGTTCCCTAATTACTTCCTGTTATACCTCTTTGTGACTGTCCATTACATCTATTTCTGTGCCCCCATTTGAAAATGCATTCCTAATTAATTCCTTCTTCTTGACACACTTTTTCTACTTTGAAGACTATCTACATTATTTTCTCAGCTAACAAAAGAGAAATCATGGAGAGTTGTGTAGAAAATGTTTACAAAATGTTAAATCAGTCCAGGCCTGCAATTACAGTCAGATTTCACTGCCTTGTCGTATTTATTACACAGAATGAGAACACTGTTGAAGACTATCAAAAAGAAGTTGAAAGAAAATGAAACTGGACAGTTTGTTGCCCAGTTCAACAGTATTCAAGAATTGGATCAAGGGGGTTCTGAAACAGCGGCCACTATTACTGAACAGAAGAGCAAGGTGAGATTGATTTGTATGCCTGGTGCATGCTTACTATGCATTAAATCACATTACTACTACAAATCACTGTACTTTGGAGTCACAGTACAGTTTCACAACCATTGCTTCGCATTTTCAATTTCCATCACTGAGAGGAACAGCATTTATTGCACATCCGTAATTGCCTACATTTCCGATCATGCATCAAGAGGAAGCAGAGTTACTTGCCACATTAAAGGGGCTGTCCCACTGTGGCGACCTAATCCGCGAGTTAAGAAGAGTGTCTTCGACCTTCAAGCTCGAGGGTACTCTCCTCGAAAACCACGAGCTAGATTAACCGTCAGCTTTGAAACACACACACACACACACAGCAGGGGCCAGGGAAAGCGGGGGAGCGCTATCTGAAATTTACACCCACGATGAAGTGGAAGGTAAAAGTGTACGGTACGTCCTTTAGAACGCGCAGGGGGGGAGGGGGGGGGGGGGGGAGAGGGGGGGGGGGGGAAGAAGGAGTGGAGACACTTTTCAGAAGCCAGACAACTTATATTAAAGTTTAGCGGGCATTTTACTTGGTCCTGAAAACTCCAATGAGCCAATCAAAATGCCCGGTCAGCGAAGGAGATTGCCTACGGTTGCCTTCAACTGCCTGTAAGTAAATAGCGACCCCACTCCACTGCACTACGAGTTAAAAAGAACCATGTCGACCAAATTTTACTCGCGGAAAATCTTTCAACATGCTGGTAAATCTTCCGCGACCTTGCTGAGGCCGCGAGTATGCGGGAACTTCCCTCGTGCATGAAGGAGAGTTCCAGTGACCTCATAGGTCCTCCTAGGACCACGTGTCAACCATGCTGCGAGTTTGAGTCGAGGGCAAACTTGTCTAAACTTGCATATTAGGACGCCGCAGATGGACATAAGTTGGGAATAAATATGACTCCTTTTGAATTAAAATCAAAGAAGCTATGTATTGAACCAATATATACAACTAATTTGATATGTGCTGTTAATTCTCCACAGGAGCAGCAGTTCTAATCCCTCAAAGCCCTGTCCCATGGTACAAGTTCATTCCAAGAGCTCTCCCGGGTTTGCCCAGATTTGAACTCGGAGATTTACGGTAATGGCCACTCGTCTGTACTCGGGGCTCTTATGAACATTTTTCAACATGTTGAAAAATCTTCACAAGTCTTCCCTTGCTTACCTGCCATTAGCGAGTCTTCCTGAGTACCTGCCGTTAGCGTTACGAGCGGCTAAGAGACGTCCCCGAGTACCTGCTACATTAATTCTCCGTGCTTACCACGAGTTTGATTTTTTTTTAAACTCGGGAGAGCTCTTGGAATGAACTCGTACCGTGGAACAGGGCTATTACTCAGTTATTCCCATTCCTCCCAAAAATCCATCTTGTTATTCTTTCGGTCATTAACCTCTCAACCTTTTTTATAATATTTTTCCACTCACGTTCTTGTATTTTGTTCCCACAATTGGTGAAACCTATTTCCACCTACTATCTCTTATTTTCAATTTAAATATCACCATAACATCACGTTTCAATGTTCTGTGTTTTCATGAAGAAAACCATGCTATTTAGTTGTGGAGTTTTTCATGCAAGGTAGTAACCTGGTTAATGGAAACTACAAATGATCTTCTGCTTTCATATGATTTCTATAATTTGGAGCTAAAAATTATTCAGGTTGTGCATCAGCACTCTATTATCACCTTTTACATTGTGAGTCCCTTGCCATAACACCCAATATTCCAATAACCTGAAGGCTTTTGATTTGTTTTAAATGTTTAATGAACTGAAACCCTATCTCCTTCTGTTCATCCAAAGTATCTTCTCTCCCATTCAAATTATGGCTATTATTACCAGCACTCTCTTAAAATTGAATTGTGCTCTGTCCTTTCTGCCTTTTTTCCATTCTGCCATCATGTCGATATTCTTGCCAAACTTTAGATCTCTGAATTATAACTATCCTTGTGGTTGAGAATGTCCAGAAATATAGGCTCTGCTCTCTAAGATAGTTCTTTATCTCCTGAAAGGTTCACCTTTCCTTTTCAAAAATGTACACTTACAATCAAATTTAAAATATCATCAACTTACATTTCTAATCAATGTAATACAAAAAAGCAATAGAATGTGATTTACGTACACATAATAAGAAATGTAAATTCATCAGGTTTGTGAAATATACTAAATTTGTTTTTGACTTTATGTTCTAATTTCTTTATCTGTCTTAGATTCAAGAATTATCCAACCAATTGGAAGTAGAATCTGTAAAGTGCAAGCGATTGGAATCAACCAATCAAGAACTTTCTGAGCAGGTCATAGCAATGCGAGTTCTACAAAAAAATCATGACCAATTGGAGAAAAGGAAACAGCAACTAGAGGAGGAAGTATTGTGTTTGAAAAGTCAGATTGAAACAAGAAGGAAAGACTACAGTCGCTTGGAAAACTACAAGAGGAAAACAGAGGAACAAGCTCGTAACGAAATCAAGCAGAAACTGGAAGAAGTAAATGCATTCTTTCAGGTAAGAAAGCATCACATTTAATTTTGAACACAACTACTTTCTGGAAATTGAACCAAGTGTCTAATATCTGATGTTAATCCGATATTGTAAGAAGAAATTAAAAAAAAATAGCCAACCTTATAAAGAGCAAGGTTTGGCACAATGGCCATCAGTCTTGAGTATTGAATAAAGATGTTGGGAGGTCATGTTGCAGTTGTTTAAGATATTGGTGAGACCGCATTTGGAGTATTGTGTTCAGTTCTGGGAAAGATGTTGTCCAGCTGGAAAAGGCACATAGAAGATTTACGAGGATGTTGCAAAGACTAGAGGGTCTGAGTTATAGGGAGAGGTTGAGTAGGTTGGGACTCTATTCCGTGGAGGGCCGCAGGATGAGGCGTGATCTTATAGAGGTGTATAAAATCATGCGAGGAATTGGTCGGGTTGATGCACAGTCTCTTGCCCAGAGTAGGTGAATCGACGACCAGAGGACATAGGTTTAAGGTGAAGAGGAAAGATTTAATAGGAATCTGAGGAGTAACTTTTTCACACAAAGGGTGGTGGGTGTATGGATCAAGCTGCCAGAGGAGGTCGTTGAGGCAGGGACTATCCCAACGTTTAAGAAACAGACGGGTACATGGATAGGGTGAATGCACAGACATAGAAACATAGAAAATAGGTGCAGGAGGAGGCCATTTGGCCATTTGAGCCAGCATCGCCATACATTGTGATCAGGTTTGGAGGGATATGGACCAAACGTGGGCAAGTTAGGCCGAAGGGCCTGTTTCCACACTGGATCACTCTTTAACTCTAGTTGGTTATGCAGCATTTTTAAAGTTATCAGTGTGAAGCTTTTGTCACTTTTACAAATCTTCCCTAAATATTTGCCAAATTGGAACTAACACTCTTTAGAACCCCAAGTTAATTTTTTCAGGTATGGAATCCGATTCCTTTGACATTTAATATTAGTGATATCTTTAAAATTATATTTTGGTTTACTTATACTTTTTCTTTTAAACCGCATTGGACATGCAAGACCTTTCATGCTTTGCATCAAATTCCGGGTTGTTAGCTCGTTATTTTATTAAAGTGAACAGCATTGTAGGTTTGTGTAAAAATAATTGTTTTGCGTTTGAGTCCATGCAATGTCAAACATATCATGTCACCCACCTGCAAGGATCTCAGTTGCAGTGCAATTTATCAAATTGATCTAGCTTTTCCCGAATGAACCATATTGTGGAAAAAATGATTTTCAATTCACGTGGCTTAAACTAATGTTATTTTTTAAATTATACTAAATTTATCTTTGGAATCAATGCAGTAAGTACCTGGTTTTCAGTTTAGTGTGTTTTAATAATGATGACAGCATTGCTTATTTCTGCTGACAGTCCATGTAAATAAAGGGCCAGGAAAAAAATAATTCTAGGTTTGAGCTATTCATGGTAGGCTTAAAGACTATTAAGGTTTGGACTGCAAAAGGCATGTTCTATTTAAGAGCAACCCTTTTGTAGGAAACAAACCATTAAAAAATGGAAGGAGAGCATTGTCCTTGTCTGAGTCTGTGTACAGTGTCTAGTGTCTGAAGAAGGATCTTGACCCGAAACCTTACCTATTCCTTTTCGCCAGAGATGCTGTCTAACTTGCTGAATTACTCCAGCTTTTTGTATCAACAGTTCTACATCTACAGTTACTACAGCTTCCTATATATGATGCTAATATCTTCTCAGTGCTATATGATCAGTTATTTCCAAGAACTGTGCAATATTTAATTGTCACTCTTTTATGTTAAGACTCATCACGCTTCCAAAGAAACTTTGGATCATTTGAAAGCATCAAATGAACTTGAATCTAGAAATGAATTGGAGCAGAAAAACAAAGACCTACAGATTGAACTAAATAAACTTAGAGATTCACATCAAGAAAGCCTGAATCTGAAAGAATCTACACAGATGGAAATTGAAAGATATAAGGAATTGTATTCGGAAGAATTAAAACGACGTAAATCCATTGCAGCTAACCTTGACAGGTAATTATTTTGTAAAGTTGTTGTCCCTATATCTCCTTGATGGTTCAAGCAGGTACATGCACTATCTGATGTGATATTGAGCTACTTTGAACAAATTGGTTATTAAGGGATAAAGCAGCATGGGTTATTTTCATTCTGATATAGATGATATATATCTGAATGGTGGAACTGGTTTCATCCCTATCAGTATTCATATACAGGAGGAATAGATGTTTGGATTAAGTACTTAACAACTGCTGACACCTAAGTTTCCATCTTAATATGAGTTAATAACTTTCAATTTCAGGCATGAGAGCAAATGGGGGTATTAAACATAGTGCTCTTTATTCAGACCTTGATCACCAAGGCTGTTAATTTACTTTGTCTTGAGTTGTGCAGCTTTATTGGAAAGCAGATTGGAAAGCACGCTCTTCAAATACCTGCACAGAATGAACACCCTGAGGATTCAGCTGCTGAATCATGTTTTATGCTGTTAATTATATATTTATACTTTAGCATTCTTTGGTAAAAAATAGTCATAGAGCCATACAGCACAGAAAAAGGCTCCTTGTCCCAATTTGTTCATGCCAAACAGCATACCCCCATGAAAGCTAGTCGCATTTGGCCCATATTCCTCTAAGCCTTTCCTATCCATGTCCCTGTTCAAGTATCTTTAAATTTTGTTATAGTACCTGCCTTAACTAACTCCTCTGGTAGTTCATTCAATATACCCACCACCCTCGGTGAAAACATTGCTCCTAAGGGTCCAATTAAATAGTTCCCCTATTGCCTTAAACCTGTCCTCTGGTTCTTGATTTCTCTATCCTGGGTAAAATATTTTTAAATGGATTTAAGAGAGAGTTTTGTAGAGCTCTAGGGGGTAGTGGAGACAAGGGATATGGGGAGAAGGCAGGCACAGGTTATTGATAGCGGACGATCAATGAATGGCGATGCTGGCTCGAAGGGCTGAATGGCCTCCTCCTGCAGCTTTTTACTATGTTTCTATGTCTATATTTACCCTATCAATTTCCTCTCATGATTTTATACACCTCTCTAAGTTCATCCCTCAGCCTCTTAGGCTGCAAGGAATAAAGTCCTAGTCTATCCAACTTTTCCGTATAGCTCAGACCCTTCAGTCCTGGCAGTATCCTGGTAAATCTTCTCTGCACGCTTTACAGCTTAACGATATCCTCCTGCCAGGTGAGTGTCCAAAACTGAATACAATACTGCAAACATTGCCAATAGCATAGAACAGTACAGTACAGGAATGGTCCCTTCGGCTCACAATGTTTGTGCTGAACATGATTCCAAGTTAAACTGATCAACATGATCCAGAGCCCTGTATTCCCTGCACTTGCTTGTGCCTATACAAAAGCCTCTTAAATGACACAAAAGCCTTCTTTACCACCCTATCCACCTGTGACATCAAATAACTGAGGCTGCAAATAAATATTCTTACCATTCCCATGACTATATTTATCTGACAATAGAGCAGTTAACCCAAAAGCAGAGAGGTTTTAATAGGTTCCCACAACATATGGGATAGAATGCAGCACCTTTAGTCATTGTCCCTCTGAACATAATAGACCCTACCTGAGCTACCTATTGAACATAAAATAGTAAGATTAAACGAGAACTTACCAGTTCGAAGTTTGATCGTTATTTTATGAGGAGTAACGATGAGGGATTACGTGAAGAAGCCCCGCCTGGCGCTGGAACGGCATACTTCAAAGCAGCAGCATGAAAAACACAGAACATAATAGCCGGAGTAAGATAGTAAGGCTCAACATAGATTTAGAACTACCAGATGATCATTCATTTTATGAGGGTGGGGAGTGTAGGGCACGTAATCCCTCATCGTTACTCCTCATAAAATAACGATCAAACTTCGAACTGGTAAGTTCTCGTTTAATCTTACTATTTTACTTCGGAGTCACGTGAGTGACTACGTGAAGATTTTGAAGCTTCTGTGTTTTTCATGTCGTAGAGTCATTCCATACGACAGTCCGGCTAGGTCAACACATACATGAGTAAATAACCTTTTACCAGATCAGTTTTAGTTTCTTTTCATAAATATTTTAATGATAAAAGAACATTTAATAACCCCCTTTTTTACATCTGGAGAAAACCATTACAAAGTGATAATATATATAAGTGATAACATAATCGATAATATAAATCGATAGCGAAACAAAGCAGGTGATTATAGTGAACCCAACACCGCGTGTCCAAAGCCTGTCATTGTGCGAACAGGTTTATTGTAGAACTTTAAAAAAGTTTCTTCTTTACACCACCCTGCGGTTTCTAAAATGTGTTCGAGTGGTACGTCCTGTAACTTCGCCACGGATGTAGCTGCTGCCCTGGTGGAGTGAGATTTGAACACATCAGTGTCTACTCCTGCTAAAAGTAACACCTGTTTTAACCACCTTGAAATTGTTTGTACTGAAGCTTTTGTGTGTGGTTTCTTTTGCGTAATCATTAACGCTTTTTCATCACCTCGAAGAGTTTTGGTAACTTTTATATATTGATTCAAATGTCTAACTACACACAATCAATAGGGTAAGCTTGAAACATTACCTTCGCTCCAGTTCTCCCTGGTCTGCTTTGTTTGATCAGATCGTAAACGTAAAACACAATGTTATCTGAAGCCACATGCACACAATCTAAACGTAGCATTTGTAATGTTTGCACCCTTTGTGCTGATACCAATGCCATTAACATTACTAATTTAAATGTTAACTTTTCCAATGATATAACTTCGATTGGAGTCCATTGCCTAAGTAAAGTAAGTACAATGCTGACATCCCAAATTTCTGTATATCTTGGTTTGGGTGGATTTTTGTTAATGATTCCTTTCATAAATCTGGATATTAATGGATGTGATCCAATTGATTTCTGGTCAGAAATTTGTCCTAAATAGGATGATAAAGCACTACGCGCACTATTAATGGCACTATAACTTAAGTGCTGCTCAAAATGCAACTCAGCAAGGAACTCCAATATGTTTGAAATGTTTACAGTATGATAAGATATATTTGATTGTCTACAAAAAACTTCCCATTTCTTTATATGTGTCATATATTGTCTCTGAGTGCTATCTCGCCATGATGCGACTATAACATCCATAGTTCTATCCGACAATCCAAGCTCTTGTAGTGGTCTGGTCAAAACCTGCAGATTAACAAATTCATATAAACATGTAATGGATGAATTTCTTTGGTTACTGGTTTTATTAACAAATCACTGCTGCTAGGAATTGACATATATGGTTCTTTAATCATATTTAACATCAACGGGAACCATGGTTGTGTCGGCCAATTTGGAATCACCAATAATCCTGTGGCAGAATCTTGTTCTATTTTCTTCAGACATTGCTGAACCAGAGCAAATGGAGGGAAAGCATAAAAGAACATATTCCCCCAATGTAGTGAAAAAGCATCTACTGCTACTGCATCTGGATCTGGTTGCCAAGACACATATTTACTGAAAACTACTGGGCTCAACATCCATTCTGTGTTGTCTTTAAACACCCTTGATCTGTTGTCTGCCACCACATTGTCTTTACCTGGGATATCATTTGCTGAAATCCAAATTTGGTGCTTAATACACCACTGCCATATCTGATTGACCAGACAATCACATGATACCGATCTGACTCCACCCATGTGATTAATATATGCAACAGCTGTTTTATTGTCTAATTGTATCAGTACATGCAGATTATTTTTTGTAGAACAATAGGCTTTTAATCCATAAAATGCCCCCAATAACTCTAAATAATTAATACCATATGTTTGGAGAAACAATTCCTCTTGGACAGTCCATCTGCCCCCACAGCTGATAAATGTATCTGTCGCCCCCCCCCATCCGAGAGCACTTGCATCTGTTTGTAAAAATACTTCAGGCTGCTGTATTGAAATGTTTTTAGCAGCTTGTGGAACATTTTCAATCCAACATTGCAATTCCAATAAAGCTTCTTTTGTTAATTGCATAGGCCTATCAAAATGGCCTGTTCGATTTTTTAGAGCTCTTATTTTGTCCCTTTGAAGGTTTTGGTAATGTAATGGACCAAATTCTACTGCAGGAAATGCTCCTACTAGTTTACCAATAACCTTCGCTACTTCTCGGATGGAGGGATAAGGTTTGTGAATGAGGCCCCTACATACCGTTAAAATATCATCAATCTTATCCGTTGGCAAAGTTACTAACATGGTAACCGAGTTGATCACAAACCCTAAATAGTTAATTGACTGTGCTGGCTGCAGCTGGGACTTAATTGGATGAATCAAGAAACCTAATTTCTCAAATAAAGTTTTAGTTGCTGAAACTGATTTTCCAGCTGGTTCCTGATTATTACTGACAATTAAAATGTCATCCAGATAAGCCATAATGATGTGCTTTTGTGCTCTTAATTGCGCGAAAGCTGGTTTCAACAGCTTTGTGAAGAGCCTGGGAGCTGAACTTAAGCCATTTGGTAAAGCTTTAAATTGCCACAGCTGTCCCAGCGAATTAAATTTTAAATACCTTCGAAAAAATTGATGTATTGGTACTGAATAGTACGCATCCTTTAAATCAATTGTAGCCATATAACAACCTGCTGATATCAAATGTCTTGCAGTATTGAACGTTTCCATCTTGAAATGTTTATACTCGACAAATGTATTAAAGTTTGTAAGGTCCAGAATAATTCTGCAACCACCATCTTTTTTACTTCACGGAAAGATATTTGACACAAATTGGTGTTTATGTTCAACAGTTTTTTCAATAACACCTTTTTTAAACAATTTGTCAATTTCCACATTAATTTCTGCTTCCTCAATAGCAGAAAACATGAAACCATAAGCAGGTTTATTTTGTACCGAGAATTAACACCTTCTTTAAATGCTATTGAAGCTCCTGAAACTGTTTGTAATAGAAACCGGTCAGATGTGATGGCAAGCCATTCATCATAAAACATTTGTAATCTCCCTCCAACTGGAGATTTGTCCACAGTTTCTTTAAGAATAGAATAAAGTTTTTGTATCTCTCCATATGAACGTGGCGGTCTCCTTCTCCCCGTATACGGGTGAACATTAGGCTGTGTTGGATGGTAATATTTTCTTATCATATTCCTGCCTCTGTTTCCAAAATCAAATCCCCTCCTTGACGAAAAATACTTTTTTTGTCCAAAAACGAAAGGTCTCATGTGGCTAATAGATTTAGCCTCTTCATCCATTTCTCTTATTTGTTTAGGCAGGTTTTCTCCAAACAGATAACCAGGAGCTTGAACACCACTTGATCGACACAGACCTGCAAATCTTGGATGAAATATGGGCCGAATCGCAATTTTTCTCATACAATTAATTTCATAAAAGGAATTGCACAGTAAGCCCAAAGTATCTCTTTGGATTTTAATCATTTCTGATCCTTCCATTTGCCTTCCAAAGGCAGTAATGGCAGCTGAAATCAGTTTGAGGATTCTTTGAAACCTTATTTCTTGTCCTCTCATGACTGGAGTCATAGGTGTCCATATAGACGGATTAACTCTAGATACCTTTAATGAGGTGCAATTTTCCGGTGTTTTATATAATTCTACTGTTTCAACCATCACAGAATCTTGGTTGGTGAGATACCATATAATTAATACTGGCAGCTAGGTTTTCTTCCATAGCCTCACCACTTCCTTCAGGTATAGCAAAATCTTTTGCCATATCAGGCACATATCGCCTTTTCTTTTTTATTTGTGGTGTGCACGCATCACCACTTGCAGGGTCTGACTTTTGCAGCCCTGATACACCTGGAATTTCATCCAATGAGACTTCCTCCACCCTTAGTCCTGGGTCTGGAGTTTCAAATTCCCAATTTGGCACATAGCCATATTCTGGATATTCAAACCTCTCAGGGTCATTTTGGGAAATTTCTGGGTACTTTGACCCTTGTCTCATAATATTTTGGAGCACTCTCTCCATATGTTCCATTTTAAGCCATATGCTTTATTATCCGGAGGACTTTCATTATCAGAGTCATCATCAGAAACCACGGGCCTCACGGATTTCTTTTTACTTTTTCTAGGAACATTTTCCTCCGTGGTTTGTATTTCTGGAGAAATTATTGTCTCACTAACGGGTGAATCAGCGGCCACCGGTATCGGAACCGGATCCGCACTAATCTCTTGTCCCGACTCTTTAGCTTCTCCCCGGGACGATCTTTTTACCCGCGAAATCTTTCTTTGAGACTTCTCCATTTTTAATTTTTTATTATCTAGGCTGGATCAGTACGCCAGCGTGACTCTGATTTTTTGAATTTTTACTTTCATTTTTGCTGGTTCTACCAGCGTAACGTCTTTTTTAGAAAGTCCCCTAAATTTTTCCTTGCACTTACCTACGGGTCCGTTCCGGCCGCTGCGAGGAGCTGCGCTCTGCAGCTCTTGCTTCTGCCGTCAGCGTTGACGTAATGCCGTTCTAGCGCCAGGCGGGGCTTCTTCACGTAGTCACTCACGTGACTCCGAAGTAAAATTACATGCATCAGTACACAACTTAATCATTCTGCTGCAATCTTCATTAAAAAAAGGGTTTAATTTCCCAAATATTTCCATGGGTTGCAGTACTTTCTTTTATGTGTCTATTGAACTTTCCATTTGAATATTGTTTGCCAATTAGTAATTAATGTTATATTTATTGGCAGCCAATTCATCTTTCCAAAATAAGGCATCTTATTCTTTCAAGATATGAATGTTTTGTTTTTATTTTCTTTCTGTGGCTCCTTGTTTTCCTGTGTCTCCTTTTCTTCCTGTCTTTCTGCTCCTGGTTTAATATCACACGATGGAGGCGAAGTACTAAACAAGTACTTTGCATTTGTATTCACCAAGGAGGATAATGAGATCAGTGTGGAGAATACAAATATGCTCAGGCAGTTTGAGTTCAAGAAGGTGGTGCTGAAGCTCTTGAAGAAGTATAAGGTGGATAAGTCCCCGATGAGATCTATCCCAGGTTATTGAGGGAGGCAAGTGAGGAGATTGTGAGGGCCTTGATGAGGGTCTTTGTTTCTTCTCTAGTCACAGGGTGGAGGACTGGAGAATGCCAATGTGTTCCTTTGTTTAAAAAAGGAAGTAGAGAGAATCCAGAGAACTTTTGGCTGGTTATCCTCACAATGGAGTTTGTGAGGACACCGGATAGAAGTATATAAAATTATGAGAGGCATAGATAAGGTAAACAGTTCCAGGGTGAAAAAAATTAAACACTAGAGACCATAACTTTAAGGTGAGAGTGGCAAAGATTAAAGAAGATATGCAGGGCAAGTAAAGAAAGCAAACTCAATGCTAGCATTTATTTCAAGAGGGCTTGTATACAAAACCGGGGATGTAATGTTGAGGCTCTATAAGGTGCTGGTAAGGCTGCATTTGGAATATTGTGAGCAATTATGGGCACCGTATCTGAGGAAGGATGTGCTGACTCTGGAGAAGGTCCAGAGGAGGTTTACAAGAATGATCCCAGGAATGAGTAGGTTCAGTGGTTGTCATCACTGGGCTTGTACTCGATGAAGTTTAGAAGAATGAGGGGGGGAGACCTCATTGAAACATACGGAATAGTGAAAGGCTTGGATAGAGAGGATATTTCCACTAGTGGGAGAGTCTAGGACGAGAGGTCATAGCCTCAGAATTAAAGGCGTTCTTTTAGGAAGGAGATGAGGATAAGTTTTGTTAGTCAGAGGGTGGTGACTCTGTGGAATTCTTTGCCACAGAATGCCATGGAGGCCAACTCAATGGATATTTTTAAGGCAGAGATAATAGATTATTGATTAGTACAGGTGTCAGAGGTTATGGGGAGAAGGCAAGAGAATGGGGTTAGGAGGGAGAGCTAGATCAGCCATGATTGAATGGCGGAGTAGACTTGATGGGCCGAATGAACTAATTCTACTCCTATTCCTTACGACCTTAAGAGCTAAACTGATCTGCCTGCATGAGCCGCATCCCTCTATTCCATGCACTTCCATGTGCCTATCTAAAAGCCTCTTATGCGCCACTATCATATCTGCCTCCATCACACCCCTGGCAATGTGTTGCAGTTCCCACACTCATTGTAAAATAACTTGCCCCTCAAACCTCCATTAAACTTCCCTCCTCTCACCTTAAAGCTATGCCCTCTACTGTTGGATATTATCATCCTGGGATAAAGGTTCTGACTGTCTACCTAGACTCTACCCTATTGATGCCTCTCATAATTTTATATGCCCATCAAGTCTCCCCTCACCTTCTGACTTTCCAGAGAAAACTATCCAAATTTACCCAACTTCTTCCTGTGGGTGAAATCCACTAATTAGGAAACCAAGTCGGGAAGAGGGAAAACAGACATTCTTTGACAACACTTCTGCAGAGCAACTTGGGATATTTTACTGCAATGAAGATATTATGTAATTGAAAACTGGAGTAGAATAAACCTTATCATATTTGTTATAGTTGTGATTATGATTTCTGGAACTTCAATATTTATTGATGTGATTTGGGGTTAAAAGCTGCAAGGTGATATGTGTGAAATTCAGTGTGTTTTTCTCACTAGACCAACAAAGGTAAATTTAGTAGTTAGGAATGGTTGTAATTTGACATTTCTGGTAGAATTTTAGGAAGATAAGAACTAAAGTTTGAAATTCATTAAAACTGACATAAAAAATACAGGTGGATTCAAATCCAAATGGTAACAGGCTCCGTTATTTATCTTTGCCCATGAAGTCTCCCCTCACCTTCTGACTTTCCAGAGAAAACTATCCAAATTTACCCAACTTCTTCCTGTGGGTGAAATCCACTAATTAGGAAACCAAGTCGGGAAGAGGGAAAACAGACATTCTTTGACAACACTTCTGCAGAGCAACTTGGGATATTTTACTGCAATGAAGATATTATGTAATTGAAAACTGGAGTAGAATAAACCTTATCATATTTGTTATAGTTGTGATTATGATTTCTAGAACTTCAATATTTATTGATGTGATTTGGGGTTAAAAGCTGCAAGGTGATATGTGTGAAATTCAGTGTGTTTTTCTCACTAGACCAACAAAGGTAAATTTAGTAGTTAGGAATGGTTGTAATTTGACATTTCTGGTAGAATTTTAGGAAGATAAGAACTAAAGTTTGAAATTCATTAAAACTGACATAAAAAATACAGGTGGATTCAAATCCAAATGGTAACAGGCTCCGTTATTTATCTTTAAGTACTTCACAGAACCACAATGAAGGTAGATCACCATCCATCCATGCTCATTATTTCCTAGCTGATTAGAAATACCTACTTTTGTCTGTTGACATAAAAACTGAAATTCCCTAATGTTAGTCACCGGTAAATCAATGAATAACTTTATTTATGTCAAATCCAAATTATGCAGGGAGCCTTTAAGTTAAGTGACATGAGAATTAAGGGACAGAGGTTTCGGGGTAACGTGAGGGGGAACTTCTTTACTCAGAGGGTGGTGGCTGTGTGGAACCAGCTTCCAGCAGAAGTGGTGGAGGCAGGATCGATTTTAACATTTAAGAGTAAAGTGGATAGGTATATGGACGTGAAGGGAATGGAGGGGTATGGTCTGAGTGCAGGTAGATGGGACTAGGGGAAAACAAATGGTCGGCACGGACTGGAAGGGCCGAGAGGGCCTGTTTCCGTGCTGTAATTGTTATATGGTTACCCAGTTTGTTTGAAATTTATATTAATGTTTTAGTCACTTTTTATTAAACTTCCTTCTTAGATCAAATGAGAGGTTAGCAGAAACCAATGCTAAATTGCTTAAAGAGCGCATTCGTTCAAAATCCTTCATTGCTGACAGCATTCAAAATAAAAGTTTAACCACAACCCACGCTCTGAATGAGAGTCACCTGGAAAGTATATTGGGTAATGTTAGAGACCTGGGACCAACCAACAGAATTCTCCGAAGCAACTTGAATCCAGCAGAGGGTGGAATGCACCCCAGCAAAAAGGTAGAGTCGTACCTCATTAAGGTCAGTAGTTACCAAAATATATTTAATTTGTTCTTGCATTGATTCTTTCCTGAATGTGCTATCCTGATTAGCTTCAATGTTTCCTGCATTAGTTTCTACATTTTGCCAATTAATGGACAAATTACTGGAACTGTATAAAGCACATTTTTCTCTGCAATGTTATACATTCAATATTGTTTCTGTGATCTTTGCTATAATTTTTGAAAATTGACAATATAAAAATGATCACATTTATTTAAATGCCACAGATTTTCAGAATAATATTCAAGAGAAAGCCTGCTGCTGAAAAGCTAATCATATAAGAATTCTTATGTCGGGAAGGAAAATAAATTAATTTTGATATATACTTTATATACTAAAGTGCTATATAATAAGACTGGGATCCCTCTAAATTCTTAGCAGATCTGTTGATTTCCCCAGATTGTGTGATAAAGGTCACAGCAAAGCATTGGAGGTTATTGACAGGACTGAATAATTGTCAGCGACTTTTGTAAGCGATCAGTTTCACTATCTATGCTAAAATCCTTGCATTGTATTGTATTGTACATTGTATTGTATTGTATCCAGGGTAAGGGGGAGTATGAGTGCCAGGGCAGTTTACTGTTCTGGATGTCAGATGTGGGAGGTCATGCAGTCAGATAGCTCTCCAGAAGTCCACATCTCCGCCAGGTGCGTCAAGATGGCGCTCCAAATGGACCGTATTCGGTACCTGGAGCAGCAGCTCGATGACCTCCGTCTGGTCAGGGAGAGTGAGGAAGCTATAGAGAGGAGCTACAGACAGGTGGTCACTCCAAAACCACAGGAGGCAGAAAAGTGGGTCATGGTTAGGAGAGGCAAGGGGCAGAGGCAGGGACTAGAGAGTATCCCGGTGGCTGTGCACCTTGGCAATAAGTACTCCTGTTTGAGTACTGTTGGGGGGCACAGCCTACCTGGGGGTAGCAACAGCGACCGGGCCTCCGGTACAAAGACCGGCCCTGTTACTCCGAAGGGTAAGGAAAAGAAGAGAAGGGCAGCAGTAATAGGGGACTCTATAGTTAGGGGGTCAGATAGGCGATTCTGTGGACGCAGTCGGGAGACCTGGATGGTAGTTTGCCTCCCTGGTGCCAGGGTCCGGGATGTGAGTGAACATGTCCAAGATATCTTGAAATGGGAGGGAGAGGAGCCAGAGGTCGTGGTACATATAGGTACCAATGACATAGGTAGAAAAAGAGAGGAGGTCCTGAAAGGAGAATTTAGGGAGTTAGGAAGAGTGTTATGGAGAAGGACCGCAAAGGTAACAATCTCAGGATTACTGCCTGTGCCACGCGACAGTGAGAGTAGGAATGGAGCAAGGTGGAGGATAAATGCGTGGCTAAAGGACTGGTGCAGAGCGCAGTGATTCAAGTTTCTGGATCATTGGGACCTCTGGGGAAGGTGTGACCTATACAAAAAGGACGGGTTGCACTTGAACCCGAGGGGAACCAATATCCTGGCGGGGAGATTTGCAAAGGCTACTGGGGAGACTTTAAACTAGATCGGTTGGGGGGGGAGGGACTCAAATAGAGAAGGCAATTAGTCCGTTTGGCAGGAGGCAGAGAAGAGAAGCAGTCAGACGCAACACGTAGGGAGGAAAGAAGGAAAAAATAACAAACGGAGAATAAGAAGTGGAGGGTTTCTTAAATGTGTGAGCAGAGAGACAGAGGGGTGTAAAATGAGGATAGGAGCAATAGGTAGCGAGGTGAAAAGTGGCAGGAAAACAAATCCAGGGCAAAAATCTAAAATGGCCACTTTTCAACATAATTATAAAAGGGCCAAGAGTGTTGTAAAAACAAGCCTGAAGGCTTTGTGTCTCAATGCGAGGAGCATTCGTAATAAGGTGGATGAGTTGAATGTGCAGATAGCTATTAATAATTATGATATAGTTGGGATCACGGAGACATGGCTCCAGGGTGACCAAGGCTGGGAGCTGAACATCCAGGGATATTCAATATTCAGGAAGGATAGACAGAGGAAAAGGAGGTGGGGTAGCGTTGCTGGTTAGAGAGGAGATTAACGCAATAGAAAGGAATGACATTAGCTTGGAGGATGTGGAATCGATATGGGTGGAGCTGCGAAACACTAAGGGGCAGAAAACGCTAGTGGGTGTTGTGTACAGGCCACCTAACAGTAGTAGTGGAGTTGGGGATGGCATCAAACAGGAAATTAGAAATGCGTGCAACGAAGGTAAAACCGTTATAATGGATTACATATAGATTGGGTGAATCAAATTGGCAGGGGTGCTGAGGAAGAGGATTTCTTGGAATGTATGCAGGATAGTTTTCTAAACCAACATGTGGAGGAACCAACGAAAGAGCAGGCTATTCTAGACTGGATATTGAGTAATGAGGAAGGTTTAGTTAGCACCCTTGTTGTACGTGGCCCCTTGGACAAGAGTGACCATAATATGGTTGAGTTCTTCATTAGGATGGAGGGTGACATTGTTAATTCAGAAACACGGGTCCTGAACTTAAAGAAAGGTAACTTTGAGGGTATGAGACGTGAATTGGCCAAGATGGACTGGCAATTGATTCTCGAAGGGTTGACGGTGGATATGCAATGGAAGGCATTTAAAGACTGCATGGATGAACTACAACAATTGTTCATCCCAGTATGGCAAAAGAATAAATCAGGGAAGGTGGCGCATCCGTGGATAACGAGGGAAATCAGGGATAGTATCATAGAAAAAGATGAAGCGTACAAATTAGCCAGAAAAAGCAGCCTACCAGGGGACTGGGAGAAATTCAGAGACCAACAGAGGAGGACAAAGGGCTTAATTAGGAAAGGGAAAATGGAGTATGAAAGAAAACTGGCAGGAAACATAAAAACTGACTGCAAAAGTTTTTATCGATATGTGAAGCGCAAAAGATTAGTTAAAACAAATGTAGGTCCCTTGCAGTCAGAAACGGGTGAATTGATCATGGGGAACAAGGACATGGCAGACCAATTGAATAACTACTTTGGCTCTGTCTTCACTAAGGAAGACATAAATAATTTGCCGGAAATAGCAGGGGATCGCGGGTCAAATGAGATGGAGGAAATGAATGAAATCCAGGTTAGCCGGAAAGTGGTGTTGGGTAAATTGAATGGATTAAAGGCCGATTAATCCCCAGGGCCAGATAGGCTGCATCCCAGGGTACTTAAGGAAGTAGCCCCAGAAATAGTAGATGCCTTAGTGATAATTTTTCAAAACTCTTTAGATTCTGGAGTAGTTCCTGAGGATTGGAGGGTAGCTAATGTAACACCACTTTTTAAAAAGGGAGTGAGAAAGAAAACGGGGAATTACAGACCAGTTAGTCTAACATCGGTAGTGGGGAAACTGCTAGTCAATTATTAAAGATGGGATAGCAGCGCATTTGGAAAGTGGTGAAATCATTGGACAAAGTCAGCATGGATTTACGAAGGGTAAATCATGTCTGACGAATCTTATTTAATTTTTTGAGGATGTAACTAGTAGAGTGGATAAGGGAGAAGCAGTGGATGTGTTGTATCTGGACTTTCAGAAGGCTTTCTACAAGGTCCCACACAAGAGATTGGTATACAAACTTAAAGCACACGGTATTGGTGGTTCAGTATTGATGTGGATAGAGAACTGGCTGGCAGACAGGAAGCAAAAAGTAGGAGTGAACGGGTCCTTTTCAGGATGGCAGACAGTGACTAGTGGGGTGCCGCAACGCTCAGTGCTGGACCCCAGCTATTTACAATTTACATTAATGATTTGGACAAGGGAATTAAATGCAACATCTCGAAGTTTGCGGATGACACGAAGCTGGGGGGCAGTGTTAGCTGTGAGGAGGATGCTAGGAGGCTGCAGGATGACTTGGATAGACTGGGTGAGTGGGCAAATGCATGGCAGATGCAGTATAATGTGGATAAATGTGAGGTTATCCACTTTGGTGGCAAAAACAGGAAGGTAGACTATTATTTGAATGGTGACCGATTAGGAAAAGGGGAGATGCAGCGAGACCTGGGTGTCATGGTACACCAGTCATTGAAAGTAGGCATGCAGGTGCAGCAGGCTGTGAAGAAAGCGAATGGTATGTTGGCATTCATAGCAAAAGGATTTGAGTAGAAGAGCAGGGAGGTTCTACTGCAGTTGTACAGAGTCTTGGTGAGGCCACACCTGGAGTATTGCGTACAGTTTTGGTCTCCTAATCTGGGGAAAGACATTCTTGCCATAGAGGGAGTACAGAGAAGGTTCACCAGACTGATTCCTGGGATGGCACGACTTCCATATGAAGAAAGACTGGATAGACTCGGCTTGTACTCGCTGGAATTTAGAAGATTGAGGGGTGATCTCATAGAGAGTTACAAAATTCTTAAGGGGTTGGACAGGCTAGATGCAGGAAGATTGTTCCCGATGTTGGGGAAGTCCAGGACAAGGGGTCACAGTTTAAGGATAAGGGGGAAGTCTTTTAGGACCGAGATGAGAAAATCGTTTTTCACACAGAGAGTGGTGAATCTGTGGAATTCTCTGCCACAGAAGGTAGTTGAGGCCAGTTCGTTGGCCATATTTAAGAGGGAGTTGGATGTGGCCCTTGTGGCTGAAGGGATCAGGGGATATGGAGAGAAGGCAGGTACAGGATACTGAGTTGGATGATCAGCCATGATCATATTGAATGGCGGTGCAGGCTCGAAGGGCCGAATGGCCTGCTCCTGCACCTAATTTCTATGTTTCTATCTAATGATGGCAATCACTCGGTTTTGCAGTCATTTCAACTCCATAATTAGTTCAGAGGTTCTTGCATGATCCTTTTTAACTAAAGGGAAGCACAAAATTATAGCTATAACTGTGTAAGCACATTTTTCTCTGCAATGTCATATATTCAACGTTTTTCTATGATCTTTGCTATAATTTTTGTAAATCTTTTCCCCCTCACCTTAAATCTAGTTCCTCTGGGTCCTGATTTCCCTACCCTGCAGCCCAAAATAGGCAGTGTATACCAACTAACATTTTGATATTTTGTGTATTGCAATAAAGTTTATCTGTCATATCACATATCTTTTTCAAATGAATGAATGAAATGATTTTCACCAATTTTTTTTGTATTTTTGTGCAATTTCTTAAGTTTGGGGAAATCAAACTTTTTACCTCAAACAGCCACTTTTAATATGCCAAAATAGTATGAGGGTTCTTCATGAAAAAAATGCCTTTTAAATAGTTCAACTTCTCTTTTAAGAGAAATGGGTCTGTTATTGATTTTACTTCATTTCTTTTCCACCTCCGGAAGTGGAAATGGTTAAGAGCTCCTTGGTGTTAATATTACCAATGATCTGTCGTGGACCAACCACGTTGATTGTGACAGCCAAAAGGCATATCTACTTCCTGAAAGGACTGATGAATGTTACAAACTTCCACAGATACACCATAGAATGCATAATGTTGGGTTGGTTTTGGAACATCACAAATAATTGCAGAGTTTTAGATGCAGCCCAGTCCATCACAGAGACCAGACATTCCATCATTGAACCAGTGTACATTTCACACTGCCTCAGAAAAGCATGCTGAAATACTTGTTCCACCATCGTCATTCCTTCTCCCTGCTCCTGTCTGGCAGAAGGTACAGAAGCTTGAAAGCACTAACGGCTAGACATGGGAGTAGGATTCTGAACAGTCCTTCCATAAGCTCGGGTCCCGTCTGATTCACCTCTATCCCATTGTGGACATTGGACTTTTTCTGTGGAACTAATGCACAACAATGTGCTACAGTAGTGAGAACTATATTCTGCCCTCTGCATCTTCTCCTTCACTCTATCTGTGGTACTTGAGTTTGAATTGATTATATCACATATAATGTGCTATTTTTTATTTTTTTTTAATTTATTTTTTCCTTTTTTTATTTTATGTTGCACGATGAGCCAGATGTAACTAAATTCGTTCAGACTTGCATTTGTTGGTGTATTTTTGAATAACAATAAAGTCTTTGATTGATTGATTGATCTATGTAAGGTATATCTGATCAGTTTGGATAGCATCCAAAGCTTTTTATTGAACCTTGGCACACATGACAATAATAAACCTAAACCTACTGTTAATTTTCAGGTACATTTTAATTATTTTCTAATTTATTACGTCATGTTTGTCAAAACATTGATAATTACATTCATCTGCTTATCATTTCAGATGCAGGATGAATTGCAAAAAAGTATTACCAAAGAACTTGCTCAAGGTAAAGTAACGGGAGGTAGAAATGTTGTTAATAATGATTACCAGACTAGTTTTAAATTGCCTGCAGATAATTGAAACCTCGGTGCATATTGAATGAGAGTATTTGAATTACTATAACCGGTGTCGTAACTATATTGAAATATCATTTTCAGTAAATTGCTTTTGTTGCAATATTACATGGTGATACTATACATTAGCGTGAATCTTGAATCATGAATACTAATACTACTCCACCATTGATTTTTCGGGACCCTTGGTTCAGAGCCTTTCTGGATTATCCATTTGTCAGACCAACAGAGGTCACTGCCTCGAAGAGGAGTTGAATGGCACCAGAATGGTACACCTAGGCCGCCCAGAGTCCGTGATACCAGCCTTCAAGGTCGGTCGCGGAAGTCAGCTATGGGGACAGATCTGCCGGATCCAACGGGCCGGAGGTCCAGAGCCCCGTTAAATTTGTCTTGCCTATTGGCCATGGAAGTCGCACTGACATCAAGATCAGCCACTCACCCAGCCTAGGCACCACATTTATGGGGCGACTTCCGAGGGAGGGTATTTCAAGTGCGCTCTCGTAATTTTGTCTGGATTCGGGGTGTCAGACCACCAGTTGCCGGATAATCGGTTGTGGACTAGTACACATGTGTCAATTTGGCTGCATTCTTCATTTATAATGGTTAGATAGCCTGTTTAAAAGTTGTGTTTGAAAATAATCTGCATAATTTGTCTTTCTTAACTCTGTGTTTACCCATTCTGATGAACACAGATTTTCAATGATTGCCTGTGCAGTTAAATGGCAGACAATGATGTTTAGGTTAGTGTAGAGATACAGCGCAGAAACATGTCTGTCCACCCACCGGGTCTGCGCCGACTAGCAATCCCTGCACATTAAAACACTGTTCCGCACCCACTAGGGACAATTTTTACATTTTACAAAGCCAATTAACCTACAAACCTGTATGTCTTTTGAGTGTGGGAGGAAACTGAAAATCTCAGAGAAAATCCATGCAGGTCACGGGGAGAACGTACAAACTCCGTACAGACAGCACCCGTAGTCGGGATCGAACCCGGGTCTCCGGCGATGCATTCGCTGCAACTCTACCACTGGCAGCAGCAGTAAGACAGCAACTTTACCGCTGCGCCACCGTGACCAGTGTAGGAAGGACTTGCAGATACTGGTTAAAGCCAAAGATGGACAAAAAGCAACAGATGATGTTTAAAGAAGGTCTGAAGAAGGATCTCGACCCGAAACGTCACCTATTCCTTCTCTCCAGAGATGCTGCCTGACCCGCTGAGTTACTCCAGCATTTTGCGTCTATTTTCAAATTACAGACAATCCCTGAATTACATAAGGATTACATTCCTGTAAACCCTTATGTTAATCAGAATTTATGCAAGTTGGACGCACCTTAAAACTAGGTAGAAACAAAGAATTGCAGATGCTAGTTAATACACAAAATGCTGAAATAACTCAACGGGTCGGGCATCATCTCTGGAGAACATGGCATGGGGACATTTCAGGTCATGATCCTTCTTCAGACTGATTCAGTCTGCTGAGTTACTCCAGCAATTTGTGTAATTTCACCTTAAAACTCGTCGCCGATGCGACTGCTCTGCACCAGCGAGCCCGTCTTCACCAGCTACTGCACTGTCCAGTTGACATGGCCGTTGTTGCGACGCACTTTGTAGCTTCTGGCCAACAGCTCTTTCTTTAGTCTGCTACCGACAGGACGCGGTTGGTCACAGTGGGGCTCCCTTCCTCTCACCAGCTGCCATGACGTCCTGTCAGCCATCAATTTATCTGCTCCCTCCTCCTTTTCCATCAGAGTTGCCGACATCTTCCACCTTGGATTATGGCAGCAACTGCAGTGAAGCAGGCGGGGAGAGGGGGGAGAAGGCGGCAGTGGAAGGGGGAGCAGTGGAATAGACAAAGTGAAGGCCAACAGAAAGAAACAGCAGCTGGTGAAAGGTGAAGAAGCCCCACAGTGAAGAAAGCTCTGTCGGTCAGGGGCTACCACGTGAGCCTTATGAACAGCCATGTCATCCGACTGGTGCGGCAGCTGGTGAAGAAGGGCTCGTTACTGCAACTTGTAGACATTGTCAGGGACTCAGCCAGGAGTTGTTCTCCATGTTTCGTGCCGACAGTGACCAAAACTTGAAAAGCCACAAGCCCGGGTGACACTTTTATATCTATAAAGTAGCCCTTGCCATCCTCATATGAGGTCGTTCATACATAAAGTCATGTACAGGGCCGTTCATGCGGCAGGTCGGGTGAGTGGCGCAACGCGGCGCAAATTGAGACGAACAGCGAAGTCTTAAAGGTAAGTTCGCCAGACAGAGAGGGGCACAGAAGCACACACAGAGAGGGTCTACATAGAGGGTCACGGAGGCACTGTAATGCGTCGAGGCGACTGCGAGCCGACAAGCCGTTGCCGCGGGGAATTTTTGAACATGGTCAGTTTTTCAGATCCCCGCGCGATGTCGGGACGAACTCCGCACGATTCCGCACGGCTCCGGCGATCAAAGTGGGACCGGCCCCGCGACGCCGGACGGCTCAAACGACCACGTTAGGTCGCGCTCATCGCATGGAGTTGCATGCTGCTGGGACAGGCCCTTAAGTGCGAGTTTACCCAACTTGCCTATTACACAAGTCAGGTAGTGCTTATGTAGTTTCAAATATGTCAGACAAGTAAGGAAACTAGATGAACTTAGTCTTATTACTGTCATAGTCTGAAAGTGTGCTAGTATCCTTAGGCAGGATCTTCTGAAGAGATATCAGTAACAGTACTTTAGGAGAATTCCGTCAGAGTGAATGTAAACAAGCTTGGAAAACACCAGAGATGCTGAAATGTAAGAAGGGGGAATTTACAAAAGCACAGCAATCATCCATACAATTAGATTAAAAACTGTTATAAAGTTGCTTTGAGAATATGGATGAGTCAGGGTAGTTAACGCAAGAATTGCAGGAGAGATATTTACAAGAGCAGGTTCAGTTAAACTAATCACTATCATTTGTGTTCTAGCCAATGCCGATTTGGACAGTGCATGTTCTCGTATCTCACCTCTGGGATCTGCTGCTTGCTCCGTGGCAAGCACTAACCAAGTTCAGGATCCTGTAGCTACAGCCACAGAACAATACCTGGAGGTTCTGAAGAAAAATTACATGATTTGAATTGTATTGTACATTAAAAATAATATGGACTTTCTCCACAGAACAGTTGTATTTATCACATATTTACACATCAGAATAATGTGTATTTATCCAAATAAAGTTTGTTGTTACAATCCATGTTAATTGATCGCAAAAGTTGGAAGTTTATATTTCTGCAATTATTTTTGCTCAGGAGTATTTATGTAAAGTTACTATACAGGATCTATTTTTATAAATGACTTGGTCAATGCTAACAGCCTAGTTCAAACAATCTCAATAATGTTACTTAGGTACAGAGAAAAAGTTTTTGCACACAATTCAGTAAAATCTTACTTGAAATAAAGACCTATAACTATTATTTAATTATCTGAATAAGGATGAAAAGTAACCAGGTAGGAACATTTAGTCAAAATGCATTGTATTCATATTGTTTTGCAATTACTGTAAATAATACTATATAAAAATCGTATGTGGTGTGATGTCCATCCGTTTGTTACACAGTATTGTACGCTGGTTCACTTGTGAAAGAGTGCCAAGACTGTACTTGTTTTGGTACATGTACTACAAAAACTTTGCATTCCACAAGTTTCAATAATAAATATTGATGTATACTTTAGGATGCAAGAAATTCCTTTTATGCAGGGTTAAATTTCATGAGCATGCACTACCAAACAATCATACTATAATAAACAAACCAGCCATGGCTGGCATTTTTAACCTCAAACTCCTTATAAATGTTGGTGTTTAAAATGCAGCTTTCCTTCATCCAAGTAAAATAACTATCATCCACTGGAGATAGAATTTTAATTAGGATTTTCCATAGATATTCATATGATGTTTTGCTATTTACTGTAATGTTATGTTTACTATTCTAAAAGATGATCTATAAATTGTTGCATTTTTTTCTGACCCTTATGCAATATATTTTCATGGAAATAAAAATCTACAAAATTATATGGCTCAATGAACAAAATTAAACTTGTTCAATTAACAACAATTCAATTAACAACAAATTAAATGTTGTTAAATTAAACTTGTTTAATTAAGATCACCAGTTCTTGTACGTGGATCCTATGGGAAAACTCATTGTACTGAACTTCTGCTCCTACTAAACTGGTACAAGATGTAGCTGGCTGGAGTGGATATACTCATCTTAGAAGTAATTATTCCTCTCTGTAAGGGTTACTGTATAAATATTTATCAGGCACACTCACCAGCAACGCGTCTTCTTTCTCTCCTTTGTTAATCCATCCATACTAATATAATGGCTTTGGTATGTCTCCTTCCTTCCCCTGACTATTTCCATATTCCAGGAATGCTGACAGTGAGGTGCGTGTGCCCAACACAGCAACTACCTCCAAATCTCTACTACTAATCATCTACTAATGCCACAATGTTGAGTTTTGTATTCTGCTAACAAACAAAAATCTTTGTAAATGATGTAAGCTCATCTTTCTGCATTCATTAAGTGGGTTTTAGTGAATTCACAAAGTAAACACACATGATACGATCAGAATTGAAGACGCAGTTTCTCATTATTCTTTCCTGAATAGTGAATAAATCAATGATTATTTGATTGATATTATTGGTTCCTGAATGATCGTAAACAAATTCCGTTTCATTTCTATCACAAATTCAAACTTTCCATTGCAATCACAAATTTTCTTTTGACCTCAGCAACAGGATACATTGAAATGCCACTTTTTCCTGTATTTCAACTTATTTTCCCTTGCATACTGACCTCCGTACCTCATAAACATGGATGGTTTCAGTGGCGCAGCAGTAGTTGCTGCCTTACAGCGTTTACAGTGCCAGAGACACAGGTTTGATCCTGACTGGGTGCTGTCTGTACGGAGTTCGTACGTTCTCCCCGTCCCCCTCGTGGGTTTACTCTGAGATCTTCGGTTTCCTCCCACACTCCAAAGACGAACAGGTTTGTAGGTTAATTGGCTTTGTGTAAATGTAAAATTGTTCCTAGAGTTTAGGATAGTGTTAATGTGTGGGGATCGCTGGTTGGCATGGACTCCGTGGGCCGAAAGGCCTGTTTCCATGTTGTATCTAAACTAAACTTGGTTGTCTCCAACCAAGATGGTCAAAAATTGCAGCAGGGTCTTGATCGGTTGTCCAAACACTTAATAATCTTATATGCTTCAATAAGATCCTCTCTCATCCTTCTAAACTCCAGAGTGTACAAGCCCAGCCGCTCCAGTCCCTCAGCATATGACAGTCCCGCCATCCCGGGAATTAAGCTTGTGAAGCTACGCTGCACTCCCTCAATAGCAAGAATGTCCTTCCTCAAATTTGGAGACCAAAACTACACGGAATACTCCAGGTGTGGTCTCACTAGGGCCCTGTACAACTGCAGAAGGTCATCTTTGCTCCTATACTTCAACTGCTCTTGTTAAGAAGGCCATCAGGCCATTTGCTTTCTTCACTACCTGTTGTACTTGCATGGTTACTTTCAGTGACTGAGGAACAAGGACCCCCAGATCCCGTTGTATTTCCCCTTTTTCCCAACTTGACACCATTTAGATAGTAATCTGCCTTTCTGTTTTTGCCACCAAAGTGGATAACCTCACATTGATCCATATTAAACTGCATCTGTCCACTCACCCAACCTGCCCAAGTCACCCTGCATCCTCACAGTTCACACTGTCACCCAGCTTTGTGTCATCTGAAAATGTGCTAATGTTACTTTTAATCCCATCATCTAAATCATTACTACATATTGTAAATAGCTGTGGACCCAGCACCGTGCCTTGCGCTACCTGACTAGTCACTGCCTGCCATTCTGAAAGAGACCTGTTAATCCCAACTCTTTGTTTCCTGTCTGCCAACCAATTTTCTATCCACGTCAGCACTCTACCCCCAATACCATGTGCTCTAATTTTGCCCACTAATCTCCTATGTGAGACCTTATCAAATGTTTTCTGAAAGTCCTGGTACACTACATCCACTGGCTCTCCCTTGTCCATTTTCCTAGTTACATCCTCAAAAAATTCCAGAAGATTAATCAAGCATGATTTCCCCTTCGTAAACCCATGCTTATTCGGACCAATCCTGCTACTACTATGCAAATGTGCCGCTATTTCATCTTTTATGATTGACTCCAGCATCTTCCTCACCACCGATGTCAGGCTAACAGGTCTATAATTTCATTTTCTTTCTCCTGCCTTTCTTAAAAAGTGGGATAACATTAGCTACCCTCCAATCCACATGAACTGATCCTGAATCTATAGAACATTGGAAAATGATCACCAATGCATCCACAATGTCTAGAGCCACCTGTTTGAGTACCGTGGGATGCAGACCATCAGGCCCTGGGGATTTATCAGCCTTCAGTCCCATCAGTCAACCCAACATAATTTCCTGCCTAATGTGAATTTCCTTCAGTTCCTCTGTCACCCCAGATCCTCTGGCCACTAGTACAACAGGGTGATTGTTTGTGTCCTCCTTAGTGAAGACGGATCCATAGTACCTGTTCAATTCGTCTGCCATTTCCTTGTTCCCCAATATAAATTCGCCCTTTTCCATCTTCAAACACTTTTGGTCCTTCACTATTTTTTTCCTCTTCACATACCTAAAGAAGCTTTTACTAAACTCCTTTATATCCTTGGCTAGCTTACCTTCGTACCTCATCTTTTCTCCCCATTTGCCTTTTTTAGTTATCTTCTGTTGCTCTTTAAAGGTTACCCAATCCTATTGGCTTCCTGCTTATCTTTGTTATGTTATACTTTTCTTTTATTTTTATACTGTCCCCGACTTCCCTTATCAGCCAGTCGCCCCTTACTGCCCTTGGAACCTTTCTTCCTGTTTGGAATGAACTGATCCTACACCTTTTGTATTATTCACAGAAATACCTGCCATTGGTGTTCACTGTCATTCCTGCTAGGGTATCTTTCCAGTCAACATGGGCCAGCTCCTCCCTCATGGCTACATAGTCCCATTTGAACTGCAATACTGACACATCCGATTTACCCTTCTCCCTCTCAAATTGTAGATTAAAGCATCATATTATGGTCACTACCTCCTAATGGCTCCTTATCAAATACGGTTCAAAAGATGTCAAGCTGGAAAGCTTGCAGTGAAGATTTACTAGGATGTTGCTAGGACTCGAGGGCCTGAGCTGAATGTGATGAAGAATTTCATTACCAATGACGGGTTTTGTTAAAACCTGTCTCAATGGATAAGGAAATGAGTCCATATTTTAGTCTCATCAAGAAGCTTTATTTTCAGGGGTGATGTTGTACTCCAGAATGAGATTAGTAAAGGATGTTTTATTTTAAAGTTGTACAGGATAGGATAGGGGAAGGCCCATTCTTACAAGTGCTCTACTGAACGAGACACAGTAACAATATCTTGAGCACAGCGTCTGAACATATACAAGTTGCTTGGTCTAACTGGAGGAGAGGTGATGTAGTTGAATAATTTCGCATTTATATCATGAATGGTGCTCGAGAAATAAGCTTGCTGGAGGTAAAATGCAATACTGCAGTGAGAAAGATTGAGAAAAGAAGTGTTGGGGGAGATACATTGATGACACCAGTCTACACTTAGTGTCAGTTTTGATTAATTTCATAGCTTACTTTCCATCAAGAAGCAGACACAAAGAGACAAATTTGAGCAGCATACTCCTGTAAAAAAAAAATGTATTGTGGGGTTGAAGCTGCTCTTTCCATCTCTCTTGGAACTAGTATGCAGTTTGGACCAGGTCCATTATGACTGTGTTCAAGAAGGAACTGCAGATGCTGGAAAGATCAAAGGTATACAAAAGTGCTGGAGAAACTCAGCGGGTGAGGCAGCATCTATGGAGCAAAGGAAATAGGCAACAGTATGAAGAAGGGTTTCGGCCTGAAACATTGCCTATTTCCTTCGCTCCATAGATGCTGCCTCACCCGCTGAGTTTCTCCAGCATTTTTGTCTACCTTCCATTATGACTCTGATGACTGGACTCCACAATGCTTTTAATAAGCAGCTTTTCAAGGAAGGAGTGACTACAGAAGATCCTGGTTATGACTTCCGCTGCTACAGCTACAGCAAAGGTAGCCATCATTTATTTTGCAGCCAGATTTGTCTCCTTTTTTGAAGTTGGTCACAACATCACCATGGTCCCCAGACATGCTTTTCTCATCCCGGATGTTGAAGATGAGGTTGAGAATTTGTGACTGCAGTTTCACTCCACAAAGCTTTAAAACATCAGAAATCGCTCAAGGCCTCTTCCTTTCTCTTCTTGTTGGGCAGGGTGACAGAGGCTGGAATGGAGAGCTTGCTGTGGATGAAGACAAGGTCACATGCTAAGGAGTCATGGTTGAGCACTTCTTTAAAGTGTTTCCTTCAGTGGATTGCCTCTCTATCCTTAATAACATCACTTCCATTCTCAGCATTCAAAAAGGTGGGCCCTTGTCAGATGAAAACAGCACCATATATGAGCAAACAAGACCTTACAGCAATACCCCCCTAGACACTGGCATATGTTAGATTATAATACTGTCTGTGCTAAAGGCTGCAAGGCTATTGCACAGCCCTTAGCTTTGCGTCCAAACATAACACAATGTCCAAACAAAAATTGTTTGACCAATGCCAAACCTCTAATATCTCAATCAGGAGAAATGTGAAAATCTGCCAAAGTATCCAACTTGAAACTTTAACTGTTTCTCTTCCCACAGATGCTACCTGACATGCTGCATGTTTCCAACAATTTCTAATTAAGCAACAATTTAACCATTGGGTGGATGAGTATTTCAAGTATAGTCAAGATATACTTATCTTATTTCCAAAATGATTGCTAGAACAGTAATACAAGGGTGGTGACTGCAAATGCTGGCATTTTGAGCTATCCATAGATCAGGCAGCACCCGTGGAGGGAATGGACAGATGACATTTTGGGTCGGGGCCCTTATTGAGACTGATGGGAGAACGTTTTAAAAGAGTGGAATGGGGTGAAACATGACGGGTGGACAATGGAGGGGAAGTGAGGGGATCATTGGCAGATGGGTGAAGTAAGTGACAAAGGTTAGAGGTGAAAAAACAAAAGAATGTCTGGTAAGGAAAGAATAGATGTGAAATGTCATGAGGGGATTATATGACTGGAAGGGAACATGGAGATGAGAGTACAGTGGAGGGGAAAAGAGTAGGGCGATGTGAGAAAGTGGGAGATGTATGTGTACTGGGATGGGATAGGGGGAGGGAGCATGGTTTTAAGGTAACAAGTAATGCAAAGAATTACATTATCGTGATGTACTTTTAAATCTGGGAACTAGGTCTGTCAGCATTTGCACTTTGTAAACATTAGTTAATTAAAGCCCCTGTCCCACTATCAAGACTTAATTGGCAACCTCTGCCCAGTTTGCCCTTGACTCATACTTGCAACATGGTCGCCATGAGGTCGTAGGTCTTTGTAACTCTTCCTCATGCTCGTGAGTGGTCTCTGCATACTCGTGTCCTCAAGTAGGTCGCGGCGTTTTTTCCAGCCTGATAAAAAGTGTCCACGAGTTTAAAAAAAAAGGATGGCATGGAAAAAAACAATACTTTTTACTCGCAGGCAGGTCGTGATAGTAGTCGTAGTCGTAACTGGCCAGAGAAAAAAAATAAGCAAACATGACATCATTTTATCATGTCATAATTTCCCACTCATAGTTAGTCGTAGTTGGTCTTAGGTATGGAAGACTGAGGTCGAGGAGGCTCGTAGACATAGTCGTAGGAAGTCTTTTACTTCAGCGAGTCAACACGACTTTGACATTTTTTTTAAACTAGTCTTGGGTCTTCTAAACTCGTGGATTAGGTCATCCAAGTGGGACAGGCCCTTAAGTTGTTTTAATTTAACTATAATTGAAATAGATTAAGAAAATGTAAAAGAAAAACACTTTAATTGATCAGTGATGAGTTCAAGTTAAAATTTCATTAAGTTTATTTTCAATTGGTCAGCAAGAACTCAATACATAAGAAATATGTATGTAAATATTCAAACTACAAAGACATAAAAATGTTCAGGTACGAAATAGCTTTTCTTCCTTCAGAACTACAAATATCCTCGAGGATGGTGCACATTTGTGAAAGCATCAGTTCCAGTTCTCCTCAAAGTTATCTATGCATTCACAAAGTTCTCACATCTTTCAATGGACCACAGAATTTAAAGGTTCAGCTCTGATATTCCCCAGATCCAAAGCAGAATCTGTTTCTTCATCTATTTCACCAATCACGGCCCTGCAACAAAGATGTACAACATACAAGTAGTTACATTCTTAATTTTTATACGAGTGACAAGGTAAAACATTACAATTCAATTCATCCAAGTTAAACCCGGAAATATTGGGGGGGGGGGGGATTAAAAAAAAATGCTTTCCAAACAATTTAGAGTAGCTGCCTATCTATCAATTATTTGGAGCAGATAAAACTCCAAGTTAAAGCTTCAACCATTGCTTTGATGCACCGAAAACACAGTAATAATTGTTCAAAAGGAATTTCTACCTTTATTCCCAAATTTTAAGCCAGTATATGGACAAATGCAGGACCGGATCTAGTCTTGGGCAATGCAGTTGGGCAATTAAAAGTCAGTGGAAAACTATAATGACCATAATTCTGTAAATTTCAATTTTGTTATGGAGAAGGACAAGCATAGTAATTAATTGAGGGAAAGTTGACTTCAATATAATCATTCAGGAGCAGACAAAAGTAGACTGGGAGCAAGTACATGCAGGCAAATCTACACGCAACCAATTACAAAAATGAATCAGTGAGAGACCACGGCCAAGAGACTCCCATTACAATAAAAGCAAGGCCAACAAGTCCAAGAGTCCTGGATGTCAAGGGTCCATGAGGGCTGAATTTTAAAAAAAATGACTGGTGTAAAGGTGGATAAATTACCAGACCCTGATGCGGTGCATCCCAGACTACCATGGGAGGCAAAGGAGATTACTGGAATTCCAGGGGAAATTTTCAAATCTTCTCTGTCCACAGAAGACGTGCCACATGACAGGATTGCAGCAAACGTGTTACTTTTATTCAAGGAGGATAGCAGTGATAAACCTAGACCCTAAAGTCTAGCATTAATAGTAGGGATATTATTGACAAACAAATGGCAGACAGGATGAATCTGTACATGGAGAGTACAAAGATTGATCAGGGATAGACAGTGTTGTTTTGATATGGGTCAAGAGTGTTTTATTCTCATATGTCCCAGATAGAAAAATGAAATTCTTACTTGCTACAGCACAACAGAATATGTAAACATAGTACACTGTAAATATAATAAACAAGAGAAATAAAAGTTCAGTATATATATATATAGTGTGTGTGTGTGTGTGTGTATACATGGGAGGGCTGGTCCCCCAACAAAATATTCCACCTCTCCAACAATTCAACTATTGGTGGCCAGTGGGGTTGGGGGAGGGGCTTTCTGTAGTGCTAGTATGGGTGTTGTAGGCCGAAGAGACTGGTTTCCAGAGGGCTAGTATGAACATTGTGGGCCGAATGGATTCTTGGACTCCCAGCTCAGTCACTCACGGCTGGCGAACTCACAGTTCAGTCACTCATGGCTGGTGGACTCAGTTCAGTCACTCACGGCTGGTGGACTCACAGTTCAGTCACACGGCTGGTGGACTCACAGTTCAGTCACTCATGGCTGGTGGACTCACAGTTCAGTCACTCACGGCTGGTGGACTCACAGTTCACTCATGGCTGGTGGACTCACAGTTCACTCATGTCATGGCTGGTGGACTCACCGTTCAGTCACGCACGGCTGGTGGACTCACCCATCACTCACACACCCACCCACCCTCCATCACACACACCCACACACACACACATACCCTCCAGGACATATGACAGTAAAACTCTTTGATTATACCCACACCCGATTTCTGGACTGAGCGCGGCCTTGGACTCGGGTCCGACTTCTGGACTCGGGTCCGATTTCCGGACCGAGCGCGACCTCCGGACCGAGCGCGACCTCCGGATTCACACACACACACACACAGGGGCTTTATTCTACTCGCACCTTCATGGTGACTGACAGGAGAGAAGACCAATCAGGGCTCTCGCTTAACTTTTTTTCCCTGTTGCCAGCAGGGCAACCTCGGCAGCTTTTTAGGTTGCCAAATGACAGTTTAGGTGGTCATTTATGACGGCTTGCATGACACGTGCGGTAATGTGCTCGGACGAAGTGCGTAGTTACCAGTCGGAATTATGGTCAATGAAGCATTCACATATTATTTCTGCTTCAAATAAAGTCACAAACTAAACATATTCACCAATCAAGACATGATATATACCACAATGACATGCAGCAAAATTACAATACAATATCTCATCTCTTTTTACATGTTGCAATGAATGCAATTTCTTCTATCGCTTTCCACTTCCAAACAAAAATATGGTTATTCAGCTTATATGATCAAACTCGGTGAGACCAAGCGCAGGCTTGGCGATCGCTTCGCACAACACCTCCACTCAGTTCGCAATAACCAACCTGATCTCCCGGTGGCTCAGCACTTCAACTCCCCCTCCCATTCTGAATCTGACCTTTCTGTCCTGGGCCCACCGCAAATTGGAGGAACAGCACCTCATATTTTGCTTGGGTAGTTTACACCCCAGCGGTATGAACACTGGCTTCTCCAATTTCAGGTAGTCCTTGCTTTCTCCCTCCTTCCCCTCCCATTCCCAGCTCTCCCACAGCCTACCGTCACCACCTCTTCCTTTTTCTTCCCGCCCCCCCCACCCTTCCCGACATCAGTCTGAAGAAGGGTCTCGAACCGAAATGTCGCCTATTTCCTTCGCTCCATACGTGCCGCCTCATCTGCTGAGTTTCTCCAGCATTGTTGTCTACCCATTCACACAAGTTCTGTTATCCCACTTTCCTCATCCACTCCCTGCACATTAGGGGCAATTTTACAGAGACAAGTTAACCTACAAAGCCAATGCGTCTTTGGGATGTGGGAGGAACCCACATGCTTCCAGGGAGAATGTGCAAATTCAACACAGACAGTGCCCGAGAACAGGATCGAACACAGATCTCTGGCGTGTGAGGCAGCAAGTCCACCAGCTGTGCCACTATATTTTATTTTCCAACACACAAAAAATTATACATTGATAACTTTGGTTACTAAAAAAAGAAACTATCCATTTTCAGTCTTAAATCTCCAAGTGACGCTATGTCCCCATTTACAGCTACAGTATGCTTTAATTCAGTTCAAGGCTATTGGGGCAGTACATTGGCCATATATTTGCTGCCTAAAATTGCCAGAGACCCGGAATTGATCCTGAATATGGGTGCTGTCTGTATGGAGTTTTGTTTTCTCGTTTATAACATTGTTTACAGAGTACTATGTTTACATATTCTGTTGTGCTGCTGCAAGTAAGGATTTCATTATTATAACTGGGACGCGAGAGAATAAAACACTGTTGACTTACGTCACTGATGTGTGGGATAGAACTAGAGTACGGGTGATCGGTGGTCGGCGTGGACTCGGTGGGCCGAAGGGTCGGTTTCCACGCTGTATCTTTAAATTAAACTAAAAACACTACAACCAGAGGAAATGTAAAGAAGGGTTTCTACCCGAAACGTCACTCCATTTTTTTCTATCCAGAGATGCTGGCTTCTCCATGGAGTTCCCCCACACATTTAAAGCATGGAATAATCTTCACCCTACCATAGGTACCAATCAGACGCAACTAAATTTAAGGTAGCTTTTTTTTCCCCAAAAACCCTTTTTTGCTTAAGTCTACCTGGAGTCAAGAGAATTTTATTGTCATGTGTCCCAGATAGGGCAATTAAATTAGTGCTTGCTGTAGCACAGCAAAATATGTAAACATAATACAGAACAGGAGATAAAAGTTCAGTGTGTCTATATACTATTGACCATATATATACACAATAAATAAACAGATAAAATGCAATAGGCTGTTATTTTTCAGAGTTTGGTGGTGGTGGGTCCACCAGTTTAAATTCCATTTTGAATATTTTTGGAGGACAAGGAAAGCAAGAAGCAAGAGTTACTCCAGCTCCAGGGAGTGATTCTGCGCTGTTCTTTAAGGTGAGGCAACGACCGGACAGCAATGGCGGCCAGAACTCCCACTATGCAAAGGGAGGTAGAAAGTGGCCGACGCTGACTAGTTGCCGTGGCAGTGCGCATGTGCGGGGCCTCACATGCGCACAACCTCGGCCGATGATGTGCTGGCCCCGGCAGTGCGCATGTATAAGGTGGCCGGCTGTGCCGAGCGGAGACCTGAGATCCGAGCCAAGAGCCTAGCGCCGAGTGGAGAGCTAGTGCAGAGAACCTGGTGCCGAGCCGAGAGCCTAGAGCTAACGCCGAGCAGGAGAGCCGAGACCCGGACACGGATGGCGGGCGGGTGTCCCGGTTGCTTGCCAAGCCGGGCAAAATGGCATGGCTTTTAGGTTGCCCGGCGGGACTAAGTTGCCATTGGCACCCGGGTAACCGCTAATTTCGAGCCCTGCCAATCTCACGATTTCTTAAACCTTCATAACTTTTCTATTATTTCACCGATCGGAACAAAACTTGGTGTGCTTGGAGCAGAGGAGAACGGTGAGTGGTGAGGAAGGTGGCGAAAAGATCCTAGCGATGTAGGGTAGCGTTTTTGTGCAAATGTAATTACAAGGCAGTGGTCAAGATGAGAGTTTTAGTAATAGTATAGATATATATACATACCCGCTGAGTTACTCCAGCATTTTGTGTCTACCTATCATATAAGTACACATACATACACACTCATATATCTACATACACACATATTCAAAAAACAAATAGTGGTACAATAATAATAATAATAATAATAATAATAAATTGTAGTTCAGAGCTTATTTGAGGTTGTAGTGTTTAATAGCCTGATGGCTGTAGAGAAGAAGCTGTTCCTGAACCGGGAAGTTAGTTTTCAGGCTCCTGTACCTTCTTCCCGGTGGCAGTGGTGAAATGAGTGTGTGGCCAGGATTGTGTGGGTCGCTGATGATGCTGGCTGCCTTTTTGAGGCAGCGACTCCAATAGATCCCTTCGATGGTGGGGAGGTCAGAGCCAGTGATGGACTGGGCAGTGCTCACAACTTTTTGCAGTCTTTTCTGCTCCTGGATGTTCCAAGTTGCCAAACCAGGCCATGATGCAACCAGTCAATATGCTCTCTACTGTACACCTGTAGAAGTTCAAGAGAATCCTTGTTGACATACCGAATCTCCTTAATTTACTCAGGAAGTAGAGGCGTTGATGTGTTTTATTTATAATTGCATCAATTCTGGGTCCAGGAAAGATTATCCTTTATTGTCATTCAGACCTTTCGGTCTGAACGAAATTTCGTTACCTTGCAGTCATTACTCCACCAGTCATAACTCCATTTATCAACTATAATAAAAAAACAAAAACACACAATAAACACATATTTAACATCCACCACAGTGAGTTCACCAGGCACCTCCTCACTGTGGTGGAAGGTAAAAGTCTTAGAGTCTCTGTCTTCTTCCCTCCTTGTTCTCCCTCTGCGCTGAGGAGATCCAGGCCTCCGATGCTACTGTCCACCAGGCCCGCGGCCGAGCCTCCGAAGCTGGGCTGCTGCCACCGCCGTCGCCGGAATGCCAGAGCACCGCCACAGGGCCCGCCGCTGGAACGCTGGAGCACCACAGCTCCAAAGCCAGGTCGCCGCAGGAACGTCGCTGGAGCACCGCAGCCCTGAAGCCAGGCCGCCGCTGGAGCACCGCAGCCCCGAAAGCCAGGTCGCCGCCGGAGCACCACTGCCCCGAAGCCAGGTCGCCGCCGGAGCGCTGCTGGAGCACCACAGCCCCGAAGCCAGGTCGCCGCCGGAGCACCGCGGCCCCGAAGCCAGGTCGCCGCCGGAGCGCTGCTGGAGCACCGCAGCCCTGAAGCCAGGTCGCCGCCGGAGCACCGCGGCCCCGAAGCCAGGTCGCCGCCGGAGCGCTGCTGGAGCACCGCAGCCCTGAAGCCAGGTCGCCGCCGGAGCACCGCAGCCCTGAAGCCAGGTCGCCGCCGGAGCGCTGCTGGAGCACCGCAGCCCCGAAAGCCAGGTCGCCGCCGGAGCACCGCAGCCCTGAAGCCAGGTCGCCGCCGGAGCACCGCAGCTCCGAAGCCAGGTCGCCGCCAGAACGCCGCTGGAGCACCACAGCCCCGAAGCTAGGCCGCCGCCAGAGCGCCACTGGAGCACCGCAGCCCTGAAGCCAGGTCGCCGCTGAAGCTACGAAGCCGTGCCGCCGCTGCTGGAAGCTGGAAGGCCGCCATAGCTCCAAGGCCGCCAGCTCCGCCATTAGGGCCTCAGCACAGACGGAGACGGTGACGGGGCACACGACAAGAAAAGTTGCATCCCCCCGAAGGGAGAGACTAAAACCCTGTTTCTCCAACCCTCCCCCACCCATACACAGCCTAATAAACCAAAATAATCACTAAAACAGACACAAGAAGACAAAAATAAAATAAAAAACAGACAGACTGCAGGTGAGCCGCAGCTGCCAGGCAGCGCCGCCACTTCCGAAAGACCTTCAGAAATATGCACGCCCAGAAATGTAAAGTTTTTGACCAAAATGGATTGTGGGTCCTCATCCTTCCTCTTCCAAAGTCCAGAATCAGTTCATTGGGTTTACTGATATTGAGGGCCAAGTTGTTGTGATGGCACCATTTGGTCAATCGGTCGATATTCTGACTCATCGCCAGATGCTGTCTGACCAATTTGAAATTTTCAGAAATTCTTTCCTAGACACTAGCTGTGTCAATGTGGGTAATGTACTTGAAATGATCGGCATGGAATTCTGTACAGCCTTTGACAAGTTCCCATGTGAGAGACTGGTCCAAAAGATAAGCATCCACGTGATTCAATGCCTTTTGGCACATTGTATTCAGGACAATTTGGATCCAGATTGGCTTGGAGATAAAAGGCGGTGAAGGTATCCTGTGATCAGTACAGACATCAGTGCAGTGGGCGAAATAGGAACAGAAGAAGTAAGAACCCTTGTGGGTAGAACAAAGAAACAGGAGGAGTAAAATGGACCCTGATGGGAGTTAATTACACGCCAAGATATAGGGTACAAATTATAACAGCAAATACAATTGGCATGCAAGAATGATAATGCTACAGTGGTCATGCGGGATTTTAAAATACAGAATGATTGGAAAAATCAGGTTGGCACTGGACCCCAAGAGCGGGAATTTGTAGAGTACCTACAAGATAGTTTCTTGGAGCAGTTTGTAGTGGAGCTTTGAAGGGAAAAGGCAATTCTGGATTTGGTGTTGTGTATTGAAGCAAATTTGATTAGGGAGCTAAAGGTAAATAACCCATTAGGAGGTAGACCATATGATAAAATTCAACCTGCAATTTGAGAGGGAGAAGATTGAATTGGATGTGTCGATATTACAATTCAGCAAAGGTCACAGAGGCATGAGGTTGGAGCTGGCTAGAGTTGATTAGAAAGGGACCCCAGCAGAAATGATGATGGAACAGCAATGCAGGAATTTCTGGGAATAATTCAAAAGACGCAGCATCTTTTCATTCCAAAGAGGAGGAAAGATTCTAGGGGAGAATGAGGGGACCGTGGCTGACCAGGGAAGTCAAAGACGGCATAAAACTGAAAGAGAAGGCATATAACATCGCAAAGATTAGTGGGAAACTAGAGAATTGGGAAGCTTTTAAAAAACAATGGAAGGTAGCCAAAAAGTCTGTTTAAAAGGCATAAAAGATGAAATATGAAAGTAAGCTAGCCAATAATATAAAAGAGGATAGCAAGAGTTTCTTCATATATATAGAGAGCAAGAAAGAGGCAAGAGTGGACATTAGACCGCTGGAAAATGATGTTAGAGAAGTTATAATGGGGAATAAAGAAATGGCAGAGGAATTGAAATGGTGTTTTGTATTAATCTTCACCGTGGAAGACACCAGCCATATGCATGAAATTCAAGAGTCAGGTACTGATGAAGGTGCGCCCTGGAGAAGGTGCTTGGGAAGCTGAAAGGTCTGAATGTGGATAAGTGACCTGGACTAGGTGGTCTGCACCCCAGGGTTCTGAAAAAAGGTGGCTTTTGAGATTGTGGTGGCATTACTAATGACATTTCAAGAATCACTAGAGTCACGAGTGGTTCCAGACAATTGGGAAATTGCAAATATTACTCCGCTGTTCTAGAGTCCATTATAAAGGATGAGGTTTCTGAATACATAGAAGCTCAATAAAATAGGAAGTGGTCGAAGTCAGCATGGTTTTGTGAAAGGGAGATGTTGCCTGACAAACCTGTTGGAATTCTTTGAGGAAGTAAATAGCATGATAGATAAAGGAGTCAGCAGATGTTGTTTACCTGGATTTTCAGAAGGCCTATGTTAAGGTGCTGCACGTGAGGCTACCAAAGAAGAGGAGTGCCCATGGTATCAGAGGGAAGATACTAGTATTGAGTCTGAAGAAAGGTCTCGACCCAAAACGTCACCTATTCCTTCGCTCCATAGATGCTGCCTCACCCACTGAGTTTCTCCAGCATTTTTGTCTACCTTCGATTTTTCCAGCATTTGCAGTTCTTTCTTAAACATACTAGTATGGATAGTAAATTGACTGGATGGCAAAGACAAAGAATAGCAATAAAGGAGGCTTTTTTATGGTTGGCTGCCAGTGCTCTTCACTTTACATATCAACGATTCGGATGAGGCTTTCTGGCCATATTTGCAGATGATATGAAGATAGGTGGAGGGGCAGATAGTGTAGAGAAAGCAGGGTCTCTGCAGGACTTGGACAGGTTGTGAAAATGGGCAACTAAGTGCAGGTGGAATACAGTGTAGTAAAGTATGGAGTCATGCATTTTGGTAGTGGGAATAAAGGCATAGACTATTTCCTAAATGGGGAGAGAATTCAGAAATCAGGACTTGGGAGTGCTGATGCAGGATTCCTAAAAAGGTCATTTGCAAGCCGAATAGGTAGTAAGGAATGTGAATGCAATGCTAGCATTTATTTCAAGAGGACTAGATTATAAAAATAGAGATGTAATGCTGACACTTTAAGGCACTGGTCAATTGCATTTAGGTCTATTGTGATAAAGAAGGAACTGCAGATGCTGGAAAGTCGAGGGTGCACAAAATGCTGGAGAAACTCAGCAGGTGCAGCAGCATCTATGGAGCGATGGAAATAGGTAACGTTTTGGGCCAAAACCCTTCTTCAGACGGTAAAACCCGTCTGAAGAAGGGTTTCGGCCCGAAACGTTACCTATCTCCTTCGCTCCGTAGATGCTGCTGCACCTGCTGAGTTTCTCCAGCATTTTGTGTAATCGAGGTCTATTGTTAGCCGTTTTGTGCCCCATATCTGAGAAAGGATGTGCTGGTTTTGGAGAGGGTCCAGAGAAGGTTTATGAGAATGATCCCAGGAATGATTGGGTTAACACATGATGAGTGTTTGACAGCACTGGGCCTGTACTCGCCGGAGCATAGAACAATGAGGGGAGACCGCATTGAAACTTACCAAATAGTGAAAGGCCTAGATAGAGTGGATGTGGAGAGGATGTTTCCAACTTATGGGAGCGTCTAGGACCAGAGGCCATAACCTCAAAATAAAAGGACATACCTTTAGAAAGACAATGAGCAATTTGTTTAGTCAGAGGGTGGTGAATTTGTGGAATTCAATTGATATTTTAAAGGTGGAGATTGATAGATTCTTGATTAGTACAGGTGTCAAGGATTACAGGGAGAAGGCAGGAAAATTGGGTTGAGAGGGAAAGATATATCAGCAATGATTGTATGGCGTAGTCTTGATGGGCCAAATGGCCTAATTCTTCTCCTATCACTTATAAAGTAAGTAACCTTTCCTTCAGCAGAGCTGTCCATAACCAAACAGCAAAGATGTCCACAAACAGAGAGAATATGCTTATGGGTAAAGAGTAGGATTAGTAGGGTTTATGAGAAATATTGTTTTCCACTCAAAATCTGGTAAAATCTGTTTTCTTCACTCGTTGGGCAGGAACTCCAGGATACAGATGGTGACAAATCAAGTACTGGAAAATGGGATTGGTAGATTTAGGTACTAGATGGCTGGCACAAACATGGTGGAACCAAGGACCTGTGGCCTTGTTGGATGACAAATTATTTTGTATTTTGATCAGCAGTTAGTACCATATAAAATCAAAAAAAGTACAATGGTTATTGCATTAGTTATATTTAGTAATAGTTGATTATCTCTCCAAGTCAAAATTAATTTCTAGCAAGAATAAAGCACCAAATATATTGTTAACTATCATATAATGTTAATTTAATATACAAAAATAAGAATAATAGTCAGAAATGAGCCTATCAGGCCATCTACAGTAGCATAATTACAATGGAGCAGTAATTTAAAACAGCGATGTGTAGAAATTTCTTGCCACAGCGGGTGATGAATCTCTAGAACTGTCTAACCCACAAGGTTGTGGAGGGTAGATTTTACAGTGGAGGCAAATAATTTTTTGAAAGATCAGGGAATTAGGGGTGATGTAAAACAGGCATGGAAGAGAAGCGGAAACCAACGCAGATCAGCCACGATCAAACAGCATGGTGGGGCAGCTTTGTAGGCCTATTTCATTCTTAATTTGTGTTCTTATTGGTAGAAAAATGAATACATCTCCAAATACTTACACATTGTCTCCTCGCACTATGTACAAGCCAAGTACTACTTGTTCCACACCTTGTTGTGAACTGAAAACCCGCTCGTGACTTTCATCTAGGATTAGGTTGATGGTCTGATCAAACCCCTTTAACGTACCCTACCATTAAAGTGAAACAAATAAAAGCAGTTCAAACATTTATACATGGATGTGTTCAACCCAAACTACTATTGGTTGGTTTAGCTTTATATTTTCTTAACCTGTGATTTTGAAAACAATCCTAACATTGATTCATCACAATAGATACTAGGGATGACAGTGACTATACTGTAGAGACCTATAAACCATACACTGGTGAAGAGGAATGGAATATTTGGCCACTGTGTTGGCAGAAGCAACCATCTGTTTAAAAGAGATTAGTGAGACAGGTATTTAGGCAGATAGATCATTAGATGCTGTGAGGGAAAAGGTGGAGACAGTGGTGCAGGAACATCTTTGAGGACCAGCAGCCACAAAATCCTTTTCATCAACTTACATACTAAAATATTTCATGATCAATTTCAGAGAAATTAACTATGCAATATCAATCACATGTAGTTCAATGGCAAATCAATTTACATCTTCAACTTGCAGTATGTTCTGCAACAAATCCACTGAAGGTGGGAAACAAATTCAGGCAATTAAATCTGATTTTTAATCAGTCTGCATCGTGCAACCTATTAAAGCAAAATATTTTTTTAATTGCTCAAGAATGCATAAAACTGGGGAAACTATTTTTGAGAGGTATGAACGTGTTGGCTCAAATCAGGGTTTATCTACCTTCCACTCTCACAGAATTTCCTTGCATACCAATGCTAGCTCTGAAACAGCTACTCGATTCCCTATCACCCGTAACCACTTTTTTTTTAAATTTGTTTAATTATCCTTAAGCTTTTCATTTGCAATTGAATTCTATTCATAGAACAGTTACTGGGATAATGTTATGTTATTTGTTGGGTTTCTGGGTTACTAACCAGTGGTGGTATTCCTTCTTTAGCTTATTGAAGCTAGCATCCGCAAAATGGCACATTTCCTTTTAAATTTCTTTATTCTAATGACAAAAATCCAGAGGTGGATTTTATCATAGAAAGCCATCAAAAATAACAATCACAACCGTATTTAACAATAACTTTTGGCATTTTTACCAACTAACAAATTCTACACAAAAGGGAGGGGAATCTTTTGTGTTCTCTCCAAATTTGAATTCTCTCATATCAGGAATATAATTTTCTAATTCATTAATAAGGTTTCCAATTTGAGAATTGACTTACCACAATCATCCTTCCATCTGCTGTGACCACTGCAACTGTACCTGAAGACTCTGGTTAAGATAAATCGATTTGTCTCTTCTGTTCAATCAACATTGCAGAGTATACTAACCGTGAACATTGGTTCAAATAAATCGTCATGTTCTAATACTATCCTCAGTTTCACAATTACTTCAATTGTTAGATTTCTAGGTTAACCATCAAGAAGGTGAGAAACATACTCTAAACCTTGAACAAAAACTCAATGATTCAACACTAAACTGCATTCACAACCAATCCTATTAGCAATTGCCCCCATCTAATTGGCATTCAACAGTTCTCTTTAAAACAGAATTCAAAATCTTTGTCTTCACATGCAAGTATTCCCAGGCCTTCAACAAGGCACAGTTACATAAAGTCATAATTGACCTTGCTAACATGCATCTCTCCAAACGCTACTGTTATTTATTTCTATCCCACTCACAAACTCAAATATATTTTGGACCCTAACCATTACCCCGGGATGCAGGGAACTGAATGTGATCCACTCTCAAACTCTCAGCCCTCTTAACCTTGAACAAAAACGCAATGATTCAACACTAAACTGCATTCGCAACCAATCCTATTAGCAATTGCCCCCATCTAATCGGCATTCAACAGTTCTCTTTAAAACAGAATTCAAAATCTTTGTCTTCACATGCAAGTATTCCCAGGCCTTCAACAAGGCACAGTTACATAAAGTCATAATTGACCTTGCTAACATGCATCTCTCCAAACGCTACTGTCATTTATTTCTATCCCACTCACAAACTCAAATATATTTTGGACCCTAACCATTACCCCGGGATGCAGGGAACGGAATGTGATCCACTCTCAAACTCTCAGCCCTTCACTATAAGGCATGGTCTGACCCCAGATGCTCAATAGAACAGAGGGGGGGAACAGTGAAAGCTCCACTGGATGCAGGAGCCCGACTCCAGCTCCTCAGAACAGCTATAGCTATCCGGTTCAACTGACCAACACCTTTACCCTAATCCTACATTGACTAACAACACATAGAATCAAGGAATCATCACGGACGGAAACACACCCTACAGCCCAATTCATTCATGCTGACCAAGATGCACCCACATCTAAGCTAGTCCCATTTGCATGCATTTGGCCCATATCCCTCTGAACCTTTCCTATCCATGTACCTGTCCAAGTGTCCTTTAAATGATGTTGTATCTGCCTTAACCACCTCTTCTGACAGCTCATTCCATACGCCCACCACCCTCTGAGTGAAAAAGTTGTCCTTCAGGTTCCTATTATATCTTTCCCCCTTCACCATAAACCCATGTCTGGTTCTCGACTCTCCCACTGTGGGCATCAATCCAATTTATTCCTCTCATGATTTTATACACCTCTATAAAATTACCTCTTAGCCTCCTGTGCTCCAAGGAATATTGTTCAAGCTTACTTGTTCAAGTAAGTGTTCGGCACGGACTAGAAGGGCCGAGATGGACTTTTTCTGTGCTGTAATTGTTATATGGTTATATGATTGCCCAACCTCTCTTATAGCTCAGGCCCTCAATCCTAGCAACATCCTTGTAAATCTTCTCTGCACTCTTTCCAGATTAATGACATCCTTCCGATAGCAGGGCGACCAAAACTGAACACAATACTACAAATGTGGCCTCACCAATGTCTTGTACAATTGTAACATAACATCCCAACGTCTATACACAACCTGACCGATGAAGCCAATGCACCAAAAGTCTTCTTGACTACCCTATCTACCTGTGACGTTATTTTTTGGCAACCACACTTCTCGGATCCCTCTGCTCTACAATTCCCAGGGCCAGACCTTTCACTGTGAAGGTCCTGCCCTGGTTAGACTTCCCAAAATGCAACATTTCACACTTATCTGCAGTAAACTCCATTCTCCAGCCCACCTGCCCAGTTAATCATAATCCTTTTGTAATTTTTGATAACCATCTTCACCGCCTACCACATACTTTAGTATCACTAGCAAACATTAATCAGGCCTTGCATGTCTCATCTAAATCGTCAATATAGACAATATCCTCTTGGACATCTTTTTGTACTACAATGAACACGTTTTCCAATTGTGTATTATAGAGTGTGGATACAGGCCCTTCAACCCAACTTGCCCACACGGACCAACATTTCCCATCAACACTTGCCCGCGTTTGGCCCACATCGCTCTAAGCCTGTCCTATTCAGTTACTTGTCTAGTAGTGTCTTAAACATTGCGATAGCCCGTCTCAACTACGTTCTCTGGCAGTTCGTTCCATACCGTCCTTTGTGTGAAATAGTTACCCCTCAGATTCCTATTATATTTTCCCCCTTCACCTTAAACCTGGTTCTCAATTCCTCCACTCTGGGAGATACTCTGTGCATCTACCCAATCTATTCCTCTCATGATTTTATATACAACTCATGATCACCACTCATCTCCTGCACTCCAAGGAATAATCAGCCTGCTCAACCTCTCCATTGAGCTCAGACCCTCGATTCTTGACAACATCCTCGTAAATCTTCTCTGCAACCTTCCCAACTTGACATCTTTCCTTGACAATATGGTGTCCAGAACTGAACACAATAATCTAAATGCAGCCTCACCCACATCTTATAAAAATGACCTCAAAAACTTATACTCTGACTGATGAAGTCCAATGTGTCAAAGGCCTTTTTGACCACCCTATCTACGAGTGACACCACCTTTATGGAACTATGTACCTGCATGCATAGGGAGGTTTCACGGCAGTCGGGTCACGACCCATCACCCTGTTGCTACGCTACGCCAACTGGAGTACACGCGATGAACTGCAGGTAAGCACTTACCATTGTTTCCAGCGTAGCGGGCCCGTTAAAACCCACCAAAATGGTCACTTTTTGTGCTGTAAATAATTATGGAAATCGAGATAAGCGTGAGAGACATTTAGCCTACTTCAGAATTCCATAAGTGAGGAGAAATAACAGTAGATAGAAGCGAGAGCTGAAGTGACAACAACAGCCAAAGTGCTTGGCGAACATTGGCCGTTTACTGCATTTCATCAACTAAGGCATTATTTGTGTTTTTTTCTTGATTCCTTTGGCATCTAAAAGGTTTCAGAAGTGATAAATCTGGCTGTAAATTTTTTAAATCGCCCATGGTTCTCTAAAGTGGGTTTTTACATACAAAACGAAAACACCTCTGAAGCAAAATTTATAGCCAGATTTATCACTTCTATGCCTTACTGTTGATGAAATAACAATTACAGCACGGAAACAGGCCCTCTCGGCCCTTCCATGCAGTGAGCAAACGTGATAATTCCCAATATTTTAAATTCCAATATCTGCACGACCAATGTTCGCCAAGCACTTTAGCTGTTGTTGTCCCTTCATCTCTCGCTTTTCTTTACCTTCATTTCGCTTCACTATTCGAATTCTGAAGTTGGGTACGTGTCTCTCACGCTTACCCCGACTTCCACAATTTTTTACATCGCAAAAATTCAATATTTTGACAGTTTTTACCAGGTAGGAAAGTATGCGTTTCTTGCATTAATAACATATACCAGAAGTTACGGATATCCTCCAGATGGATTGAGCGGCTCCGTGCGTCAAGCCCTATGACCCAGTGACCTTACGTGCAACCCCCCCTATAGATCCCTCTGCTGTACAAGACCCCAGAGTCCAACCATTTACTGTGTAGGTTACACCTTCCAAAATGCAATACCTTACATTTCCCTGTATCAAATTCAATCAACAATTCTTCAACCCACTTGGCCAATTGATCAAGATCATGCTGCGATTTTTGACAACCATCTTCACTATCTGCAATGCCACCTCCTTTTGTACCATCTGCAAATTTGCTAATCATGCCATGCACATTCTCATCCAAATCACTGATATAGATGACATACAGTAATGGGCCCAGCACCGAACCCTGAGGCACACCACGAGTCACAGGCCTTCATCTTCAAAAACTCAATCTGATTCCTGAGGCACGGCCTCCCACAAACAAAACCACGCTATCGCAACTCAGCCCTTGTCCATCTCAATGCATGTATATACTACCCCTCAGAATGTTCTCGAGTAACTTTCCAACTACTGATCACTGGCCAACAGTTCCCAGCCTTTTCCATGCAGCCCTTCTTGAATAGAGGCACATTTGCCACCTTACTTTCTTCCAGCACTTCTCCTGTACTTAATGACAACCGTAAATTTCAGTCTGGGCTCCTGCAATTTCCCCTCCAGTTCCCCACACTAATTTATATTACTCCAGATTTTTGTGTTTATCTTATGTTTGTATCCGTTTGTCTGAAGCCACATGCATGTGATGCTGCTGCAAGCAACGTTTTCATTGTACCTGTACCTCACTGTCCTCCAGACAGTAAACTCACTCAATTTGACCCTGGGGTGCAGGACACTGACCCTGGCCCATCACCATGACCCTGGGGTGCAGGACACTGACCCAAGCCCCTCATCATGACCCGAGGGCGCAGGACATTGACCCCCCCAGCCCGATTGTGACCCCAGGATTTAGGACACTCACCCGCGCCCCTCATCGTGACCCCGGCCCGGCCTCCGGCTGTGGGCCCGGCCCTGTGTCGACAGCCGGACCTTCGGCCCCGGTCGCTGTCCAAGCACTAGGCCGGTACATGCCGGTGATCCGGCCCCCGCCGCCCCCGATCGCTGCCCTGCCCCGGCCGGTGCCGATGCCCTCGCCGCCGGGTCCTGCTCTCAACCACCATCGCCGCCGGTACCCACGCTGGCCCCTGCCTCTGCCCTCCCCCCTCGGCCCCAAGCCCGGTCCCTGCCTCCGTCCGTTGCCCGCCGGTGCCGGTCCCTGCCCCTAGCACTGGCCCGATGCCGGCCCAAGCATCCCGGTCCCCCCCCCCCCCCCCCACCCCGGTCCCCCCCCGGGGGCCCGGTGTCCGGGCGCCGCCAAGGATACGATTGATGTAGTTCTCGAGAGCCGACGTCATGGCGGCGCGAGCGGCGGCCGTTCCCGCTCACTGGCGGCGCGCGGCCCCGAGCAGCCAACGGCCGAGCGCGCGCCCCGCCCCCGCCCCGCCCCCGCCCCGCCCCCGCCCCCGCCCCGCCCCGCCAGGCGGCTCCGTGGGCGGCAGATGCACGTTACACGGTGTGGAGCGGCAGCCCAGTGCCTCAGGTAGCCTCGCTCCTCGTTCTGGACCCTCTTTAATCTTCTTTCCATTGAAGACTACTTTAACTATATTAATTGCCATGTATATCTGTCCATTCAACTTCGTTGGAAGCGAATATCGAGAGGGATATCGGCACCTTTCCTATCCCATGTATCTCCCTAAATGTTTTTAAATGGTGTAATTGTACCCACCTCTGCCACTTCCTCTGGCAGCTCGTTCCACATACCCACCTTATGTTTAAAACGTTATCCCTAAATCTATGTCCGCTAGATTTAGTCTCCCCAACCCTGGGAAAAATATTGGGGTCATTCATAAAATGATGAGAGTTTGGCGAGTCGGAGACGGTAAGTTGGTTTGAATTGTTTTCTTTTAACGAGACAACCAAATTTACAATGTGTGTGGGGCACTAGACTGACGGTTACAGCAAAAAAAAACTGCCAATAGAACACCTGCGCTCATGAAACTCCTCCGGCCAATCACGAGGGTTCGATTACCCAGAGCCACCACCTGGTGGCGCTACAGGACCCCCCTCCCCCCAGAACTCGAGGAGCGAAACCGAGCAGGGAGCCGGACAGAGCGACCCGAACGCATGGTAACCGGGGCAGGGGCGGACGTAACAACAGGGGCTGGCAAAACAGAACCAGAAAAATGGGGCTGGTGCAACAGGGACAACCGGATCGGGTGAAACAAGCACCACTGGTGCAGCGGGATCGGCCGATGCCAGGGCTGCGCGACCACCACCTGACTATCCACGTCCACATGAGACGGCTTCAGCTGGGCGACAGAGACTATGTCCTCACGGCCCCACATGTCCAACGTAAACGTAGCGAGACCAGCACACAACAACGGCCCCTCGTAAACCCGCTGGAGCGGAGATCGGTGGGTATCCCTGCGAACAAAAACAAACAGACAATCTCGCAGACCCGACGGGCATGTGCACGGCAGACAAACCGTGCCGCGAGGTGGGTACCGGAGCCAGTCCGCCGATTCGATCATGAAGGTTCGCCAGAAACGCCGGAGCAGAGTTCACCTGCCCCCGGACAGCCGGGAGAAAATCGGCAGGCACGTGGAGGGCCGAGCCGTACACAAGCTTAGCAGATGAAGCACCTAAGTCGTACCTGGGGGCGGTTCGGATGCCGAGCAGCACCCACGACAACTGGTCTACCCAGTCCGGGCCCGTGAGCCAAGTCTTCAATGCCGACTTGAGATGGCGATGAAAGCGCTCGACGAGCCTATTGGCCTGTGGGTGATAAGCGGTGGTGTGGTGCATCCGCGCCCCAAACAACTGCAAGAGCGGACCACAAGGAGGATGTAAACTGGGCCCCCCGGTCAGTAGTGATGTCAGAGGGAAACCCGAACCGGGCTATCCAGTTGGCCGCGAGAGCCCGAGCGCAGGCCGCGGTGGAGGTGTCTGAAAGTGGAATAGCCTCAGGCCACCTGGTGAATCGATCCACGATTGTGAGCAAATGAATGGCACCACGAGACGTCGGCAACGGGCCCAACAAGTCGACGTAGATGTGCAGAAACCGGGCAGCCAGGATGGCGAAATCCTGCACCGTGATCCGCGTGTTCTGTTGGACCTTGGAGGTCTGACATGGGAGGAAGGAGCGGGCGTGGGCTGCCACCTGCTTGCGAAGCCCTTGCCAGACAAATTTGGCAGCAATCATTGCAGAGGTTGCCCGGATGGATGGGTGGGCCAAACCGTGGATGATGTCGAAGACCAGTGTTGCCATTGTGCAGGCACAACGGGGCGAGGTCAACCCGTGGAGACGTCACAGACGACCACCGTGCCCAAGGGCCCACACGGGACCTCGGCTAACCGTAGGCCAGAGACAGCAGTATGGTAGGCCGACATTCCAGCGTCCAGGCGTTGTGCCACAGTCAGCTCCTCGTAGTCCATGCCATGGCACATGGCTGAGACAATAGGAACCTCGGGACGGGACAAAGCGTCGGCGACAGTGTTGTTTTTGCCTGCGATGTGCTGCATGTCCGTGGTGAACTCCGAGATAAAGGCCAGGTGCCACTGCTGGCATGCAGACCATGGGTCAGACAGCTTGCCTAAGGCGAACGTGAACGGTTTGTGGTCGGTGTACACGGTGAAAGGGCGGCCCTCCAAAAAGTAACGAAAGTGCCGAATGGCCAAGTATAATGTTAGGAGCTCCCTGTCAAAGGAGCTGTAATTGCGCTCGGGAGCCCGCAGCTGACGGCTGAAGAAAGCCAGCGGCTGCCAGCGGCCATCGATCTGCTGCTCGAGCATGCCGCCCACAGTCATGTCAGAGGCATCAACGGTGAGGGCCGTCAGGGTGGAGGCTCGCGGGTGGACCAACATGGTGTCATTGGTCAGAGCTGCTTTGCATCCTCGAACGCCGCGTCAGCTTCGGCGGACCAAACGAGCTCCTTCGGCTTGCCCGCGAGCCACTGGAAAAGGGGCCGCATGACTCGGGCTGGTGCCGGCATGAAACGGTGGTAAATGTTTACCATGCTTACGAATTCCTACAACCTCTTCACAGTGCCTGGCCGGAGGAACTGCCGAATTGCCTCCAATTTCGAGGGTAAAGGGGAAGCGCTTCGAGGTGTCACACTTTGCCCCAGAAAGGAGATAGAACGAAGGCCGAATTGGCACTTCGCGGGGTTGATAATAAGGCCTTGGTCCAGAAGGCGCTGGAACAGGATCCGCAGGTGTGCGATGTGCTCCTGCTCGGTGCAGTTAGCGATCAGGATGTCGTCGAGATAGATGATGAACAGCAGACCCCTGCTGACCCTGTCCATGAGCCTCTCGAACGCCTGTGCAGCGTTCTTCAACCCAAAGGGCATCCGCAGGCATTCGAATAAACCAAACCGGGGTGATGGTCGCGGTCTTCGGGACATCCGGATCTGGTCTACCTTAGAAAAGAAGGTGGCACCCTCGAGGTGGGCGGAAAAGTTCTGAATATGGGGTGCGGGGTACCAGTCCGCTGTGGTGATGGTGTTTAGGCGCCCATAGCCCCCACATGGCCTCCACCCCCCAGATGCTTTTGAGACCATGTGCAGCGGGGATGCCCACAGGCTGTCCGAGCGCCGGACAATCCCCAAATCCTCCATGTGTTGAAACTCCTCCCGGGCAATGCGCAGTTTATCCGGTGGGCGGCAATGTGCCCGGCGTATACTGGTGGGCCCACGGTGGGAATGTGGTTGGGGGCCGTTGCGCTGAAACGGGGAGTACGGAGCTCCGGGAACCCGCAGAGGAGGGAGGCATAGGGGCCGTCGACCTCGGCGATGGCGCTGAACTGTGGGCTGGTTGGAGACGGGGGTCGCAGGTCCAAGGTACGATGCTGGAATCATGCGGCCGCTCCGTACGTCGACAAGAAGGGAGAAGGCCCGCAGGAAGTCGGCACCCAAGAGCTGCTGGGTGACATCAGCAACGTTGAACAACCACTCGTACGAGCGGGAGTTAAAGGACAGCGAGATGGTCCGCGTGCCGTAAGTTCGAATAGTGCTACGGTTAACGGCCGTGAGCGGATGACCTCGCTTACATACACGAGTGTCTTTTCCAGTCGGTAGTAGGATGCTGACGATCGCCCCAGCATCAACAAGGAAACGCCTGCCGGAGTGACGTTCGTGGTCGTAAAGGCGGTTGTTAAGGCCGATCGCGATCTCCTCTACAGACGATCGGCCGAGGCGTTTCCCTGAAACGAGCAGGGTTGGCGGCAGCTTCGGGCCTCAGCACTCCAGCGGAGGTGGTAGAAGCACCATCAGCCTTGCCTTGGTCCCCCGTACGTGGCTGCTACTCTGCGGTGCAAGTAGTTGGTGGGGCTTTGCCACAGTCTCGCTGAGGCTGCTGGCGCGAGGGCGCGGAAACCCGGCTGATTGCGCCGCCCATCTTGCTGCTTCGCCAACCGGAGTTCATCAGCCCTCTCCGCGAGCCTCATGGGGTCGGCAAAGTCGACGCCTGCGAGCATGAGGCGGTAGTCGTCCAGCAAGTGCTCTAAGAACTCCTGTTCGAAGAGCAGATATGTGTGATGGCTGTCCATCAAGGCCAGCATTTCTGCCATCAGTTGCCCAAACCATCCATGTGCAGAAGTCAGGCGGCGCGATCCCAGTGGCTGAGCCCGAACGTGCGGAGAAGTTATTCGCGAAGGCCGGCGGATTCTGGAGGAATGGCAGTAACCACAAAGCTGTCTTTTGCGGGAGAGCGTTGACGACATAAAAATATTTAGTGTCGTCGACGGCGATATTGCATAGGTGGAACTGCTCCTCGAAGTGCACGAACCAGACCTGCAGATGTTCAGGCCAGAAGACTGGCAGCTTGAGGCCATTGGCATTTTGTTGGGCGTCGGGAACGACAGCGGCTTGCATGTTCGACGTCCAATGTGGAGGTGTCCGGGTCACCAATTTGGCGAGTCAGAGACGGTAAGTTGGTTTGAATTGTTTTATTTTAACGAAACAGCGAGCCAACGAGAGTCGATAAAACAACCAAATTTACAATGTGGCTTCCACAAGTGTGGGCGCTAGACTGACAGTTACAGCAAAAAAAGCTGCCAAAAGAACACCCGTGCTCATGAGACTCCTCTAGCCAATCACAAGGGTTCGATTACCCAGAGCCACCAACCGGGTGATGCTACAGCAGTGGGGAAGAACTGTGTCCTGAGTCTGATAGTGCTTACTTCATGCTCCTGCATCTTTTGACAATAGGAGTGGGGAGCTGAAGGAATGACCAGAATCAAGCTCTGAGGAAGGGTCTCGACCCGAAACGTCACCCATTCCTTCTCTCCAGAGATGCTGTCTGTCCCGCTGAGTTACTCCAGCATTTTGTGTCTATCTTAAGTCTCTGATTCTGTTGGCTGCTTTTCTGAGGCAGCATGCAATGTAGAAGGAGTCGATGGTGGAGAGTCTGATCGATATGTAGGAAGGAACTATAGATGCTGGTTTAAACCAAAGATAGACATAAAAAAGCTGGAGTAACTCAGCCGGACAGGCAGCATCAGTTCCCCTCACCCATCATAGATGAGGCCCTCACTCGTGTCTCCTCAGTACCCTGCTGCTCTGCCCTTGCTCTCCCTCCCCCTAGTTGCAACAGAAACAGAGTCCCTCTAGTCCTTAACTTCCATCCCATCACATGCAGCACATAATGCTTTGAAACCACCTTCAACGGGATCCCATCACTAGCCGCACTTTCCCATCTCCACCCCTTTCCGCCTTCCGCAGAGACTGTCCCCTCCACAACTCCCTGGTTAACTCATCCCTTCCCACCCAAGCCCCCCCCCCCCCCCCCCCCCCCCATGTACCTTCCCCTGCAATCGCAGGAGATGCAACACCTATCGCTATACCTCCTCCCTTGACTCTGTCCAGGGACCCCGACAGTCCTTTCAGGTTAGGCAGAGGTTCACATGCACCTCATCTCCTGTATCCGTTGTTCAAGATGTAGACTCTTATACATTGGCGAGACCAAACGCAGACTGGCCGATCATTTCGAGGAACACCTTCACTCAGCCCTCTTGAACCAACCTGATCTCCCAGTTGCTGGACACTTATTCTCCTTCCTATTCCTATACAGATCTTTCTGGCCTCGATCTCCTCCATTTGTCAGAGAGAGGATAGTTGGTTTCGAGTTTGACAAACCAACTAAGGAGGTAGCGTATAAAGCACTTGTCCACCCACTGTTGGAATATTGCCAGACAATATGGGACCCTCACCAGAAAAACAATATTGACACCCTTGACGAGGTTCAGACGTGTGCAGTCTGGTTTGTTAATAACGACTACTCAAGACAGTCAAGTCTTTCCGATATGTTAAATCGCCTTGGCTGGGAGTCGCTGGAGTCCAGATGCACCAAAGCCCGCTTATGTACTGTCTACAACGAGACTCATGGCATCATCCCCAGTATCATATATCACCTCATTCAATCCAATACCCAGAAATCTACAAGTCAGTCCTCATGTCACTTTATTTATACTAGAATTAGAGCAAACAAAAATACCTATCTACAGCCATTATATCCATGTACAATCCCAGAGTGGAACATCCTTCCTGACACCACCAGGTGTGCACCAACCTTGTCGCTCTTCAAGTCACAGCTCGACAACTTAGACATGGTTCATCTCACCAAACTTGCCCACATAAAAATCTAAATAACCCTTTTGCAACCAGTGCCCATGTGAGCGTAACCTGCGCGAGATAGCCCAGCTGTTGGCGGTTGTGCAGTAAACAAGCAGAAGCAGAAGCAGAAACGCAAATTGGAGGAACAGCATCTCATATTTCGCTTGGGCAGCTTACAACCCAGTGGTATGAATTTTGATTCCTCTCACTTCAGGTAGCCCCGGCATTCCCTCTCTATCCCTCCCCCAGCCAAGTCGCACTAGATTCTCATTTTCACCCTACAAACAACTTACAATGGCCTGTTTCCTTTATCATCGTTACTTTTTTGCATATCTTTCATTCATTGTTCTTTATCTCTCTACATCACAGTCTATATCTCTCATTTCCCTTATTCCTAACCAGTCTGAAGAAGGGTCTTGACCCGAAATGTCACCTATTCCTTCTCTCCAGTGAAGCTGCCTGCCTCGCTGAGTTACTCCAGCTTTTTGTGTCTCGCTGGAGTCAAGTCAAGAATCAAGAGTGTTTTATTGTCATATGTCCCGGACGGGACAATTAAATTCTTACTTGCTGCAGTACAACAGAATACGTGAATATGTAAACATTGTATATAGCGGGGGGGAAAAAGAAAAAGTTCAATAAATAACAAATATAGTGCAAATATAGAGAGAAGAATGGGTGACGTTTCGGGTCGAGACCTTTCTTCAGACTGGTTAGGGATTAGGGAAACGAGAGAAATAGACGATGATGTAGATACGAAACGACTATAAAGTAAACAGGCCATTAGCTGTTTGTTGGGTGAAAACGAGGAGCTTGTATGATTTGGGTGGGGGAGGGATAGAGAGAGAGAGGGATTGCCAGGGTTACAAAGTTGGAGAAATCAACATTCATAACCACTGGTCTGTGTGATGGACTGGGCTGCATCCACTACTCTAGTTCTTGCACACTTGGACACAGCTGGTCCCAAACCAAGCTCTTATGCAACCCAACAGTATGCTTATTATGCATCCAAAGACGTTTGTAAAAGTCATTGGACATGTGAAATTTCTTCAGTCTTGTGCGGAAGTAGTGGCATTGGTGTGCCTTCTCAGCTGTCGCTTCAATATGATTGTCTATTCACATTTGAAGTAAGGGAGGTCCTGTTTGATATGGGATGCCAAAACTACCTATCACTAATGATGACCAGATTATATTTGACCAGACAACATTTAAGTAACATCTGGACAGCACCTGAACAAACTATGAAGTGCTATTATCGGTTTCAGTTTAGTTTATTGTCACGTGTACCAAGGTACAATGAAAACATTTGTTGTGTGCTATCCAGTCAGCAGAAAGACAATACACTATTACAATCGAGCCATGCGGTGTACAGTGAATTACAATGTATTACAATACATTTGTGTGATGGTCTGGGCTGCGTTCATAATTCGCTGCATTTTCTTGCGGTCTTGGATGGAGCTGTTCCCTAACCAGGCTGTGATGCATCATGTTAAAATGCTTTCTATGGTGCATTTGTGGAAGTTGATGAGAGTTGTAGGGGACATGTCGAACTTCCTACAGTGGCTTGCAAAAGTTTTCATACTCCTTGAACTTTTCTACATTTTGTCACTTTACAACCACAAACGTAAATGTATTTTATTGGGATTTTATGTGATAGACCAACACAAAGTGGCGCATAATTGTGAAGTGGAAGGAAAATGATACATGGTTTTCAAATTTTTTTACACATAAAAAACTGAAAAGTGTGGCGTGCAAAAGTATTCAGTCCCCTTTACTCTGATACTGCTAAATAAAATCCAGTGCCACCAATTGCCTTCAGAAGTCACCTAATTAGTAAATAGAGGCCACTTGTGTGTAATCTAATCTCAGTATAAATACAGCTGTTCTGTGAAGGCCTCAGAGGTTTGATAGAGAACATTAGTGAACAAACAGCATCATGAAGCCCAAGGAACACACCAGACAGGTCAGGGATAAAGTTGTGGAGAAGTTTAAAACAGGGTTAGGTTATAAAAAATTATCCCAAGCTTTGAACATCTCACGGAGCACTGTTCAATCCATCATCCAAAAATGGAAAGAGTATGGCACAACTGCAAACCTACCAAGACATGGCCGTCCACCTAAACTGACAGGCCGGGCAAGGAGAGCATTGATCAGAGAAGCAGCCAAGAGGCCCATGGTAACTCTGGAGGAGCTGCAGAGATCCACAGCTCAGGTGGGAGAATCTGTCCACAGGACAACTATTAGTCGTGCACTCCACAAATCGGCCTTTATGGAAGAGTGGGAAAAAGAAAGCCATTGTTGAAACAATGCCATAAGTAGTCCCGTTTGCAGTTTGCTACAAGCCATGTGGGGGACACAGCAAACATGTGGAGGAAGGTGGTCTGGTCTGATGAGACCAAAATTTAAGTTTTTGGCCTAAATGCAAAACGCTATGTGTGGCGGAAAACTAACACTGCACATCACCCTGAACACACCATCCCCACTGTGAAACATGGTGGTGGCAGCATCGTGCTGTGGGGATGCTTTTCTTCAGCAGGGACATGGAAGCTGGTCAGAGTTGATGGGAAGATGGATGGAGCCAAATACAGGGCAATCTTGGAAGAAAACCTGTTAGAGTCTGCAAAAGACTTGAGACTGGGGCAGAGGTTCACCTTCCAGCAGGACAACAACCCTAAACATACAGCCAGAGCTACGATGGAATGGTTTAGATCAAAGCATAGTCATGTGTTAGGATGGCCCAGTCAAAGTCCAGACCTAAATCCAATTGAGAATCTCTGGCAAGACTTGACAATTGCTATTCACAGACGCTCTCCATCCAATCCGACTGAGCTTGAGCTATTTTGCAAAGAAGAATGGGCAAAAATTTCAGTCTCTAGATGTGCAAAGCTGGTAGAGACATACCCCAAAAGACTTGCAGCAGTAATTGCAGCGAAAGGTGGTTCTACAAAGTATTGACTTAGGGGGGGCTGAATACTTTTGCACGCCACACTTTTCAGTTTTTTATTTGTAATAAAATTTGGAAACCATGTATAATTTTCCTTCCACTTCACAATTATGCACCACTTTGCATTGGCCTATCACATAAAATCCCAATAAAATACATTTACATTTGTGGTTGTAACGTGACAAAATGTGGAAAAGTTCAAGGGGTATGAATACTTTTGCAAGCCACTGTAAGCTTCTAAGGAAGTAAAGGTGTGCTTTCTTGATTGTTGCTTCAACATGGGTAGTCCAGGAGAAGTTGTTGATGATATTGACTCCAAGGAATTTGAAGTTTTATTAAATATGGATAGGTACTTAATGTTCAACATAGGTGAGCTGTTTGATTATGTATCAATAACCAAACAGGAACTGGACACTGGAAATATCAATAGATCAGGGATATCACTTTTAAGATTCGGCTGCACTTCAGAAAACGAAAGACATTTTTGAAGAGGTGATTAAAATAATGGAGAGAAAATATCCATTAATCATATGGACTGCCAGTACAGTATTTGATAACATCTTTTACAGGCTGCATGAATCTGAGAGTGAAGTATCACAGCTCCAGAAAACTGGGAGGAACACAGGGCAGAGCCAAGAATGCCAGTTCTTGATCCGGAGACAGCAATTTCATGAAAAAAAGATCAACTGGAATCTTAAAATGTCAAGCAACAATATTTTGATAAAGAAGGAACTGCAGATGCTGGAAAATCGAGGAAACACAAAAGGCTGGAGAAACTCAGCGGATGCAGCAGCATCTAAGGAGCGAAGGAGATAGGCTACGTTTCGGGTCAAGACCCTTCTTCAGACTCAACAATATTGCCTGATTCTCCACAACAGAAACCAGCAGCCTATAGAGATAAAGAACCATATCTCAGTCCTGGGCAAGTACAGAAGTTACTGTTTTCAGTGAACAAACTGAAACTAACTGTGATGTGACTCTAGACCATATTCTTTATAATTGAAATAAAATGGGATGTTGTGTGGACCAGGTGGCCTATTCTTGGGTTCTTTGACATTGTACATGTTAACAGTTTCAAGGTTTCAAGGTCAGTTTATTGTCACATGTACCAATTAAGGTACAATTAAGGTACAGTGAAAAGAAATTCCAAGTTACCATACAGGCCATACTAAGTCGAGGCGAAAAGCAACAAAGACACACATAAGTTTAACTACATAAAAGTAACCTGCTTTGTATGAAACTTATCCATCCACAGCTTGCGACCATTGCAACATTCATGGCTGATGCCATTTCCCTTCCTCACTCTGATGGAAGGCAATCAGTAACTGGATTCACAACTTTTGGCCAAAAACGTCTGGACTTCCTCTTTGTTGTCCCGCGGACGGGGCAGTCAAACCATCCATAGTCGAGGCGATCAAGAAAGCCCCCACAGCTGTCAATCGAAGCACAATACCTTTTGTAATCATCATAAAATGGATTATAAGTATTTGAAAAAGGCTCCACAACCCTCTGGGCAGAGAATTCCAGAACCACTAGATTCACGACTCCGTAAGAAGAAATCCATTCTTCCTACCTTGTTTTAAATAGAGACTTGTCAATGCACACAGATGAGTTGAAATTGTATGAACTATTAGGAATTGAATACTTTAACTGACAAGGCACAGTAGATTCTTTGCTTCCTGACAGCCTTGATCCACGGCTCCCCCATTTTTGTGCACGTGGCTTGCTGACCATTCCATTGTTCCTCCCCCTCCTTCACGGTGGTCCTCCACGCTCTCATCGACTGTCGGCCACGGGTCGACTCGCAAGGCAATGCTGCTACCACGAGCCTTCACCACCGCTGAGGCCCCATCGTCGCGAGGCCTCACCGCTGTCGACACCCCACTTCACCCCTCCGTGGTGCCGACCCGGCCATTTGTTTAAGTGTTTCAACAAATGAAAGTTGTTAATATCCTAATGTTAAGTAATGGAAATAACATGACTCACAATGAAAATGTTCAATGGAATATACTATATACTTAAGAATTATTTTTGAACTGAAGTTTTTTGCACAGATTCCTTAGGTACAGATAGAATAAAAAATCAGCTGAAAACAAGACATGCGTGCAGAAAGAGAAATAAATCCATAATAGTGCATGAAGTGGACTATCGTGTTCATTGTCCAGGTAGGATTAGTGCTGTACAGGTTGATTCTAGAACCTGATAGTTGTAGGAAAGTAGCTGTTCCTGAACATGGTGGTATTTGACCTCAAGCTTCTGTACTTCCTACCCAATGGTAGTTGTGAGGAGAGGGCATGTACAGGATGGCGGGGATCCTGATGAAAGATGCCACTTTCATGGGGCAGTGCCTCATGGATGCTTTAGATGGAGGGAAGGATTGTGCCCATGATGGACTTGGCGGAGTCCACCACTCTTTGCTGCCTGGCAGGTCAGGCAGCATTTTGGGGACTGAATGGACAGGTGATTTTTTAGATTGGATCCTTCTTCCAACTGAGAGAAGGGCCTGTACATTTCCTCTCCAGATGCTGCCTGACCCACAGAGTTCCTCCAGCACTTTGTGTTTTTCTCAAGATTCCAGCAACTGCAGTTTTCTTGTGTCTGTCCCTGCAGTCTCTTGCATTCCTACAATACTACAGCGGGTCAGGCAGCATCATTGGAAAACATGGATAGGTGACATTTCGGGTCAGGACCCTTCTTCAGGCTGATTGTGCTGGTGGGGGAACAGGCGTGTGTGTTAACTGGATTAGGTGAGGAAGTTGATTGGACAAAGGCCAGAGATGAAAAGACAAAAGGTGTGAGATAAGGATAGAAGAGGTGCAAATTGTGAAGCCTGAGGAATTCAGGCAGGTGGAAGGGGAGAGGGATTTTGGGAAGAAGATAGAAGCTGGCACTGTAGAATTGGGGGAACCATAAGGTTGTAGGCTGTGATGGGGACTGGTGTTACAGAGTAGAAGTCAGCCTGCTAGACGTTACCACCAGTTAACAATGTTAGGATTTGTTGCTGGTGGAGCGAAGGGTGTGGGTTAATGGTCAAGACGGTTGATGCATGGGTCCAGAGAATATGGCCTATGCATTGTAATAGTCTGACCTTCTGGAGGAGAATCAATAGACAAAGTGCCTCAACATCACGATGGTGGTCATTGAGGTGTGGGTGAGGGTACGAGGATCTGTGCCTGTGCCAGGGGTAGGACAGTCCACGGCTCTAGGGAGGTCAGTGTTCTGCCTGCTGCCCCACAGACGGATTCCAACTTCTCTACATCGGACACACACTCTGAAACTCTTCGATAACGTTAAATGTCTAGGCCTTGTCCTTACCATCGACATCCACTCGCATTACACCTACATCCCCCACGAGGAAGGTTTGAAGACCCTCCGGTTCTTGAACTGAAACCCTTCAGTCTTCTTCTATCAACACTCTCATCCACCTGGTGGAACTTGTCCTCACCTGGATTCCGCTGTTGTTTGATTTGTCAGAAAGTAAGCTTGAATGCTACCATGAAATGTTGTGAGGTTAAATTCAGAAAATAAAAAATATAAACATTTCAGTAATTTTGACCTTGGAATTATTAATTTGTCGTAAATTCTAAACGATTGTTAATATCTTTTCAGAATGTAAAAACGATTGTAATTCTTTCGAGGTTTTGTCCATTCTAACACCAGATCTATGATAATATAATTTAATCTTAAATCTGCCCACTAAAATGTCTAACAAGCACAGCCAGCTGTCACCTCCAGTTTCTCAAGGGCATTCAGGAATGGGCAGCAAATGCTCATCTTGCCAGGAAACGGCAACTTACTGTGAATGATTAAAATTACTGCAATAAATGTCTGTCTAGCTCATGTAATATGTTTGCCTTTTTAACACGTCTCAATAAATAATTCACTGCACTTTTCCCTCTATTTCGGAGCAATCAAAGATTGAAAGTATTTTAATCTAACAATTTAATGGTGATTTCCTAAGGGTATACTGTTTTACTTGAAGGACCGTTCAAGGAAATGGCAAGTTGCTCTGCCTCTTTGATATTATCTGTAAATAACTAAACGTTCTAAAATATTACAGAAACTCTATCAGACTATTGTGCATTAATTATTGCAGGAGTAGTATTCATTTGTATTGACATCAATCTAAAGGTAATGAAATATCACCATTTCTTTCCACAAATATAATAAAGAATAGGATTTCATTAATTTTATTCCAATTATCTTTTCTCACAAGATTAAAATATCTCCCCAACTCCTGAAATGAATCAAGAAAAATTAAAATCTTTTGCCATTTCGAGAACATCATCTGTGCCTTTCTTTTGTGTGTGATATTTTTTGCTAATACTGTACAGAATCTATTTTCCAAGTAATGCTTAATCATCGCTGCCATTTCCTATCTTTTCATTCCTGACTAAATAAACAGCTAACAGGGATAAGGAGACTCCCAATTTCAATAAAGGAACCAAGCATGGAAGTGCAGAAGGTAAGGCTGCGCAGCTATTTTCATCCACCCTTGCCCCCTTCTGTTATCTCCTATCATAGAACTAGTCTGCAGCACATTCCATTGACATCATGAAATGTTATAGTGGAAAATAGGAAATAGGTGCAGGAGTAGAAAAGGCTGTAGTAGGCCATTTGGCCCTTAAAGCCAGCACTGCCATTCAATATGATCATGGCTGATCAGGGAGATTAAGACATCCCTGCTGTAGGATTATTGACTATTATTACAGCTGTAGCTGTGATTCCTGAGAAGCTACCTAGCCACCTAATTGTCTCATAAGATGCTGGGCAAATCTAATCTGACTAATTGCTGCCCAAGCAGTCTACTCTTAATTATCTACAAAGTGATGGAAAGAGCTATCAAGCAGCAATTACTTTCCAGCCTGCTCATCAATGGCCAAATTGGGTTTTGTCCATACCACTTGACTCCAGACCTTGTCACCATCTTGGACCAACTGTAGACCAAAGAGATGAATTCTAGAAGCGAGGTGAGAGTCACTCCCCTTGACATTAAGGCAGCATAAAACTGAGTATGGACATTTGCTAAAATGACGGAAATAGGGAACAAAGGAAAAACAATGCCATAAATAAAAAATGAAAACATTGGAAATACTCAAAATGCCAGGCAGCATCTATGATGAGAAAAATGGTTAACATTTCAAGTTGATGATCTTTCGTTACTAGTTCAGGTTTACAACTCTGAAGTATTTTGCTTTAGAAATGGATGATGCCAAACCTGCAAACAAGGAAAGTGGTTGTGGTTGTTGGAGGATCGGCCATCCTGGCTCCATGGCATAATTGAAGGAGGATAGACACAAAATGCTGGAGTAACTCAGTGGGATAGGCAGCATCTCTGGAGAGAGGGAATGGTGACGTTTTGGGTCGAGACGCTTCTTCAGACTAGTCCGGGGAAAGAGATATAGAACGAATGAAAAAAAGATATGCAAAAAAGTAATGATAAAGGAAACATGCTTTTGCTGTTTGCTAGGTGAGAACGGGAACCTGGTGCAACTTGGGTGGGGGGGGGGGGATGGAGAGAGAGGGGGCACAAGGGTTACTTGGTTAGAGAAATCAATTATACCACTGGGTTGTAAGCTGCCCAAGCGAAATATAATGCTGTTCCTCAAATTTGCGATTAGCCTCACTCTGACGATGGAGGAGACCTAGGACAGAAAGGTCAGTGTGGGAATGGGAATTAGAATCCTCCGACATTTTCACCAGCTCCAATGGGATCCCACCACGTCATTTCCCATCTCCACTTCTTTCCACATTCCACAAAGACCGTTCGCTCCGCAGCTCCCTGGTTAACTCATCCCTTCCCACCTAAACCATCCCCTCCCCAGTGGTATAAATATTGATATCTCTAACTTGAAGTAACCCCAGCACTCTCTCTCTCTCTCCATCCCTCCCCCACCCAAGTCGCACCAGATTCTCGGTCTCACCTAGCAAACAGCTAACAATGGCCTGTTTCCTTGATCATCATTACCTTTTTGCATATGTTTCATTCATTTGTTCTATATCTCTCTACATCACTATCTATATCTCTCGTTTGCCTTTCCCCTGACTAGTCTGAAGAAGGGTCTCGACCCGAAATGCCACCCATTCCTTCTCTCCAGAGATGCTGCCTGTCCCACTGAGGTACTCCAGAATTTTGTGTTCATCTTCGGTTTAACCTAGCATCTGCAATTCTTTCCTATGCATCATTTAAAGGGGTTTCTCAGAGCAATGCTCTCACCGCATTATCTTCAACTGCTAAATTATGTGTCAGTTCGTCAAGAGTGAGTCATTGCTTGTTTAATGACATGCATTTAAATGTTTCCCAAATTAACCATGCATGCCTTTATTTGTTTGCTTGGTTCAGATTTTAAATCCTGGTTTGAGACTGAACTAAATCGATTCCAGTTTATACGTAAGAATCTATCATATTGTGACCTTAGTTCCTTCAGGGCCCATTCACGACTAGATCAATGAATATTTTTCACCTACACTGTTCTAGATGTACTGTAAACCCAATCTAGAGAACATTTTTTATATGCTTCACAAATTCATCCTCCGCACTTTTACTACTCATTTGGCTTGGAAGTACATACGTAAATCAAAGTCCGCTGTGATTATTGTGTTAGCTTTGATACAAACATCATGCAACACTATTTATTTCTATTTACATTGACAATTCATCTATTATATAAAGAACCTTCAATTTTGTTTTTTTAACCATATTCCAAACCCTCTTATTGGAAATATACTCATATCTTTCTCTGCACAATCCCTTCCTGACACTGGTTATCATTACACATGTTTGTTATCCTGCTCTGTATCTCTGTCCTTCATAGATTTTCCTTCATGAGAACCTTTCCACCTTGACCAAAAAACAAGCTTTATCTACAGCCATTGTTATTTAATTCACTAGAGTACTGGAGTATTGCAACCCAATTTATAAATTCATAAGTGATTGGAGCAGAATTAGGCCATTCAACCCATCAAGTCTACTCTGGCGTTCGATCATGGCTGATCTATCATTCCCTCTCAACCCCATTCTCCTGCCTTCTCCCCATAACCCCTGACAGGTGTTTTGCCTCAGTGGAACTACACCCTCTTTTTCCCAATGCCAGTGAACTGAAGCCCACGTCTTCCCCAGCAGTCTCTAAGCCACATGTTCAATCCTTTGCTCTGCCAATTAGGCTCAAAGATTGTTTCCTTTTGTGATTCTGTTCATATTCCTTCTACAGAAGCTACCTATTTGTGATTCGGTTCCCACACGGGTCACAACCATTGGATCTTACTCCTCAAACATTAATTTCCTATCCAGCCTCAAGAAGGTGTCCTTGACCATGGCATTAGGCATGTAAAACAACCTTCAGGACTCATACTCATAGCCTCAGAGAATAGTATGTATCGTGCTAACTATAGTATCCCCTATTGCCACCCACTGTATTTACTTTCACTCTCCAACTTCAATAGTCTCTTGTGACTCTATGACCATTGCTCTGGTCAGTATTCATTTAAACACTCTGCAGATTCTGCTCTCATTCGCCTATGCTACAAGCATCTCATAAATGTTCGGCAAGTGCAAGGGATGAGGTCATAGAACCATAGTCATGGGGTTGTACAGCACAGAAAGATGCCTCTTCAGCCATTTCACCTGATCATTTCATGCCAAGCTTTCTTCCACCTGCATCTTTTCTTCGGGATTCCTGGTCCTGCCTTACTTGTGGTCGCAATCTCTTTTTCCTCTGACTGGCCAATTGGATCTGAAGAAGGGTCTCAACCCAAAACGTCACCCATTCCTTCTCTCCAGAGATGCTGTCTGTCCCACTGAGTTACTCCAGCATTTTGTGTAAACCAGCATCTGCAGTTCCTTCCTACACAATTGGAACAAAGTAACCAGTAACTTTCCAACTTTCTGATGCATTGCACTGTCCATTTTTCACGCTCCAGCTTATCAACTCTGAGCCACAATGCAGATAAATAATGCAACTGTTGTTGCCATGGATCCCAATAGTCTTCATGAAGTCCATACACTGCAGCCACGTCACATTACCTGCTCTGCCTGTTTCAAAATAAATAATATATTTAATTATACCACTGTCACTTATGCTCGCTGAAGTCTCTTGCACATCAGAAGCACACACTCTGGGAAAAACACTCAAGGAATGTGTTAAAATCACATTCTGAAACCTTTTGTGTTAAAGAAGGAGCTGCAGATGCTGGAGAAACTCAGTGGGTGCAGCAGCATCTAAGGAGCGAAGGAGATAGGCGACTTTTCGGGTCGAGACCCTTCTTCAGACTGGTCAGGGATCAAGGAAACGAGAGATATAGACGGTGATGTGGAGAGATAAAGAACAATGAATGAAAGATATGCAAAAAAGTATCGATGATAAAGGGAACAAGCCATTGTAACCTGTTTGTAGTGTGAAAATGAGAAGCTAGTGCGACTAGGGTGGGGGAGAGAGATCTCCGTCTGCTCCGCGCATTCCATTCTCCAGGCCCCCATCCTCTCATCTTTACCATGGATGTCAAGTCACTCTACACCTCCATCCCCCACCAGGACGGTCTCAAAGCCCTCCGGTTCTTCCTCGACCAGAGGAGCAACCCATACCCGTCCACTGACGCCCTCCTCCGCCTAGCAGAGTTGGTCCTTACCCTCAATAACTTCTCTTTTGACTCCTCCCATTTCATCCAAACACAAAGCGTAGCTATGGGCACGCGCATGGGCCCCAGCTACGCTTGCCTCTTTGTCGGGTACGTCGAACAATCCTTGTTCTCGGCGTACCAGGGCCCCATCCCCGACCTCTACCTCCGTTACATCGACGACTGCTTTGGTGTCACCTCCTGCACCCACACACAACTGACTGACTTCTCCATTTCACCACCAACTTCCATCCGGCACTCATATACACTTGGACCATTTCCAACATTTCCCTACCATTCCTTGACCTCACCATCTCTATTGCAGGTGATACATTCCTGACCGACATCCACTACAAACCAACTGACTCCCACAGCTACCTGGACTACTCTTCCTCCCGCCCTGCTTCCTGTAAGGACTTCATCCCCTATTCCCAATTCCCCCGTCTACGCCGCATCTGCTCCCAGGATGAGGTGTTCCACACCAGGTCATCACAAATGGCCTCATTCTTCAGAGAACGGGGATTCCCCTCACCCACTATAGATGAGGCTCGCACCAGGGTCTCCTCCATACCCCTCAACACTGCCCTCTCTCCCCATTTCCTACTCGCAACAAGGGCAGAGTCCCCCTGGTCCTCACCTTTCACCCCACCAGCCGGCAAATACAACACATAGTCCTCCGCCAGTTTTGCCACCTCCAACGTAACCCCTCCACTCGCCACATCTTCCCATCTCCCCCCCTGTCTGCCTTCCACAAAGACCGCTCCCTCTGCAACTCCCTTGTCAATTCTTCCCTTCCCTCCTGCTCTACACCTTCCCCGGGCACTTTCCTTTGCAACCGCAAGAAATGCTACACTTGTCCCTTCACCTTCCCCCTCCACTCCTTTCAGGGACCCAAGCAGTCCTTCCAGGTCCGACAGAGGTTCACCTGCACCTCCTCCAACCTCATCTACTGCATCCGCTGCTCCAGATGCCAGATGATCTATATCGGTGAGACCAAGCAGAGGCTTGGCGATCGTTTTGCCGAGCACCTCCGCTCAGTCCTCAATAACCAACCCGACCCCCCGGTGGCTCAGCACTTCAACTCCCCCTCCCATTCCGTATCCGACCTCTCGGTCCTGGGCCTCCTCCACGGCCAGAGTGAGCAACACCGCAAGTTGGAGGAACAGCACCTCATATTCCACTTGGGGAGCCTGCATCCTCTGGGCTTGAACATTGAATTTTTGCAATTCTGTTAACCCTTGGTGTCTCCTCCCCTTCCCACCTCTCCCTCAGCCCTCGGGCCCAGGCATTCCCTCTCTCTCTATCTCTCTCCCCCGCCCTAGTCGCACTAGCTTCTCATTTTCACACTACAAACAGCTTACAATGGCTTATTCCCTTTATCATCGATACTTTTTTGCATTTCTTTAATTCATTGTTCTTTATCTCTCCACATCAACGTCTATATCTCTCGTTTCCCTGATCCCTGACCAGTCTGAAGAAGGGTCTCGACCCGAAACGTCGCCATCTCCTTCGCTCCTTAGATGTTGCTGCACCCGCTGAGTTTCTCCAGCCGTTTGTGTACCTTCTGAAACCTTTTCCCAGGTTTTAGTGAATTTTGATTTTGCTGACTTAAAAAGCCAATTCTAACTGGTTACCTAATCTTCTGGGAAACTAAAGGCTACTTATTTCCAAATAACCACTAGGATTTAACTTTGATTCTGAGTTACAGTGTCATTTTTAAAAATAAAATAAAATTACCCCCTTACCGAAGTCATAGGATGCTGTACTAAAAAGGCACCATGCACTTGATAACATGCAGAAGATGATTCAAGCTTTCCCTTCACCAACAGTGCATACTGTATTTCGGGAGCATGATGGAATACTGTCCACTTGCTTAGATGAGTGCAGTTCCAACAGCTGCCAGGTTAAGTAGTTCATGTGACAGACACTCCATCTATTACCTAAATATTTATCCCTTCCACCAACAGTGCTCCAAGTTGACAATGTGTGCAACCTATAACTCGAACAAGATAGGAACAATAGGAGAACATCACCATTTACAGATTCTCTTGACTTGGAAATATATTGCCATTCTTTCAGCATTGCTGGGTCTAAATCCTGGAATTCCATACTGTAGAATGGTGAGAGTATCTTCACCAGAAGGGCACCAAGAAGCTCTGTAGGGTCATTTGCGATGGCAAAGCCAGTGACCTCCAAATCCCAATGAAGTAATAAATAAAATAGACATCTCATTAACTTTCTACAATAAATGCAGGACTATTATTACTCTAAGACCTACCAATTCTGACATATCTTCATGCTTTATATCTAAAACCATGACTAATAATTTCCTTTGAGCTAATAACAGCTCAAAATAATAATTAGCAAATACTGGCACACATTTTGTGGCCTGCAATAGCAAGATATTTAAATTAATGTTATCATTTTTTATGCTAAATATATTGTGCACTGACTTCCCATTACCTGCAGTTAAATAAATCATTCCACTTCTAATGCTCTGTTGCCATAGTTATTACTCTTTTTTTTTTATCACAAATCACTCAGTAGGCAGTCTTCAACCTTTAACAAACCTTAGTCAGTCATTTTGCTGAATATAAATAATAAAGTACATACATTTTTTGAAACTACATTGCTAATTTTGATCTTAGGACTTTAGAAATATAAAATAAGAACATTATTGCTAACAAGTCTCCTTATACATAATTCAGTTTTTAAATTGCTTAATAAAATATAATATAAATGTAACTCTGGTCGTGATAGACTTTGTTATACATATGACAGAAATGCTCTTAATAAATTTGATAATGCATTACTAATCCACCATTTTACTTCGGAGTCACGTGAGTGACTACATGAAGAAGCCCCGCCTGGCGCTGGAACGGCATTACGTCGACGCTGACGGCAGAAGCAAGAGCTGCAGAGGCTAGCTCGTCGACAGCAGTAGGTACGGAACCGGCAGGTAAGTGCAGTTGAAAAACTTTTAGGGTCTGGAAAACTCCATGCCTGGTGTATTGAACCAGGATTTAAAATGAATTTAAAAACAAAAATAAAATAAAAGATTAAAATAGAACAAAAATACCCTGTATAAAACAACGGAGTTTAAAAAAGAACGTCCCGGGGGAATACCCAGCGATCGGGACGGGAGATAAATTACGGAGCCGGTTCCGATACTGGTGACCGTTAAAATTACGTTGTGGAGCTCATTGGGAAGAAACATATATAATATTAATTTACCAAATCTGCACTCTAGATTTGCAGATCAATACAAATCAGGTTATGTTAAACTCCTGATTATTATGGAATAAACCTGCCTTATGATAAATCAAAGATATTGATTACAAAAGAACAGACTACTGTTCTTTAAACTTTTGGGGCAAAAAAATATGATCCAATGAAAGATTTGATAATGGATCAAAACAAAGGCAAAGATCTTTAAACTTTGGGGGAAAAACTATGATCCAAAGAAAGATTTGATAATGGATCAAAACCAAGGCAGAAGTGGTATAATCCAACATAGCCTTATCCAAACCCATATAATTGGGAAAAGAAGGCTTGAAGTACGTTGAAGAGGTGCAAACATCTTGTTACAAAATAAGTTCATGAAATCTCCAATTGTGGGGGATTTCTCCAATTATGATCATTAATTTAATATATAACTAAGAAAGGATTGGTTCACGTGTATAAGAAAACCTTAAAAATTTGATTTTAGGTTTGCACTCAAAAGTAACTCCAATAAAGAAGGGGTACGTACATATATATTATAAAATTACCTCAGTGTAAAGATTTGATGGTATAAACCATACAAAACATCATTTTATATACACTTTCACAGTGTAAGAACATTTTATTAAATGGAAACATCTTGAACATTGAAATACAGTTGTTATTAACAAATTGTTACTCAATATTACAGGTGCTTGAAATTAATTAAAATGGGTCAAGCTGTGCAAGTTAAAACATTGTCCAAAGGATTAAACCAGTTCAAGGCTGTTAAACAGAATACTGGAAGAACAATTATGCTGATAAAGATCAGCACTTGCACTAATGAGGTCATGATCATGGGTTATCTTGATTACATTTAAATTGGAAGGTTATAAGAGTCAGCTGCAAATTAGTGCTGCAATTACAAACCTGTTGGATGGCAAGGACCTGACCCATTACATAAAGCGTATGCTTAGGCATTAATAAAATATTCATAAATTACTATTCTGAATTTAGGAGTAATTCAGCACCATAAGAGGGGGAAAATTGTTCCATGATACAAATATGTCTCATTGTTGTTGACATACTTTGTCCTCCATTAGGTTAGGTAAAGAGTAAATAAAGCTCCAAAATAAGGAATACAGAAGCTTATAAGAATATGTATGCCTTTGTGAGAGGCTTATGCAAATATCAAATGATACGTTATCATTATTAAAGTAATGTAAAAAAAGGTTCACAAGCTGCTTCAACTATAAGCTTAACAGCTGTTGCAAACTGAAGCAAGTGTTACAGATGATGTACAGTTTCTGTGAATGTTTGGGTAAAGATAAGAATATTATCTATTCTTATAAGAATAATTGATACGTCTCTTGTTGGGACTGCGGACAATAATACCAGGTGAGCATGAATGGATTGTCCTAAAAAAAATTTCCAAACATTTGTATTAATTATTGAAGTATAAGGAGTTATGGATTAAATATCGATTGTTTTATTATGGAAGTGTCCATGTCATATCAAGGTGAACAATACCACGGCTGTGGCTATGTTAAAAACACACAAGATAAGTCAAATAATAATCATGGGATTATCTGAGTAAACAGATGTGGCATATTTAAAAAGTTTCAGTCCAGCTGTTTATCTCTAGGGAAGAGACAATGGTATCGGAGACAACAAATTTAGGGAGGAAAACACATTGTCATTAATATGGATTACTTATGATTAATCTGGTTGCGTACAGATTAAATCACCGATCTTTCAAATGTTCTTGTGGGTAAACCAAGTACAGGAAAGGTGGATGCTTTTCTCTTAATTACATGAGGAAAAGATGTGCTTTTGTGTTCCTCATTTTGTTGATAGGGCAGTGTCTGATGAAAATGTAGCAGGACACTGCCAGAGGCATTTTGGTGGCCCAATACGGATCCTTCATGGTTTCATAAATATTGAGTGATGTTGAACCACTTGTGATGATTCATAGTTGCAGTAATTTATTGAAGTCTGAGGAAGGGTCTCGACCCGAGGCGTTGCCTGTCTCCTTTCGCTCCTTGGATGCTGCTGCACCTGCTGGGTTCTCCAGTTTTGTGTAACCCTGCAGTTAATTTATTGTTGTACAAAGGACTTCCATGACATAAAAATATGAATTTGACTATCTGCAGGTTGACCAGACCATTACAACAGTTTGATGGTCAAAGAAGTCTAGGAATGTTTAACTAATATAACAACATAACAATAAAATAATTATGTATAAAAGAAGTGTTATACCTGCATTTGCAGAAATAAGTTTAAAAAAACAATATTTTGTTATAAGAAATTGGAAGTCTGTGTATACAGTAAAGTTATTTTATCATATTAGATATATGTGAGTTCCTTGTGGATTGCATTATTCTGAGTATCTAATTGATAGAGCCAATAATAGGGCTCAGAGTGTTACCGTCCTATTAACGGACAATATACTAACCAAGAAGTTATCAGGTGCATTCATAATATCCCAATATGGAAAGGGATATATATGTGGATATTAATATAAATATATATATGTGTATATATATATATATATAATCTGTCCAAAATTGTAATATATAAGTCGGGAGATAAATAGTCCTGAATTGCCTTAGGCAATGGACTCTAATTCTATCAATGATTCAAAAAAAAAAAAAAAAAAAAAAAGAGTTAACATTGAAAATAATTAATGCTGATGACTTTAGTATCAATATAAGATTGCAAACATTGCAAATATTACGTTATAATTGCATATGGATACAGATTACATTTATCATATATGTTTATGAATTTACCAAACAAAGCACACCAAGAGGAGCTGAAACCAAGGTAAACCTATAAGCATATCCTGTCGGCCTTAAGTGTGTGTGTGTGTGTGTGTGTTGTGAACATTGATGAAATATGTTGAAGTAGGTAAGAGTCTCTGTGGTAATGAGACAGCACTACTTATTACACACAAAAAAAAACACATTAGGTTCAGTAAAAAACTGATGGTTCTAGAGGAATGTATTCTTGATGGTTAGAAATTGGATACATTCAGTGGAACTAGACACTGAAAGGTGGAAAATCACTCTGTTAATGAGGTAGATACATTCACAGGAATGGCACGGGATGAGCCGCTCGAGCAAAGATGCAAGGCCGCAGGAGGGTGTAAATTAATGTTAAAGTAAAATAAACCAGTCATGGTGTCAGGTTTGGACACGGAGTGTTGGGTTCTCTATAATTGTTGCTTTGTCATACCATCAAAATATATATATCAATTGATATTTTGTGATAAACTTGCCTTTCAATGGAAAGGGCATTACTTTTATTCTTTATAATGTGAAATAATTTATCACATAACTTGAGGCAATGTTTGGGGAAAAATGTGTTATTCGCTCGTTACTGTGTTGAATGAGCCGGACTGTCGTATGGAATAAATTCTACGACATGAAAAACACAGAAAGCTTCAAACTCTTCACGTAGTCACTCACGTGACTCCGAAGTAAAATAGTAAGATTAAACGAGAACTTACCAGTTCGAAGTTTGATCTTTATTTTATGAGGAGTAACGATGAGGGATTACGTGCCCTCCACTCCCGACCCTCATAAAATAAATGATCATCTGGTAGTTCTAAATCTATGTTGAGCCTTACTATCTTACTCCGGCTATTATGTTCTGTGTTTTTCATGCCGCTGCTTTGAAGTATGCCGTTCCAGCGCCAGGCGGGGCTTCTTCACGTAATCCCTCATCGTTACTCCTCATAAAATAACGATCAAACTTCGAACTGGTAAGTTCTCGTTTAATCTTACTATTTATAGTTACTGGCCAGGCCACACCTGGAATATTTTCTGCACATCTGGACTTCCTACCAGAGAAATAACTAATTATGATTGAACAGGGTCCACCAGATTGATTCCTGGGATGGAGATTTTCCCTGTGAAGAGAGATAATGCAGACATGACATCTGGATTTTCAAAGAATGAGAGGAGATCTTACTGAAAGAAACAGTCATTTTCTTAAGCATTGATAGAGTAAATGCAGGGATGATGTTTGCCCTGAGCAGGGCATTTAGAAACAGGAGGGGTCTTTGAATAAGAAGTCAGCCATTCAGGGTTCCAAGAAGAAATGTTCTCACCCAGAGTTTAAAGAACTTCCCTTGGCATATTTTACCCAAGAGGATAGACAAGGGTCAGTCACTGAGTGTCTTCAATACAGTGACTGATGGGGTTTTTTTGGATATTAATAGAATCAAGGAGCATGGGGCCAGTATAGAAAAATAAAACCGAGGTAAAAGATTAGCCATGATCTTATTGAACGGTGATCAGATGCGAGGGATTAAATTGCTTACTCCTGCGTGCATATCTTATGTCCTAATGCCAACACTGTTAAGATTGTTGGTTCTCTTTCTCGCTCTCATATACATATATACACACTAGACTAAGTGGGACCCGTTGGGTCCCATGTTCACACGGGAGGGCTGGTCCCCTAATGCAATATTCCACCACTCCACCAATTCCAATATTGCTGGCCAGTTGGGGGGGGGGAGCTGGAAAGCTAGTATGGGTGTTGTGGGCCGAATGGACTGGTTTCCAGAGGGCTAGTCTGGACATTGTGGGCCGAATGGATTATTGGGCAGGCAACCCAGTCACTTAGGCCTGGTGGGCTGGCAGCTCAGTCACTTAGGCCTGGTGGATTGGCAGCTCAGTCACTCAGGCCTGGTGGGCTGGCAGCTCAGTAACTCAGGACTGGTGGGCTGGCAGATCAGTCATTCAGGTCTGGTGGGCTGGCAGCTCAGTCACTCAGGCCTGGTGGGCTGGCAGCTCAGTCACTCAGGCCTGGTGGGCTGGCAGCTCAGAAATGGCCAGAAATTCTGCCCAAAACAGGTGAGAGACTCTGTGAGAGAGAAGGGGGAGAGGGTGGAGATCAATTTTAGACATTTTTCATCTTTTTCTGCAGATCACAGCAATGAAGGAGGAAAGTCTATCCTGGCCTGGATCTCACAGGGAGCAAATGAAGGGAGAGAGAAAAATACTGGGGTGAGGTTTAATACTTGCAGGGGGAATACTTATTGATGGGCCGAAGGGACGCCTGGGCCAATACAGTCCTGATGGACCGAAGGGGCTCTTTAAAAATAAATCTGTGAAATCTCAGTGAAAGGCACTTTTTCTGGACTTTTCCTGGCCTGGCACGGACCTTTTGGGCCAAAATGCTCCTCCTGTGCTAAAATGGGCATTTTGGGCAAAAGGGACTGGTTTCTCAGCTAATAGGGACATTGTGGGCCGAAATTAGTGGTTTTAGGCAGGCCAAGCAACTCATTTCATTTCATTTCCAATTAGCATTGCACTTTCAAGCACAGGGCAGGCTCAAGCCAAACAGCTGATTGTATTTTCACTTCATTTCCATTGCTACTGCACTTTCAAGCACAGGACAGGCTCAAGCCAAACAACTGATTGCATTTTCACTTAATTTCTATTGCCACTGCACTTTCAAGCACAGGGCAAGCTCAAGCCAAACAGCTCATTTCATTTTCACTTCATTTCCATTGCCATTGCACTTTCAAGCACAGGGCAGGCAAAACAATTCATTTAATTTTCATTAAGTTCTAACAAATCATTTATTCAAGTACATTGCATACTCACAGTGTTCTGTAGTTTCCCAGCTCAGACCGAGAGTCATGACCTCTCCCTCGCCATCTTGCACACAGACCACTTCTACACTTCTGGGTTTTTTAGTCCCTCCCCCTCACACCGGAAGGGGTGTGGCCTTCACGGCGGTGATTGACAGGAGGGAGAATCTCAAGATGTTTTAAACACTAATAAGTCTTTTATTTTTCATCGATGGGAAATGTCCTCGGGGCCTGCGCAGCGGAGGAGGACTCTGAGTAAGATGGCCAAAAAAATCACAGCCATATGTGGTAGTGTTTTTTCTAAAATCAAAGCAAAGTGCAAACAGGAAGTGGTTAAGATGACACTTTTAATTACATAGATATATTATATATATATATATATATATCTATATACTTTTAAAACTCTGTGTGTGGGTGTACGCCATTTTGCATTTGAAATGTTTCTGTGCGAAAACCAGATGCAAAAACGCGGAGAGTTTGACAATTTCGCTACGGATTTAACATGAATTCAGATATCCACTCCTCATTAAATTTAGTCATTTATCTGGACACATTTTCAATAAAATACTTCACAAAACTTACTGTTTTGTTTAAATCAAACCGCTGCCCAGCTGCGGCAGCTGCGGACGTTACAATGACCTCATTCCCACCAATCGAGGCCCACCTGCCTCCAGGTGCCGCCCCCCCCCCCCCACCGCTGTAGACTAAAGTCCTGCGCCCAGAACAAGTACGCTCACGCCACGCCTCCCGCAGCTGACTCCCACGCCCGCCCGCCCGCTCACTCCAACCCCCTCCCCCCCCACCCCGTTCTCAAAATGCTCTGCAGATCGGGAGGTCACAGCCAGTCACCAGAGGCCACCGGCTTGAACATGGCGATGGCAGTTATTGTCGCGCGGGGCATCACTCCCTCTGGGAAACCTGAAAATCCTCCGTTGATCGCAGGAACATGGGGAATCGTCATGCGAGAGCTGCCGAGGCGCTCCATGCCGCCCGAGGTCGGCCCCATCGGAGCCGCCTGCTCACCGAGTTCAGGTCCACCCTCTCCCTCTCTCTCCCCATCCTCCTTCCCTCTCCCCCCTCCCTCCCTCCCTCCCTCCTTTCCTCCCTCTCTCCCGCTGCAAGCCCAACGTGCTACCAGTCGCGCCTCTCGCAAGTCCTTTGATGAAAACCTTGTGACCCCTTCCCCCTCTCTCTCACCTCCTCTCTCTCTCCCCCTCCTCTCTCTCTCTCTCCCCCACCTCTCTCTCTCTCCCTCTCTCTCTCCCCCACCTTTCTCTCTCTCTCTCTCCCCCACCTCTCCCTCTCTCTCTCTCTCCCCCACCTCTCCCTCCCTCTCCCCCCTCCCTGCCTCCCCTCCCTGCCCCCCTCTCTGTCCCCCCCATCCCTGTCCCCTTTCTCCCCCCCCTCTCTTCCCCCTCCCTGGCCCCCAGTCCTCCCTGTCCCCCCTCCTCCATGCCCCCCCCCCCTCTGTTCCCCCCCCCCTCCAGATTTGTGTCATCTGCAAACTTGGAGATGTTGCATTCAATTCCCTCGTCCAAATCATTAATATATATTGTAAATAGCTGGGGTCCCAGAACTGAGTATTGCGGTACCCCACTAGTCACTGCCTGCCATTCTGAAAAGGACCTGTTTACTCTTATTCTTTGCTTCCTGTCTGCCAGCCAGTTCTCTATCCACACCAATACTGAACCCCCAATCCCGTGTGCTTTAAGTTTGCATACTAATCTCTTATGTGGGACCTTGTTGAAAGCCTTCTGAAAGTCCATATATAACACATCCACTGGTTCTCCCTTATCCACTCTACTAGTTACATCCTCAAAAAATTCTGTAAGATACGTCAGACATGATTTACCTTTCATAAATCCATGCTGACTTTGTCCAATGATTTCACAACTTTCCAAATGTGCTGCTATCCCATCTTTAATAACTGACTCCAGCAGTTTCCGCACTACCGATGTTAGACTAATTGGTCTGTAATTCCCCGTTTTACTCTCTCCCTCCCTTTTTAAAAAGTGGGGTTACATTAGCTACCCTCCAATCCTCAGGAACTACTCCAGAATCTAAAGAGTTTTGAAAAATTATCACTAGTGCATCCACTATTTCTGGGGCTACTTCCTTAAGTGCTCTGGGATGCAGCCTATCTAGCCCTGGGGATTTATCGGTCTTTAATCTATTCAATTTACCTAACACCACTTCCCGACTAACCTGGATTTCACTCAGTTCCTCCATCTCATTTGACCCCCGGTCCCCTGCTATTTCCGGCAGATTATTTATGTCTTCCTTAGTGAAGACAGAACCAAAGTAGTTATTCAATTGGTCTGCCATGTCCTTGTTCCCCATGATCAATTCACCTGTTTCTGACTGCAAGGGACCTACATTTGTTTTAAATAATCTTTTTCTCTTCACATATCTATAAAAGCTTTTGTAGTCAGTTTTTATGTTCCCTGCCAGTTTTCTTTCATAATCAATTTTCCCTTTCCTAATTAAGCCCTTTGTCCTCTTCTGCTGGACTCTGAATTTCTCCCAGTCCTCTGTTATGCTGCTTTTTCTGGATTCCGCATTCATATCCTGAACTGTTCTTAAATTGGAAAGGAGCAAAACAGTGTGTAGGAGAGGAACACAAAAACAAATGTGATGGGAGACTGAGCAAGTACATAGATATGGAAGGTTTAGAGGGTCAAATGTGGGTAAATGGGGCTAGCTTAGTTTGGCACTTGGTTAACATAGACTAGCTGCAGACCTGTTTCCATGCTGTATGACTCTCTGACAATGGTGCAGGAAGAGCAGGGTGCAGCCAGCCTCACTTTCTCAGTGAGTGAGCGAATGAGTCTGCTCAGTGCTCCCAGCTCTGCTGGGCACGACCTGGCCTCCAATTGTTTTGGCTTGACGAGAGGTGAGGGTGGGGAGAAAAGGCAGGTAGTCATGCCGTATTCCCGCGTGGCAGAAGATGCCCTAAACACTGCAGCAGCCAACAAATACTTCTCATCAATCCCATCGGTATTCCAAATGCTCGTTCCTATGTATAGTGTATTCGTAAGTCAGACGATCGTAACCCCTGGAGAACCTGTACGTGAGAAGCCACATCTCCGGTTTAATAGACTAATTCTTTTCAGCTAAAAGATAACAAGATAATAAAGGAAACATTGCCAGATCAGATGAATTCAATCCTAAACATACAATATACTTATGTACGGAAATTTAGAATCAAAATGAGGGGACCAGAATACTTCATTTCAATGAAAAATTCTGATTTGCTTCAACAGTCAGTCAAGGTTTGCACTTAGATACAGAATTGTCAGTAATTGTAGTAATTATAATAATGTCGCAGTATTAAAGCACATTTAAATAGGGAATTGATCCAAAAGATAATGAAATAATGTCCTTTGGAACTAAATAGGTAAGAAAAGCAAGGTTAATTAAATTATTAGAAGCATAATGCAGATTGCCAAATGATAGAAACCAAGCAGGATATTTTCATAAAATGAAAGAGCTTTAAATGTACAACAGATTTATTCATGTAGGAGATGTTAATTATGCCAAAATAGGATAGTGGTGAGGAAAGTGAAGATTCTGCAATGTTATTCAGAGCTGCTGTCCATAGCTCCAACATGTAACATTGAATTCCCTGTCATAGTTCTGGGTTGTTTATCAGAGAATCAAGTGATCTAAAATTAGAGGGGCATTTAGGAATTAATTCATGTAATATAATTGGGTTCATGATTAGAAAAATACTATTTTACTAGTTTCTATTCATACATCCTGATGGAATGAAACATTCTCTGCATGCAGCAAGGCCTAGATAACATTGAGGCATGGGCTGGTAAGTGGCAAACAAAGGCTATCCTCAGCAGGAGAGAATATAACCATTGTGGCGTGGGGAAGATGTCAGGTTCGGCAGTGACTACACCGACACTTGCAGTAGGGTGAACTCAGACGATATATTTTATTTACCGTACGAAAGTCCAGGACCACATGGGGGCGCTGTCCCTCACCGTCAGGACACATGTGAGGTAGTGTTGGCCATCTTGGGCTTTTCCCGGCAGCTCAGTCCTGGTCTCGAAGGAGGCAATCTTGGGCTTCTACCGACAGTTTAACCGTGCCTCGAGAGGATCCACTGGCGGTATCCGGTTTATCCTAGTGTTCTCAGATTTGGACTTGAATTATCTGGATTATCCTGGCCGTTCAGTCTTTGCCTCTGTGTGTGGATACAGTCCCTCGTTGCCCATGGGCAAAAGAGGCACTGGATTCTCAGGCTTGTCCTGGACACTCAGTCTTAGCCTCAGTAGAGGCACTGAATGTCTAGAGCTTCTTCCCGGCAGCCCAGTCCTGACCACACAGTGGCGCTGATGGTCTCGGGTTTGTCCTAGTGACTCAGTATTTTTCAAACAGAGTTAACAGGGAGGCTCCCCATTTTCTCTCCCTTCCTCACTCCCTTCCTCATCCCCTTCCTCATCCCTTCCTCTTCCCCTTCCTCTTCTCCCCTCTCCCCACTGGCTAAAGTGCCTGGGTTTCTTGGGAGTAGACTGACATGGTTCAAGTGGTTCCCAGTGATGCTGGGGATTGGCCTCTCCTGGCCTGTCAACCAGTGATAAGGATCAGAGTGGCATCCGAGTGAGGGGGCGCTGTCACACATGTACTCTTTACATTTCTCCCTGTATCCCGCCCCGCTTCCTCCTTCTCCTCGTTGCTTTCCACCCACATGCCTTGCTCCGACTTCACATTTCAAGTCCTCATTTCTCTTTATTGTTACCCTTTTGTTTCCTTTTTTTAATCTCCAGCCTTTGTCCACCTGCTCGTCAATCAAAAAACTCCACTCACTTGTATCCACCAGTCACTTGCCAGGAAGGACACAAAGTGCTGGAGTAACTCAACGGCTCAGGCAGCATCTCTGGAGAACATGGATAGGTGACGTTTCACAGAGTGCTGGAGTAATGCCCCTGTCCCACTTAGGAAACCGAACGCAAACCTCTGGAGACTTTGCGCCCCACCCAAGATTTCCGTGCGGTTCCCGGAGGTTTTTGTCCATCTCCCTAATGGTCGAAAGTGATTTCCGCTTCTTCTATGTTCCGATGATTATTTCAAAAACTTGAAAAAACCTCCGGGTACCTGACATAAACCTCTGGGAACCTCCGGGAACCGCACGGAAACCTTGGGTGGGGCGCAAAATCTCCAGAGGTTTCTCATTCAGGTTTCCTAAGTGGGACAGGGGCATTACTCAGTGGCTCAGGCAGTATCTGTGGAGAACATGGATAGGTGACATTTCACAGAGTGCTGGAGTAACTCAGCGGGTCACGCAGCATCTCTGGAGAACATGGATACGTGACGTTTTGGGTCTGGACCCATCTTGAGACTGATTGTAGGGGAAGGGGAAGAGAAAGCTGGGAGAGAGGAGAGATAGGACAAAGTGTAGCAAGTGGACACAAGCAAAGGCGTTTTAAATAAGCTGATTGCTGGAACAAGAGGCTTCAGACAGTAGGATTGAAGAGTTGCAAATAATGAAGCCAGATGGCCCAATTGCGAGTCCAGATGGGATTCAGAGAAAGGGAGGAAAACGCGGGGGTTGTGGGGAAGAAATGGGAGGGGGAGGGGCAGGATTGTTAGATTTTTCCTAAAATTAGAGATTGTAAACGACCCAAGCAAAAATATGAGGTGCTGTACCTTTACTTTGCGTGTGGCCTCACTCTGGCAATGGAGGAAGCCCAGTTGCCCAGTTCAGAAAGGTCAGTATGGGAATGGGAAGGGGAGTTAAAATGGCTAGCAACCAGGAGACCCAGTAGGCCTTGGTGGACTAAACGCAAGTGTTCAATGAAATGGCCACTGAGTCTGCGCTTGGTGTCACCGATTTACAAGAGGCCACTTCGGGAACACTGGATGCAGTAGATAAGGTCAGAGGAGGTGCACGTGAACCTGTGTCTCACCTGGAAACACTGCTGCTGCATCTGGATGGAGGTGAGGGAGGAGGTATAGGCACAGGTGTTGTTTCTCCTATGGTTGCAGGGGGAAGTACCTGGGGAAGGGATGGTTTAGGTGGGAAGGGATGAGTTAACCAGGGAGTTGCGGAGGAAGCGGTCTCTGCAGAAGACACAAAGGAGTGGAGATGGTAAAATTTAGCTGGTGGTGGGATTACGTTGGAGGTGACAGAAATGTCAACTGATGATGTGTCAAATACAGAGGTTGGGATGAAAGTGAAAATAAGAAATAAAGTGGACGAGCTTGAGGCTCAGTTAAACCCCTGTCTCACGTTGGGAGTTGACCCACGAGTGACCACGAGTTTTCACTCGCAGTAATCACATACAATCAACGTAGCGGGAACGTCGGAACTCTTGCGAGCAACTTAGCGACTCGTGACGCTAACGGCAGGTACTCGGGAAACTTGTTAACTTGTGAAAAAAATCAAACATGTTTGATTTTTTCCACGAGTCAAATTTACTGTTCAAGTTAAAAATTGAAACATTTTAACTCGTTGTAATAACGTAGCGGCCCGTGCGTTTACCTTAGTGACTCGTGAGTCTACCGTGGGAACTCTTTAACTCAGCGGGCAGGCAGCATCTCGAAGGAATGGGTGACAGGATGACATTTCCAAATTTTCTCCAGCCCCATGTGTTCACTTTTTGTCAACCAGCATCTGCCCTTTCTTGTGTAAGTCATTATTTGTATCCGTGGCAGTTGATTGTCGCTCCCTTCAGTTTCCCAGGGGGTCGGGACGGGACTGGAGTTATTCACTAACTGACAACAACATGGTGGTATTGATATCATTTGGTTATTGTTTCACATGCAACGATGCAATGAAAAACTTTGCCTGCGTGCTATCCATTCAAATCATACATATGCGAGTGCAATCAAGTTGTATTAAGTCATACGAACGGCCGAACGGTTCATGGGGTTCAAGTTCCTTTCAAGGGGAAGGCTCGTTCTTTTTTACGCATGATTCAAAATACAAGAGGCCAATCGTCCATCAAGTCTGAGGATCACGATTCCAAGCGTGAAATATCCATGTCCCGCCACAGATGCTGCCTGACCCGTTGAATCGTCCGGCAATTAGTTTTTTGTTCAAGATTCCAGTATCTCCTGGTTCTTATGTCTCAACCCTGTACCACCACTCACACACTGTATTCCCATCTGCCCCACTGCCTGCACTCATTTATCGCGCTCGTACCATCACCTCCCCTCACCCTACCCTATTCCCCCTTCCCTCCACCCCCACTAACCTACACTGGGGTCACATCAAGCAGCCAATACAACGAGAGCCCCTCGCACCTTCGGGAAGTGGCAGGAAACCGGAGCACAGGCGGGTAAAGCACGTGGGGACGGGTTGAATGAACAAAGTCCACACAGGCAGAACCCACGTCGTTGGATCTCGCTGGCGGCTGCTGTAAACACTGGAACACTCCACCAGCCACAGCAGCGTTTGTGATGGGACAGTGCAGTGAATTTATCAACGAAATAAGATGAACGCCACCCAGATAAATTGTCATCGATTTATATTCCAGATATGATACTTTCTTCACAGAATTTCCAAAAGTCTCTGCGCTGAGGCCACCATCAGTACTAGGCGGCCCTTCGGATCACAGACAACACGGGGTGTACGAACACAAACACCGGAGGATGAGAAACCCCCCCCCCCGCCCCCGGCACTCACCCTCATCACCCACCCACACCTGCAGCAGTGTCTCCAGTCCCAAACGGTTTAGTTCTAGGTTTATTATTTTCACATGTATAAAGGTTTTGTTTTGCATTCTGTCCAGTCAAAGTAAATAATATCAAAGATAACTACAATCAAGCTGAAAAGGAACAGATATAATGTGCAGCATATAGTTCTCAGCATTGCATAGTCACAACACGCTAACATTTATACAATATCCTCACATCTCTTTTCGGAGACCACAGTTCTTTACCTGCGTAAATCACATTGAAGTGCAGCCAGTAATGGCAACGGGAATCCAGAACCTCGTCAATGAAGGTCCAGTGTACAACATCCGGACATAGTCACAAAAAGCTGGAGTAACTCAGCGGGACAGGCAGCATCTCTGGAGAGAAGGAATGTCTGAAGTAGGGTCTCGACCCGAACCGTCACCCATTCCTCCTGATGCAGCCTGTCCCGCTGAGTTACTCCAGCATTTTGTGCCTATGGAAAGGGAATAAGGCTTTTCAATTTAGTTTATTGTCACGTGTGTCGAGGAATAGTGAAATTTGGTCAGCTGAAAGACAATACATTATTACAATCGAGCGCATTACAGGTGTTTGTGTAAAATTGTCCCTATTGTATATTGGTCGCTGGTCGGTGCGGACTCGGTGGCCCTGAAGGGCCTGTTTTCGCGCTAATCTCTAATCTAAGTGAACCTTTGCATACTGAAATAAATATTAAAGAGTCATATAATATCCTTTAAATAATAAACAAGACTGCTGCATGAGAGACAGGTGCAGACTGTTGTGGATTAAAATAGTAAGATTAAATGAGAACTTACCAGTTTGAAGTTTGATCTTTATTTTATGAGTAGTTACGATGAGGGATTACGTGAAGACCCCGCCTGCACGCATGCGCGACATTCTTCAAAGCAGTGGTGTGAAATCACAGATACCAGAGTGACTAATATAGTAAGATAAGAGAGAACCTCCATATCAGTTGATCTTTATAATAGAGGGTTTTGGGAGCGGAGGGCACGTAATCCCTCATCGTAACTCCTCATAAAATAAAGATCAAACTTCAAACTGGTAAGTTCTCATTTAATCTTACTATTTTACTTCGGAGTCACGTGAGTGACTACGTGAAGATTTCAAAGCTCTGTGATTTCATGCCCTGGAACGAGTCCATGCTTACACCCTGCCATGCTAGGAGAAAAGAGGATGAACGTAATTCAGTCATGACACCGTGCTGAAAAACAAATAAAAGGTATTTATTCATACCTAACAGTATGCCCCACATTGGGTAATTTATTTTACAGAACTCAAAATTTTTCCTGCAAACGTGTCAGGAACGGCTACGGGTTTATTATAAAAGTGTTGAAAAGTTTGTTCATTGCTCCAACCCGCTGTGGCAAGGATGTGGTCCAAAGGAACTTCCATCATCCTAGCCGCCGATGTAGATGCCGCCCTGGTGGAGTGAGATTTGAAAACATTAGTATCCACCCCCGCTGCATCTAATACCACCCTTAACCATCTGGATATGGTTTGCGCTGTGACCTTATGGTGAGGGCGTTTATGGCTTATGAGTAAAGCTCTCTCCGTGCCCCTTAGAGCCTTGGTGACTTCTATGTATTGTAAAATATGTGTCACAATGCAGAGCCGACTATCTGCAGGATAGGCCAGAAACTCTAATTTTTGGTCAGTGGAACCAGGTTGGTCTTGTTTGAGTAACCCCTGTATTAGAAAAGTTATCTTGCCACTTGTGATATACATGGCGTCCATATTTAGCTTGTGTAAGGACTGGACCAGTTGTGCTGTTACAAGTGCCATTATCATTACCATCTTGTATGTTAGTTTGTCCAGCGTGAGCCCCGATATGGGTGTCCATCCTCGTAACATAGTTAATACAATGCCTATATCCCATGTATGGGTGTATCTGGGCCTGGGGGGATTAGAATTAAATATACCCCTCATAAGTTTAGATACTAGTGGGTGTGATGCTATAGCCAAGTGATCACTCCCTCTGCCCAGATAATTAGAAAGGGCACTTCTTGCACAATTAATGGCACTGTAACTCAATCCTTCATCGAAATGAAGGGTGGCCAGAAACTCCAGTACTTCAGTGATGGTGGCTGAGGTATATGTAGTGTTCGTCCTGGTGTAGAACATTTCCCATTTTCTAACATATGTCAGGTACTGTTTCCTCGTGGACTCCCTGCACGATGCTGAGATGGCATTGATCGTCCTATCGGAGAGTCCGTATCCCAGGAATGGCCTGTTCAGAATCTGCAAATCAACAAGTTCATGCGGTCATGGCATGGATGACTTTCCCCTGTCACGGGGTGTACCAACAAACTCGGCCGTTTGTTGATCCGGATGCAGGGTTCTGAGGCCATCTTTTGTACTGCTGGGAACCATGGTTGGGTAGGCCAGTCGGGTACAACCAAAATACCCATTGCGGAGTCTTGTTTAATTTTTTGTAAGACCCGACTGATGAGGCAGAAGGGGGGAAATACATAGCAAAACAAATCCCCCCAATACAGCGAGAAAGCGTCCATCGCTGCTGCCCCTGGGTCTGGTTCCCAAGCAACATATGTTGGAAGGTGGTGATTAAGTCTGGATGCAAAAATGTCGATATCTGGTGTCCCATACCATTCTATAATATCTGTAAACACTTTCCGATCCAACATCCATTCAATGTTGTCGTTGAATTTACGTGATCTGGTGTCTGCCATGGTATTTTGCTTACATGGGAGGTAAGTGGCTGAAATCCAAATCTCTCTTTCCAGACACCAGTGCCAGATATATTAGCCAATTCATCACATGATATCGACTTTATTCCTCCCATATGATTAATATATAGGCCATACTGCGGTATTATCAATTTGTAACCGTACATGCAACTGGCGCATATCAGAGCAGTAGGCCCTCAGTCCATAAAATGCTCCCAGCATTTCTAAATAATTAATCCCTATTGCTTTGAACAGGGTTAATTCTTGTGTACTCCATCTGCCACCACAACTTGTGATGGTATTAGTTGCTCCCCAACCTTTAGCACTGGCATCAGTTTGTAATGTAACCGAGGGGTTAATGATAGTGATGGGGTTAGAACAATGCTGAACATTTTCTATCCACCATTTTAGTTCCGATTTTGCTTTCTCTGGTAGTTCCATAGGCCTATCGAAATGGCCTGCATGATTTTTGAGAGCTGAGATTTTTGCTCTTTGCAGATTTTGATAATGGAGAGGTCCAAATTGTGCTGCTGGGAACGCAGCCACTAATTTCCCAATCACTCTGGCTACTTGCCGAATAGATGGTTCCCTGATGCCAGTGAGGCTTTTGCATGCTATCACCAAGTCTGTTACTTTGTGTAGTGGCAAGGTGATAGACATTCGAACTGAGTCAATAGTGAAGCCCAAATAATCCATTATAGTGGAGGGTTCCATTTTGATTTATCTGGATGTATGATAAATCCCAGCTTTTGAAAAATATGTTTTGTGGCTGATACTGCCAAAGTAGCCATTTCCAAATTCTCACCTACAATGAGAATATCATCAAGGTAAGCCATGACGATATGGTTATGTTCTCTTAAGTATGCTAAAGCTGGTTTTAATAATTTAGTAAACAGCCGTGGTGCTGATGATAACCCATTGGGTAAGGCCTTATACTGCCATAGCTGTCCCATCCAGACAAATTTCAGGTATTTACGATGATCCTTGTGTATTGGTACTGAATAGTACGCATCTTTAAGATCGATGCAAGCCATGTAGTACCTATCAGAAATCAACTGTGTGGCTGTGACAAACGTGTCCATTTTGAAATGGGTATGCTGAATGTAATTATTTAGTTCGGTCAAATCTATAATAATGCGGCAACCGCCATCTTTTTTGTTTTTTGTAAATATATTAGATACGAACTCTTGAGATTCCCTGATTGTTTTCTCAATTACCCCTTTATTGATTAATCTCAACAGTTCAGCATGGCCTGCTGTTCTCTATTTTTGCGAAAGTATGAACTTCCGGCTAGGCGTATGCTGAACTGGGATGGGGAGTTCGTTCACAAATTCTAGTTTGTAACCCTGAATACATTCGAGTATGTAAGTATCAGATGTAAAAGTGCTCCACACGTGATGAAACAAGTGCAACCGTCCACCAATTTCTGATGCACCTAAACATGCAATGTTTTTGTGACAACCAGACTCACCTACCTCCATGGTTACAGCCGGTGTTGTCTCTGTCCTTGTTTCTTCTGATGTTGTGTTGCTTCGTTGTGGGGGTGGCGCATTTTCCAAGAAGGCCGGGCTGGGCCATGGCCTAAAAAAGACCGCTGTGCAGGTGGACCGGCCCTCGAGCTTTCACCACCAGGTGTTCTTTCATTATATCGATGTCTGGTGGTTGTGTAGGGATGCTGCCGCTGTTGATAGTGAGATTTTGAAGTGTTTGGCACCTTGATCAGGCCTATGGCCTTGGCCTCTTCATCTAATTCTTTCACATGCTTCGAAAGGTTGTCCCCAAACAGCAAATTTGGCGGCTGAGCACTACTGGTCCTGCATAATCCCGCAAATTTGGGATTAAGTGCTGGTTTAATGATGCTCTTCCTATAGTTGTTGATTTCAAACTGAGTATTACACAGTAATACTAGAGCATCCTGTAGCTCTTCTGGCAAATCCACCCCATCAGCTGTTCTGGTCACTGCTGTGATCCCTGCAGCCAGCAGTTTGAGGATCCTCTGTAGCTTCACCTCCTGGCTTCTTATAGATGGGCTCATGTTGCCCCAGATGGGGTTGTTGACTGCTGGAACATTAAGAGAATTGCAATTCTCTGGAGCAAGGTATTTCTCAGCCGTGGAGTTAATGGCTTGCTCCTGCAGCTGGTTTGTAGCCATATAATTTATGCTGGCTGCCAGCTTTGGATGTATGGGCAGTCCTTTCTGTGTTGGCATAGCATGTTTGTTTGCCATGCCCAGTAGTTCTTCTGGCACCCCTAACACAGATGACTGTTCAGTCATTGCCCCTTCTTCAGGGTCAGCCCAGCTCTGACCCCTAATGCTCCCCTGCGAAGAGGGTGAGACATTTGGCAGTCCTTGTAAGGATGCTGCCGTGGGTCTGCGAAGAGACCCACTGTGACTCTGCCCCTGCATAAGCAGGTCACGCTGGAGCAACTGCTCCACCATCCACTCCAAGCGGGAAAGACGCCCACCGTCGCTATCCGCGAGCGGGGTGTCTTCAGGTCCGGACCCAGCTGAGTCAACGGCCCTGTCCGACTTCCGGGTGGCTTTGCCGCCGGGCCGCGGCGTACCTTCGGACTGTAGCGGTGGGAAGTCGGGAACTGCTGGTAGCACCTGCAGCTCTGGAGAAACGGCACGCTGCTGGCTGCTTTCCATAGCAGCTGTTTTTGCCGCTCCTCTCCTGGACTTGCGCGACTCCATGGTGTTTCCTGAAACACAAAACACGCGCAGTCGCCACGCTCACCAGAAAGTTAAGACCTACCTCAAGTTTTTTAAACTTACACTGGAGGAGCGACGCTCCTCCCGACTGTCGCTTCCGCAATGCGTTCGACGATATGTCGCGCATGTGTGCAGGCGGGGTCTTCACGTAGTCACTCACGTGACTCCGAAGTAAAATAAGGCTGGAGGGAGGTCTCCGTCCTGATCCTGGGCTGTGATCGGTGGGTTCCACTGCCCAACAGGTGCAACGCCTCGTCTGGTTACACCTGAGGCTTTTCCCAAACCCTTTTCTCAGCTTTCGTCTATATTCAGGTCAGTTTAATGTCCAAATAGAACATGTCCAAATAGAAACACTGTGTCACTTTTCAGGAGTCGTTGTCAGCTCAAGAGTAAACGGGAGACGAACTTGGTTAACTCAGGAGACGAACTTGGGACATCGCAGTGAACGGCAAAATACCATACTCGTGGGAACTCGGTTCAAACACTTGAACATCAACTTAGGATCTCCTGCACAACCATGAGTCTGTCACTCGAGGTCACTCGTGGGTCAACTCGCACCGTGAGACAGGGCCATTAGAAATTGGCATGTATAATGTGGGAATTACAGAGACATGGCTGCAACAGGGCAATGGCTAGGAACTGAATATTCAAGGGTATACCTCCTATCGAAAAGACAGACAGGGGGGGAGAGGGGGTGGGGTGGCTCTGTTGGTAAGGAATGAAATTCAGTCCCTTGCAAGGGGTGACATTGAAACAGGAGATGTGGAGTCAGTATGGATAGAACTAGGGAATTGTAAGGGTAAAAATACCCTAATGGGACTTATCTACAGGCCCCCAAACAGTAGCCTGGATATAGGGTGCAAGTTGAATCAGGAGTTAAAATTGTCATGTAGTAAAGGTAATGCTATGGTTGTTGTGGGAGATTTCAACATGCAGGTTGACTGGGAAAATCAGGTTTGTACTGGACCCCAAGAAAGGGAGTTTGTGGAGTGCCTCCGTGATGGATTCTTAGAGCAGCTTGTATTGGAGCCTACCAGGGAGAAGGCAATTCCTTGATTTAGTATTATGTAATGAACCGGATTTGATAAAAGGAACTTGAGGATAGCCATTAGGAGGTAGTGACCATAATATGATCAGGTTTAATCTACAATTTGAGAGGGAGAAGGGTAAATCGGAGGTGTACCGATCGGAGATATATAGTTGAATAAAGGGGACCATGGAGCCATGAGCGAGGAGCTGGCCAAAGTTGACTGGAAATATACCCTAGCAGGGATGACAGTGGAACAACAATGGCAGGTATTTTGGGAATAATACAGAATGTGCAGGATCAGTTCATTCCAAAGAGGAAGAAAGATTCCAAGGGGAGTAAGGGGCGACCATGGCTGACAAGTGAAGTCAGGGTCAGTATAAAAATAAAAGAGAGATATAACACAGCAAAGATGAGCGGGATGCCAGAGGATTGGGAAACTTTTAAAGAGCAACAGAAGATAACTAAAAAGGCAATACGGGGAGAAAAGATGAGGTACGAAGGTAGGCCAGGCAAGAATATAAAGGAGGATAGTTTTTTTAGGTATTTGAAGAAGAAAAAAATAGTTAAGACCAAAGTTGGACCCTTGAAGACTGAAAAAGGTGAATTTATTATGGGGAACAAGGAAATGGCAGATGAGTTGAACAGGTACTTTGGATCCGTCTTTACTAAGGAGGACACAAACAATCTTCCTGATGTACTAGTGGCCAGAGGATCTGGGGTGATGGAGGAACTGAAGGAAATCCACATTAGGCAGGAAATGGTGTTTGGTAGACTGATGGGACTGAAGGCTGATAAATCCCCAGGGCCTGATGGTCTGCATCACAGTGTAGTTAAGGAAGTGGCTCTAGAAATCGTGGACGCATTGGTGATAATTAGAGCCAGGATTTTCAAGCCTTTTCATGCCTTTTTTTGATGATTTCACCAGGATAATGCCTTTTTCATGATCGAATGCCTAAATCAGCCTTCTTTGCCATTTTGCTAAAAGGTTGTGCTTTGTTCTCTAGTTGTTCCGTGATTACAATGGCATTTTCTATATTAACATGTTAATATTAATGTTAACATAATATAACTTACAAGAAAACTTCCACCACCGGGGCGAAACCTTCAATTATCCTTATGAATAGAACGTTTAAGAAAGAACTGCAGATGCTGGAAAAATCGAAGGTAGACAAAAAATGCTGGAGAAACATAGCGGGTGAGGCAGCATTTATGGAGAAAAGGAATAGGCAACGTTTCGTGTCGAGATCCTTCTTCAGACTGATGTTGGGGGGGGGGGAAGAAAGGAAGGGGCAGAGACAGTAGGACTAGAAGGAGAGCTGGGATGGGGGAGGAGGGAGAAGACAAGGGCTATTTAAAATTAGAGAAGTCAATGTTGATACCATTGGGGTGTAGACTACCCATGCGAATTACCCAAACTTGTCTCCTCACTATATTTACTGCTGGCTCCAGTCGCAAATCTGAGTTTTCGAATGATATGTGCAAGGCATTCATTGATGCTGGAATTCCACTGTGGAAATTGTAAAACAAATTTCTTAGAGGTTTTTTAGAGAAATACACAGAGGAACATTTACCAAGCAAGTCATCATCACGGAAAAATTATGTTGAATGCAACTTCAATGCGCAGAAAATTAGAGATGAAGTTGCACGCAACAAAATTTGGATCTCAATAGATGAGCAACCGGTGCTGGGGGGAGATATGTTGCCAATGTGGTCATTGGTACACAAGGCAGGTCAATCATCAAAGGAGTATTTAATGACACCGGAAGTATTAGAGAAGTCAAACAGCTCAACTATTGCTCAGTTGTTTACATCTTCACTTGCTGTACTTTGGCCAGAAGGTATAAAACGCAATATCTTCTGTTTGTGACTTAAAGTTTTATTCCCCAAAATGTTGCATTTGACATCTTGGCTCAAGGACTTCATAGAATTGCCAAGCACATACATGGCTTGTTTCCAAATGACAATCGCCTAGTTTCCAATGTCAAGAAAATCTTCCTCAAAGCTATTATTCCTGTGCAGTTGTTCAAAGAAATGGCCGCTTAGATTCCGCAACCTCCTCAGCCCGTTTTGAATAGGTGGGGTACATAGAAACATAGAAACATAGAAATTAGGTGCAGGAGCAGGCCATTCGGCCCTTCGAGCCTGCACCGCCATTCAATATGATCATGGCTGATCACCCAACTCAATATCCTGTACCTGCCTTCTCTCCATACCCCCTGATCCCTTCAGCCACAAGGGCCACATCCAACTCCCTCTTAAATATGGCCAACGAACTGGCCTCAACTACCTTCTGTGGCAGAGAATTCCACAGATTCACCACTCTCTGTGTGAAAAACGATTTTCTCATCTCGGTCCTAAAAGACTTCCCCCTTATCCTTAAACTGTGACCCCTTGTCCTGGACTTCCCCAACATCGAGAAAATCTTCCTGCATCTAGCCTGTCCAACCCCTTAAGTACATGGCTTTCTGCTGTACTCTCGTATGCTGCAAATTTTGAAAAGATAAAATAAATCGTCAACTGTTTTGAAGAAGAAGAATCTGCTGCAGTCAGGATCGTCAGTGAAATCATGCAGAAAAAGTCCCTCCACCGCGATCTTGGGTTTATTGCTTCCAATTTTACAAACTTCCCACAAGCTATCACTTCCCTTGAGAAACATGGCGAAACATTTGTGAATAACGTGCAGGTTTTCAACAAAGTAACTGATGATATTCGTAAAGTTCCTGGCAATGTAGGTAAAGACATGCAAGGAAAATGTGAGAGAGTGATTAACTAACAAAAAGCTTGAAGAAATACAAAACATAGCTAAAGTTCTCATAGGTAGTTCAAATGCACAAGATATCGAAATGAATATAGCGTCTGTAGCTTGTTTCGGGTATGCACCAGTGACCTCAGCTGAGGTAGAAAGAGGTTTTTCATAATTGAAGCATGTTCTGTCTGATAGACGGCATAGTTTAACACCAGATAATTTGAAAAAAATGCTAGTAATTATGTGCAACCAGGCAACTTTGGTCATTTAATATAGGATACCTTTATATTATCATTTTAAACCATATTATGGTGGTGGAAATAAATGCCTTTTCCGTGCCTTTTTTGTAATTTTCTTATGCCTTTTTGCCTGCCTATTTCAGTGTTTTTTAGCACCTAAACATACTGGTTTTAGTGATAATTTTCCAATGTTCTATAGATTCAGGATCAGTTCCTGTGGATTGGAGGGTAGCTAATGTTATCCCACTTTGTAAGAAAGGCGGGAGAGAGAAAACAGAGAATTATGGACCACTTAGCCTGACATCGGTGGTGGGGAAGATTCAATCATAAAAGATGAAATAGCGGCACATTTGGATAGCAGTAACAGGATCGGTCCGAGTTAGTGTGCATTTACGAAGGGGAAATCATGCTTGACTAATCGTCTGGTATTTTTGAGGATGTAACTAGGAAAATGGACAAGGGAGAGCCAGTGGATGCAGTATACATAGGCTCTGAGAAAGCATTTGATAAGTCCCACATGGGAGATTAGTGGGCAAAATTAGAGCACATAGTATTGGGGGTAGAGTAGGGATTAACAGGTCCCTTTCAGACTGATAGGCAGTAACTAGTGGGGTACCGCAAGGCTCGGTGCTGGGACCGCATCTATTTACAATATACATCAATTATTTAGATGAAAGGATTCAAAGTAACATTAGCAAATTTGCAGATGACGCAAAGCTGGGTGGCAGTGTGAACTGTGAGGATGATGCCTTGAGAATGCAGGGTGACTTGGACAGGTTGGGTGAGTGGGCAGATGCATGCAGATGCAGTTTAATGTGTATAAATATGAGGTTATACACTTTGGTAGCAAAACAGGAAGGCAGATTATTATCTAAATGGTGTGAAGTTGGGAAAAGGGAAGTACAACGGGATCTGGGGGTCCTGGTTCATCTGTCAAGAAAAGTAAGCATGCAGGTACAGCAGGCAGTGAAGAAAGCGAATGGCATTTTGGCCTTCATAATAAGAGGAGTTGAGTAGAGGAGCAAAGAGGTCCTTTTGCAGTTGTACAGGGCCCTAATGATATCACACCTGGAGTATTGTGTGCAGTTTTGGTCCCCTAATTTGAGGAAGGACATTATTGCTATTGAGGGAGTGCATCATAGGTTTACAAGGTTAATTCCCGGGATGATGGCTGGGCTTGTATACTCTGGAGTTTAGAAGGATGAGAGGATATCTTGTTGCAACATATAAGATGCAACTTCAATCCTTAATCCTTAATCCTTAAATCCTTAACTACAACTTCAATCAACTCACCTGGATCAGGAAAATGGCAGAAAACAGTGTCGTTTCAGACCAGCTGTTTGAGCACCTCAAGGCTCTCGCAATTTTGCGATCTCCCGCAGTTGCGGGAGCCCTGGACTTTAAACTTTCCCACGGTCGCTGGAAATCATCCGACCCGACTGAGGAACCCAGGTACTGTACCTCGGAACCCTGGGATGACCTCCAGAGCCGACGAGCTGGATCTTCCAGGAACAATGAAGCTGGAGCTGCCGACGTTGAGGGAACCCCCGTTCCAGCGCAGGATCGTGGAAATAGCAGGTACAGTAAACTCAGTACCTGGAAACAAAGGGGAAGCCTCCATTGTGTCCGGAAACATGGCCGACGGGCAGGACTTAAGGTCAGACTGAAGCGCAGGGGACTTCAGCCCCCTCTCCCTACTATCCTACTGGCCAATGTACAGTCCCTTGAAAATAAAGTGGAGGACTTAAGGGCAAGACTACTTTATCAAAGGGAGCTGAGGGAATGCTCTGTGTTCTGTTTTACAGAGACATGGATCACCCCCAGCTCCCCAGACTCAGCAGTCCAGCCTGAAGGGTTCTCCATCCACCGTATGGACCGTACACTGGCATCTGGGAAAGGGAGAGGAGGGGGCGTCTGCTTCATCGTCAACTCTGCGTGGTGCTCAGACGTGGCGGTCCTGTCCAACTCCTGCTCTCCACACCTCGAACATCTGGCAGTGAAGTGCCGTCCTACCTTCCGAGGGAATTCACCTCCATCATCCTGACCGTGGTCTACATACATCCGTCTGGCACTGGTGGAGCTGCACGCCATGGTCAACAAACACCAGACGTCTTACCCCGAGGCATTTACCACCATTGCTGGGGACTTCAACAAAGCCAACCTAAATAAATCGCTCCCCAACTTCCACCAACATGTCTCCTGCTGCACCAGAGGACCAAACACCCTCGACCACTGCTATAACACCATCAAGAATGCTTACCGCTCTATCCCTCGCCCTCACTTCGGTAAATCCGACCACACTGCGGTGCTGCTTCTCCCTGCCTACAGGCAGCAATTGAAGAGCGCACCCCCAGAGGTGAGGACAGTACAGAGTTGGTCGGGGGGAGGGGGGGGGGGAGGGGGGGGGGGGGGGGGGGGGCAGTGGAACAACTACAGGACTGTTTGGAGTCTGTAGACTGGGCAATGTTCAAGGACTCGGCAACGGACTTGAACGAATACGCCACAGTCATTACAGAATTCATTAAGAAATGTGTGGAGGACTGTTCCCCACAAAAACCTTCCGAGTGTTTCCCAATCAGAAACCTTGGATGAACTTTGAGATCCGCACTCTTCTGAAGACCAGACACCGGGCATTCATGTCTGATGATACAGTTGCCCACAAGAAGTCCAGATTCAACCTTGGTAAGGCCATCAAAAAGGTCAAAAGGGACTTCTGCTCCAAGCTGGAGGATGAGACAGATGCTCGACAGCTGTGGCGAGGCCTGAATGCAATCACATCCTACAAGGCACGAGGCAGCTCCATGTCAGCGAAACATCACTCCCTGATGAGCTCAATGCGTTTTACGTTCTCCCTATCAGCACACTGATAGGGAGAACATTGATGTGCCTTCCCGAGCCCCCATTCACTGTGATGGTATTTCACTCAGTCACAGAGGCCGACGTCAGGAAATCCTTCAGAGGGGTGAACCCTCGAAAAGCGCCTGGACCTGATGGTATACCTGGTCGTGTTCTAAACACCTGTGCGGACCAACTGGCTGGAGGTTTTACGGACATTTTCAACCTCTCACTTCTGAGGTCCCACCTGCTTCAAAAGGGCATCAATAATACCAGTGCCCAAGAAGAGCAAGGTAACGTGCCTCAATGACTATCGACCTGTGACACTAACGCCTGTGGTGATGAAGTGCTTTGAGAGGTTGATCATGGTGCAAATCAACTTCTACCTCGACAAAAACCTGGACCCACTGCAGTTCGCTTACCGCCACTACAGATCAATGGTGGATGCGATCTCGCTGGCTCTCCACTCCACCCTGGACCACTTGGACAACAAAAACTCATATGTCAGGCTGTTATTCATCGATTACAGCTCGGCACAATCATCCCCTCCAAGCTGGTTACCAAACTCGCAGAACTGGGTCTCTGTGCATCCCTCTGCAATTGGATCCTCGACTTCCTCATTCACAGACCACAGTCTGTTCGTATTGGTGGAAATGTATTAGACTCGATAACAATCAGCACGGGAGCACCTCAAGGCTGCGTGCTCAGCCCCCTGCTGTACTTACTCTATACTCATGACTGCGTAGCCGGTCATAGTGCGAACTCCATCATCAAGTTCGCTGACGACACCACTGTTGTGGGACGTATCACTGATGGGGATGAGTCGGAGTACAGAAGAGAGATCGAGCAACTGTCCATATGGTGCCAGCACAATAACCTGGCCCTCAACACCAGCAAAACCAAGGAACTGATTGTGGACTTTGGAAGGAGTAGGATGGGGACCCACAGTCCCGTTTATATCAACGGGTCGATGGTTGAAATGGTCAAGAGCTTCAAATTCCTGGGCGTGCACATCTCTGAAGATCTTTCCTGGTCTGAGAATGATGCAATTATCAAGAAAGCATATCAGCGCCTCTCCTTCCTGAGAAGATTACGGAGAGTCGGTTTGTCAAGGAGGACTCTCTCTAACCTCTACAGGTGCACAGTAGAGAGCTTGCTGACTGGTTGCATTGTGGCTTGGTTCGGCAACTTGAGCACCCTGGAGAGGAAAAGACTACAAAAAGTAGTAAGCACTGCCAGTCCATCATCGGCTCTGACCTTCCTTCCATCGAGGGGATTTACCGCACTCGCTGCCTCAAAAAGGCTGGCAATATCATCAAAGACCCACACCATCCTAGCCACACACCCATCTCCCTGCTACCTTCAGGTAGAAGGTACTGGAGCCAGAAGACTGCAACGACCAGGTTCAGGAATAGCTACTTCCCCACAGCCATCAGGCTATTAAACCTGGCTCGGACAAAACTGAACATTAATAACCCATTATCTGTTATTTGCACTTGATCAGTTTATTTATTCATGTGTGTATATATTTATATAATGGTATATGGACACACTGATCTGTTTTGTAGTCAATGCCTACTATGTTCTGTTGTGCTGAAGCAAAGCAAGAATTTCATTGTCCTATCAGGGACACATGACAATAAACTCACTTGAACTTGAAGATTATTAAGGGTTTGGACATGCTAAAGGCAGGAAACATAGGGAGGTGGTTCCTGAGATAGTGAAAGATGTTTTTTCTTGCTTTCCTATTTCTGAAGAAGAATCTCACGCCTGAAAAGTTAATAGTTTATTTTTCCACAGATGCTGCCGACCTGATAGGTGTTTCCATTATTTTCTGTTTTTGTCACTGTTTGCATCATTCAATTTCTCTTGGACTCCATCCTATCACAGACAGTCCTCTTGTTCACTCCACTACTCCCTCTTTCCTGCAGTTTCTTGGCGGCACACTGGCGCAGCGGTAGAGTTGCTGCCTTACAGCGCCAGAGACCCGCTTTCGTTCCTGACTACTGGTGCTGTTTGTACGGAATTTGTTCGTTCTCACCGTGAAATTCCCTGCCACAGAGGGCAGTGGAGGCCAAGTGACTGGATGGATTTAAGAGAGTGTTAAAGAAGGAACTGCAGATGCTGGAAAATCGAGGGTACACAAAAGGCTGGAGAAACTCAGCGGGTGCAGCAGCATCTAAGGAGCGAAGGAGAGTTAGATAGAGCTCTAGAGGCTAGTGGAATAAAGTCAAGTCAAGTCAAGTCACATTTATTTATATAGCACATTTAAAAAACAACTCTCGTTGACCAAAGTGCTTTACATTTGTTATAAGAGTAGTATACACAAGCAGGCTACAAACATACATACAAATAGCTCTCACTCAGAGGACGTCAGGAAAGGCTTGGGAGAACAGATACGTTTTTAGACTAGACTTAAAGGAGTCGATGGAGGGGGCAGTTTTAATGGGGAGGGGGATGCTGTTCCACAGTCTAGGAGCTGCGACCGCAAAGGCGCGGTCGCCCCTGAGCTTATGCCTAGACTGCGGGACATTCAGCAAACCCTGGAGGTGATGTGGTGGGTGAGAAGACTTTTAATGTAGGTGGGTGCAAGCCCATTGAGGGCTTTGTAGACAAAGAGGAGGGTCTTGAATTTAATTCGGAACCGCACAGGGAGCCAGTGGAGAGAGGCCAGGATCGGGGTGATGTGGTCCCTTTTTCGGGTGCCCGTCAGGAGTCTCGCTGCGGCGTTTTAGACCAGTTGCAGGCGGGACAAGGAAGATTGGCTGATGCCAGTGTAAAGGGAGTTGCAGTAATCTAGGCGGGAGGAGATAAATGTATGGATGATCTTTTCTAGGTCATCAAACTGGAGGAATTGTTTTATTTTAGCTATCATCCGAAGCTGAAAGAAGCTAGCTTTTACCACGGCATTGACTTGTTTGTCAATCTTCAGTGCTGAGTCAAATATCACGCCAAGATTTTTGACGTGAGGTTTGAGTAGTGGGGTAAGGCTTCCAAGGCTGCCTGCTATCATTTTGATTGAGTCCGAGGGGCCGAGAAGGACTTACTCTCGTTTAGTTGGAGGAAATTCTGGGCCATCCAGCACTTTATATCCTCGAGGCAGCGGGTAAGGTTAAGCAGATTTGATTGTTTTTTGGGCTTCAGGGGGAGGTACAGTTGTATCAAAGGATATGGAGAGGGCAGGCAGGCACAGGTTATTGATTGGGGACGATCAGCCATGATCACAATGAATGGCCGTAGGGCCGAATGGCCTCCTCCTGCACCTATTTTCTATGTGCCCTGCGCGGGTTTGCTCCGGGAGCTCCAGTGTTCACCAACACCCCAAAGACGTGCAAGTTTGTTGGCTAATTTGCTTGATATAATGGTAAATTGTTGCTAGTGTATGTGGGATAGTGTTAATGTGCGGGGATCGCTGGTCGGCATGAACTCCGTGTGCCGAAGGGCCTGTTTCGTGCTGTATCTCTTAACTAAACTAACAGTATCTCAGATTTCTAACTTTTCTAGTCCATCAACTTATAATGTTAATATTATTTACATTAAATTCTGATACATTAGAATCACAGAATCATGTGGTAGAAACCCACTCGGCCCATCGAGACTGTCCCAGCTTTGTATATGAATAATCCAGTTACTTCCACACTCCCAGCCACTCACCATCGCTCTGCTAATTGGAGTTTGTACAGTATTAGAAACCAGCCACTGTGTTTATGCTGTCCATCATACCTACCTATCCCTTGTGACTGGAATCCTGGCACTGAGGCGAGATCGACGTCAGGCAGAGCCAAGGTGATGGTGACTCCATTATCGGAGGTGCAGACTGGAGATTCTGTGGAGACGGAGGTGTGTTGCCTCCCTGGTGCCAGGGTCCAAGATGTCTCAGACTGACTTAAGAACATCCTCGAGCGGGAAGGTGAATGCCCGGAAGTAGTTGTGCATGTAGGCACAAATGACGTGGGTAAGAGGAGGAAGGAGGTTCTGCAACTAGGTAGGAGGCTGAAAAGCAGGACTTCTAGGGTAGTTATCTCTGCGTTGCTTCCTGACCTTGTGCTAGTGAGGGTAGTAAAAGGGAGATAGGAGATATGTATGTGTGGCTGGAGTTGGTGCCAGGGGCAGGGATTTTGATTTCTAGATCACTGGGATCTCCTCTGAGGCAGGGGTGACCTGTACAAAAGGGTTAGGTTGCACCTTAATTGTAGGGGGACCGACATTCTGCCAGGCAGGTTTGCTGGGGCTACACGGGTGGGTTTAAACAGTGGGGGGGGGGGGGGGGGGGGGGGGGGGGGGGGGGACGAGCATTCGTAGTAAGGTGGATGAATTGAATGTGCAGTTAAGGAATATGATATAGTTGGAATTACGGAGACATGGCTCCAGGGTGTCCAAGGCTGGGAGCGAAACATGCAGGGGCATTCAATATTCAGGAAGGATAGACAGAAGGAAGAGGGGGTGGGGAGGCAGGTTAAAGAGGAGATTAATGCAAGAGCAAGGAGAGACATTAGCTTAGATGCTGTCAAATCAGTATGTATGATTTGAATTTAGGTCCAAAACAGTTGTACAGGGCCCTGGTGGGGCCGCATCTGGAGTATTGTGTGCAGTTTTGGTCTCTTCATTTGAGGAATTACATTCTTGCTATTGAGGGAGTGCAGCGTAGGTTCACCAGGTTAATTCCCGGGATGGCGGGACTGTATATGATGAAAGAATGGGTCGACTGAGATTGTATTCACTGGAATTTAGAAGGATCAGAGGGGATCTTATAGAAACATGTAAAATTCTTACGGGAATGGACAGGCTAGATGCAGGAAAAATGTTCACGATGTTGGGGGAGTCCAGAACCAGGGGTCACAGTTTAAGAATAAGGAGTAGCCCATTTAGGACTGTGGTGAGGAAAAACGTCTTCACCCAGAGAGTTGTGAATCTGTGGAATTCTCTGCTACAGAAGGCAGCGGAGGCCAATTCACTGGATGTTTTCAAGAGAGAGCTAGATTTAGCTCTTCGGGTTAAAGGACTCAAGCGACATGTTCAAAAAGCAAGAATGGGGTACTGATTTTAGATGTTCAGCCATGATCATTTTGAATGGTGGTGCTGGCTCGAAGGGCCGAATGGCCTCCTGCACCTATTTTTTGTTTCTGTTTCTGTTTATTCAAGAACTAGATGCCACTTAAATGTAGTTACTCTTCCTGTTGCATCACTTCTTCTGGCATCTCATTCCAGATAGTAACTACTTTTTTTGTGAAAAATGTTCTCAGACCCCTTTTAAACCTCTTCACTCTCACCAGAAACCCTAATGTTTGACCCCCCTCCCATGGGAAACAGACTACAGTTATCTACTCTCGTAATTTTCTATGCCTGTACCATATCACATTTCAACCTCTTTTGCTCCTGGGGAAATAGACCCGGCCTACTTCATCTCTCCTTATAGCTCAAACTCTCCAATCCAATCCAGAATCTATTCTGCATCTTGTCTAGCATAATTATATCTTTCCTGTAATGTTGTGACCAGAATTGCACACAATGCTCCAAGTGTGACTAACCAACGTTTCCTACAACCATAATATGAAGTCCCATTTATAGTGCTCGATGCCTCCCTGACGAAAGCAAGCATGGCATACGCTTTATGAACTACCCTGTCTACCTGTGTGGCTACTTTAATAGAACTATGTATTCATACCCCTAGGTCTCTCTACACAACAACTGTCCCATGTCCCTGCTATTCACTGTATATATCCTGACCTAATTTAACTTGCCAAAGTTACACTCTTTGCACTTGCTAACTTGCTAATCACATTACCTATATTATAGACAATAGACAATAGATGCAGGAGTAGACCATTCGGCCCTTCGAGCCAGCACCGCCATTCAATGTGATTATGGCTGATCATCCACAATCAGTACCCTGTTCCTACCTTCACTCTATATCCCTTAACTCTGCTATCCTTAAGAACTCTATCTAACTCTCGCTTGAAAGCATCCAGAAAGCCAGCCTCCACATTCACAGATAAAATATTAATATAGGACAAACACCCCAGTATAGATCCTTGCCGCACATCGCTGTTTATGAGCTTCCAATCTGAAAGACAACTCTCCACAACTACCCTCTGACTCCCAAGTCGGTTTTGAATCCAATTGGCTAACTCACTCTGGATCCATGTACTCTAAACTTTTGGACCATCCTACCATGCAGGGCCTTGTCAAAGGGTTGTGAAGACAATATCTACTATTCTGTCCTGTATGTCAGAATCCATTGCAATAACCTTTCCACCACTGTTGTAAGGCTCACAGTTCGGGGAGTTACATGATATCACTGTTCTGTCCCCTGAACTCACTAACTTCCATGTCATCCTCAACGGTAAATACTGACAATAAGTATTCATTTAAGGCCTTGCCCACTTCCTGTGGATCCACACAAATTGGATACTTATCCTGCTCCCTTTAGAATGTGACTGTTGAATCTAAGAAAAATATATTCCTTGGGTCACTTTTGGTTTTCCTGGTAATTGCATTCACTTTATGCCCTCTAGTTTCCGAGTCTCCACCAATGTGATTAGTATCTGTCATTCTATGTTATTAATACCCTTCATGATTTTAAATAAAATGGAATGAGAAAAACTAAAGATTTCAGAGAAAACCCACTCGGTCACGGGGAGAACATACAAACTCCACACAGACAACACCCATAGTTATCAGGATGGAACCCGGGTCTACTGGCGTCGTAAGGCAGCAACTCTATCGCTGCGCACCGTGCCGCCCTTATGATTTATAAGACATAAAAGAAACTTGTGGGTAATAACCCTGACATAGGCACCAGATGGATGGGAGCAGATCAGCTGCTCATTACACGCCCTGCTTCATTGCCTTCAATGGACATAATCTTTGGTGTGACATTTAACACCTCCATTGCTAAATGTTATATGATCTCACCAGTTTTATTTTATTTTAATATTTCAAGGGTCATTTGTAGGAAGATAAATTGCTTTGTAATTTCAGAATGAAAGTGGAACAGCAGTATTGTAAATATATCTGTTTTTATTGTTATTGTTCATTATTTTATTTAATGTTCAATGCATTTGACTAATAATTTATAGTTTGAGCTGCAGTCAGATAAAACATATTTTTTGCACTGATCAGATTACATCCTGTTGGGTTGTATAATATATTCCAGTAAATTAGAACACAGTGACAAAGATCCTTGCGAGACATCGAATCACAGAATTCACGAGAGGTTTATGGCACCATCATGTGTTGCCAGAAAAATATGTTCTCAGTCCAATCACACCTGTTAGCACCAGGTCCATAGATGTGCAGATGATGTATTTACAAGTGTACCTTCAAGCACTTTTTAAAATGTGGTGAAGATTTCCACTTGAACTAGCCTTTCAACAGTGAGTTCCTATTCCCTACCACCCTTTGGGTGAAAAGTCTCATCTTCCTTCTAATCTTTCAACCAATAATCCCTTGTTTTTGATCCTCTGCCAAAGGAGATAGATCCTTTCTATTTACTTACAGTAGATGCATCACTATTTCTTACACCATAAATAGATCTCCCCTTACCTCCTCATAAATCTCTTCTACACCTCCATTTATCTTTCCTGTAATGTATTGATCAACACTGTCAATATTACCCAACATATGGCCCAAGTAGTGCTGTATACAGTTATAACATATTCTTATATTTTCTGCCAGTTAATAAAGTAAAGTGTCCCATTTGCCTTTCTGAACAATTTATTACTCTATCAGCCAATAATTTTCAAGAATCTGTGGCCCAACACTCTTAGATTCTTTCTCCATACCACTCAACATCCTCCTATTTATTGTACATTCTCTTGCCTTAGTGCTTCTCCCCAAATGCATTATTCACCTTTCTCTTGATTAAATTTCATTTGCTATTGTTTCTGCACGTGACCAGACCGTCTATATCTCCCTGTAGTCAAGAGTTTTCCACTTCATTTTCAAGCAGAGGACCAAAGTTTCGATCTTACCCCCTATGTTTAAGTCAAAATCAATAGCATATATTATAGGAAACCGTGGACTGAATAGTGAACCTCATGGAACTCCACGAGTAACAGACTTCCAGCCACAAAAATATTCAACAACCTCTCCCGCTGCTTCCCACCTCTGGGAAACCTAGGATTCAAATTTCCGCTATCCATTGAATCCCATGGGTTGATTTCCTCCATTCAGACTATATAAAATGTGCTGACCTCAATAATTCTCCTTTTTACTTTGCCAAATATAATCATGTAATTTGGCCAGACATGACCTTCCTTTAACAAATCCATGTCCACTGTCCCCAGTTACTCTATGCCTTTCAAAGTTGAATTACTGCAAACAATTACTCATCCCTTTCACCTTCAACAACCCACATAACATTAACAGTCTCTCGATCATCTGGTCCTTCTCCTGAAGCCAGAAAGAATTGTAAAATCACCATCAGAATCTCAGTAAATTTCTCTTATTTCTTGTGAAAGCAAAGGATATATTTCATCCAAGTCTCAGAATTAATCAAAGATGATAACCTCCACAATCTTTCCTCTTTTATTACTTTTATCTCATCCAGTATTCCATACTTGTTTGTCTCAGCCGCATCATCTGCATTTTCTAGTGAAAACTATCGTAACTATACACGAAGAATTGTACCCACATCCTCCACCTTAATGCACAGGCTACTTTTCTGGCCCCACTCTTTCCATGGTTATCCTCCTGTAAAGGGGAAGTACTCCATGTTTCCATTTTTGGGCTCAAAACTGAATTCAACAATTTCAGATCTTAACCATTCCTTCTATGGAATAGAAACTAGCAATTATATTTTCTTAAATGCCTATTCATTGCTAATCTGATGTATCTTTCTTTCTCTCACCAAATATGCTGTCTGGGCTATTGAATATTTCCAGAATGTTCCACTACAATTTATGTGTTTTTTCCTTTACCCTGAGGGCGTGCTTTAAGTCAAGTCAAGTCAAGTTAAGTCAAGTTTATTCGTCACATACGCATACGAGATGTGCAGTGAAATGAAAAGTGGCAATGCTTGCGGATTGTGCAAAAAAAACTACAAAACAGTATGGAACAGAATCACATATTCACATATTACATATTTGTGGGAGGAAAAAAAAGAAAAAAACAGCAATTTTAAAAAGACACCACACAACAGTAAATTGGTACAGTAAGTTAGTCGCTGGTGAGATAGGAGTTTACAGTCCTAATGGCCTCTGGGAAGAAACTCCTTCTCATCTGTTTTCATAGCATGGCAATGGAAGCATTTGCCTGACCGTAGCAGCTAGAACAGACTGTTGTTGGGGTGGAAGGGGTCTCCCATGATCTTGTTGGCTCTAGATTTGCACCTTCTGATGTATAGTTCCTGCAGGGAGACGAGTGTAGTTCCCATAGTACCGAACGCACTACTCTCTGCAGAGCCTTCTTATCCTGGGCAGAGCAGTTCCCAAAAAGGGAGAACTGAGAGAGGGAGGAGATAAAGTCCGGTGAGGAATGAGGGTGAAGGTTTTAAGGCACTGCGGGTAAGAGTATCTGGATTCTCAAGAATCTGGGATAGATCCCATGAAGTAGGGCGGCACAGTGAAACAATGGAAGAGCTGCTGTCTTACAGCACCAGAGACCCAGGTTCGATTCTGACGAAGGGTGCTGTCTGTACAGAGTTTGTATATTCTCCCTGTGACCAGATGGGGTTTTTCCACGCGCTCTGGTTTCCTTCCACACTCCAATGTTGTACAGGTTTGTAGGATAATTTGCATTGGTAAAATTATAAATTGTCCCGTGGTTAGGATAGTGTAGGTATGTTACAAAACTTACCTTTAGCGGTGCTGCAGTTCTGCCGCTGGCCGTGTGCGCGACTTTGGCGGCTTTAAGGGGGGGCGGGGTTAAATGCAGTTTTCCCCTTGCCATCCAGAATAATATTTTGTCGCAGTGCGATCTATTTCTGGAGATTCGTTCTGACTGCCGGTAAGTTAATTTTTTTTTTAATCGCCCGACTCTTAATTAGCTCTTAATGCCATGAATGCCAACAACGGGGACCGATTTTACATAGGGGGCAGGTAAGTGAAAGCCGTTTATTTTTACATATACACTTGCTTGTTTAGGGAACTTTAATCACAACTTTCATGTTGCGAAACGGTGATTTAGTCCCCATACGGACCGCCAGAATTTTTCCTGCCGACATTGGGTTTAAATTCACCGCAATCGCAACGTTCTAATCCATCGCGTTCCAGAAAATCCCACTCGCAAGCTGTTTAAAATGCCCATTCATTTACATGCAGTAAACACGAAATTCCTTCAGTTTGGCCTATAAATTAATGACAATTAGATTTTAAAATCATGTTATATTGTGAATTCTTGTGTGAATGTTATTTGGACACTTAGGCTTTAAAAAAAAATGTTAATATTTTCTTAAGAAATGGATAGATGTTTAGATCTAGTAATTGAATTTTGTAATTAGCTACAATTGGGTAACTAACTAATTATATGCTTTAATTTCAGGTCATCCAAGTAAGATTGTTTCATATTAGTTTCAGAATGCTTCAATCTACAATAACTGAAAATGTATTTCAGTTCTCTTAATTTTTAAGAAAGTTATGGGCTTTTGACTGTCCTCGATCACAACTTTTGTATTGAGTCAATGGAAAGGCAATGGGGAACAAGATGCTAATTTCCGAGTATGAAAATGGCCATAACTTTTTTAATACTGAAGATATGAAAGTGAATTAGGTGTCAAATTAAACTTCTTTGTATGCTTTATCTGATGGGATAAATTGCAGACTTGATTTTTAAAATCTCAAAATTTTGTAACATTGCTAGATAGTGTTAGTGTACGAGGTGATCGCTGGTTGGTGCAGACCCGTTGGATCTAGCACATCTCCTTGATCTCAAATTCCACCAGCATATTGTTATTCCCCCACTGATATCACTGTCCTATATGTCCTTCTCCTTGGTGAATACATCTTTCTAAACCTTACATACATTTTAATTTTATTTTTGACCAAATTTACAACATCGTTTGTCTTAGGTTCCCTTACCTTGCCATCCTTATATTTCCCCTTATTGGAACGTACCATACTTGAACTTTGCTCAGCTGGCCTTCAAACAACTGTTCCTCAATTTACTTTCCTTAGTTAATTCCTAATAATGCTGTGATCTGCTTTACCCCATTTTGTACCTTCCCCCAAGGTCCAGACATCCTTATTTGGAACTATCTTAAAAGTTTTGGGAGTTAGAAACATAGAAAATAGGTGCAGGAGTAGGCCATTCGGCCCTTCGAGCCTGCACCGCCATTCAATATGATCATGGCTGATCATCCAACTCAATATCCTGTACCTGCCTTCTCTCCATACCCCCTGATCCCTTTAGCCACAAGGGCCACATCTAACTCCTTCTTAAATATAGCCAATGAACTGGCCTCAACTACCTTCTGTGGCAGAGAATTCCAGAGACTCACCACTCTCTGTGTGAAAAATGTTTTCCTCATCTCGGTCCTAAAGGAATTCCCCCTTATCCTTAGACTGTGACTCCTTGTTCTGGACCTCCCCAACATCGGGGACAATCTTCCTGCATCTAGCCTGTCCAACGCCTTAAGAATTTTGTAAGTTTCTATAAGATCCCCCCTCAGTCTTCTAAATTCTAGCGAGTACAAGCCAAGTCTATCCAGTCTTTCCTCATATGAAAGTCCTGACATCCCAGGAATCAGTCTGGTGAACCTTCTCTGTACTCCCTCTATGGCAAGAATGTATTTTCCTCAGATTTGGAGACCAAAACTATACGCAATACTCCAGGTGTGGTCTCACCCAAACCCTGTACAACTGCAATAGAACCTCCCTGCTCCTATACTCAAATCCTGTTGCTATGAATGCTAACATACCATTTACTTTCTTCACTGCCTGCTGCACCTGCATGCCTACTTTCAATGATTGGCGTACCATGACACCCAAGTCTCGTTGCATCTCTACTTTTCCTAATTTGCCACCATTCAGATAATAGTCTACCCTCCTGTTTTTGCCACCAAAGTGGATAACCTCACATTTATCCACATTATACTGCATCTGCCATGCATTTGCCCACTCACCCAGCCTATCCAAGTCACCTTGTAGCCTCCTAGCATCCTCCTCACAGCTAACACTACCCCCCAGCTTAGTGTCATCCGCAAACTTGGAGATGTTGTATTCAATTCCCTCGTCCAAATCATTAATATATATTGTAAATAGCTGGGGTCCCAGCACTGAGCCTTGCGGTACCCCACTAGTCACTGCCTGCCATTCTGAGTTGTGATCATTGCTCCCAAAATACTCTACCACTGAAGCACCAGTCACTGGGCCAGCCTTGTTTTGCTGTGCAAGGTTTCATATAGTCCCTCCTCAAGTTGGACTACAGTTTAAGGAAACCCTCTTGGGTACTCTGAACAAAATCTGCCCCATCTAACCCTTTTGCACTGAGTAAGTCCCAATCAATTTTGGGGAACCTAAAGCCGCCCACTACGATAATCCTGTTGCTTTTGCATCTTTTTGTAATCTGAAATCTGTCTAGATATGTGTTCCCCTATCTCCTGCTGGCTACCAAGAGGCCGAGAGAACAATCCCATTAGATTGATTGCACCTTTCTTATTTTTGAGTTATCCCCATTCCTCCTCAGGATGTACTCTCCAGAATGTTCCCTCTGAGTGCCGCTGTGACATTACTCGCTGATTAGTAAAGCAACTCCTCCTCCTATTTTACCTCCCTCTTTATCACATCTGAAACATCAAAATTCTGCACCGTTTAGCTGCCAGTCCTGCCTCTCTTGCACCCAAGTCCCCGTAATGGCCACAACAACATTGCTTCAAGCTCTAAGTTCATCCGCTTTCCCCTTGGCTTGAAATAAACACACTTCAATGCCATCAGCTTCACCATTTCCTGAACCTCTCCCTTCCTTCATTTGAGATGTACTGGTCATACCCTCTACCTGCCCATCACTCCTTTCATTTGCTGCCCTTTTACTCTGTTTGCCCACTCCTGCCACTCTAGTTCAAACCATCCCCAGTCGCATTCATGAAACTCCCTGCAAGGATATTGGTCCCATTCCAGTTCAGGTACAAAATCATCCCTCTTGTACAGGTCACCTCTGACCCAGAAAAGATCCCAATTGTCCAAAAATCCAAATCCCCGACCTCAGCATCAAATCTCATCCAAACATAAATGTTGCATCCTCCTATTCCTCCCGTGACTAGCACGTGGCAGCAGGGGTAATCTAGAAATAACTACCCTTGAGGACCTGCCGTTTAAGATTTTGCCTAACTCTTTGCATTCTCTTTGTAGGACATCATCTCTTTCCTGTCTATGTCATTTGTGTCAACGTGCAAAATGACCTCCCTCCCTCCACCCAACCCCCCTTGAGAATATTCTAGTCACTCCGAGACATCCTGGACCCTAGCAAATGGGAGGTACACGCCATCAGTGAGTCCTGTTTGCACCCACAGAATCTCCTGTCTAACTAATAAGTCTCCGACCCCCTTCACTCTATCTGCCCTCAGCCTGCACCACTCTGCCTCAGAGACAAACTTAGTTGCCACAGGCCTGACTGCTGCAGCTGCTCTACCCTGAATGGTCATCCCCCAACAGTATACAAAAGGGTATATTTGTTTTTGTGTGGGACTGCTTGCAGTGGATTCCTGCACTCTCTGCCTGCTCCCATCCCCCTGCCTGGTGGTCACACATCTGCAGTCTGCCTGTCTCTTAGGTGTGACCAGCGCACTATGGTTCCGATCTATGTTGCTCTCATACTCCCGGACAATCCTGACGTGTTCCAGATACAGCTCCACTAACCTCAAGTGGTCAGTCCGGAGCTGAGTCTGGATGCACTTCACACAGTGTACGCTTCAGCAACACTGGGAGTCTCCTTGACTTTGCACAACCTGCAAGAGGAGCGTATCACTGCCCTGAATCCCATGTTTACTGCACCACAACTACAAGAACTTACGAAGGATAAAGACCTTACCTTATTTCACCCTCATCTTCCTCTACACATGCCGTAGTTTTCAATCAGGTTGGGCCTTCTTGCAGTTGATCCAAGATCCTGCTCTTTCAAGACCTTGTGGTACCTGGGGTACAATGGCTTCCCCAAATTGTGAACATGCTTTAATCACTCCGCATGTAGTGGAACCATATGGATCAAACCTGGGTCTCGACCCAAAACGTCACCTATTCCTTTTATCCAGAGATGCTGTCTGACCCGCTGAGTTACTCCAGCTTTTTGTGTCTGTCATCTGGTTCCTGAGGGATTGCATTAGAGGAGGTTTTTGCTTCTGCGACAAGAGGTCTCCTTGTGATTTATTGTCTCATTGCATTTTATTTTATTATAAAGCAAACACAGCCATTCGCAGCTGCTGCTGACCCCCTGGACAGGCATATCACAAGAGAGTTTCCGAAGAGAGATTGGTTTGGCATGAGAGCACACTGTCCGTAAATCACCAGAAGGCGATGAATTCTTCTGAAACCTCTGGCAAAGACTTGGATACTATTTTTGCAGGTTCTGGTCAACAAAGTGTGGAAAAAGATGAACTAAGATCTCTTCAATACATCAAGGACATTGTGTGCCTTTTAGCTTAGTTTAGTTTAGAGATACAGCGGGGAAACATGTCCTTCGGCCCACCGGGTCCGTGCCGACCAGCGATCCCCGCACTATCCTACTATAAGGGACAATTTTTACATTTACCAAGCCAATTTACCTACAAACATGTACGTCTTTGGAGTGTGGAAACTGAAGATCTCAGAGAAAACCCACATGGTCACGGGGAGAATGTACAAACTCTGTACAGACAGCACCCGTAGTCGGGATCGAACCCGGTCTCCGGCGCTGCATTCGCAGCAACTCTACCGCTGCGACATCGTGACCGCCCAACGTCAAATATTGAACAGTATTATTGCACAAATTAAATCAGGTAGACTTTATGTAGACTTTGTGTGTGAAGTCAAACCACACACTCTTGAGGATTAACCAGCCTGGAAATATCAGATGAACTGTTACATGAACAAGTCTGTAATACAATATGTATTATTTTATGCCTCTTTGGCATTCATAAGCATAAAAGAATCAGTTGAGTTTATGGCACAAGAGAGAGATTGTTGAGTATGAGAGATTGTATTATGGATGTTTGGAAAATGACGATCTTTGGTAAAACAAAATCAAACGCTTGATCTAAAATCCATCAGTAATGTCATTTGTAGTCAGTAATGACATTTGCTACACTGCAATGTGTATCAGTATCAGCCTTTAACTGCTGTCATTGTATTAGAGTTATACCGTTTCTGTCAGTGTTGGCGTTTCATTTTCATAAACAGATTCAGTTCAGAATTTGAGGCCACCACCACTGCAGTGTGTTAATAATATTGTCTCTCAAAAGCACTGTTGCAAGCACCTCCACTGTAATGTGAGAATCTTCAAGGGTATAAGGTCTCTGCACAGCCAGATAATCGCAGGACTACAGGTTTTGCATTACACTGAGAGATCCACTTATGGGAAATGCAGTTAAACAGTTTTAGGAATGGATTATTAAAAAAAAGCCCAAACTACTTCTGTCTGCTGTTGTAGTTGTGAGGGATACATGTTCTTGCACAGGAATACTTCTTCACAGACATTTTAAACTCGTCATTAATTCACGATTTTCAAACAGAAATGTTTGCTTACCACAGCAAATTAGCAACTGACACATTTCATCACATTTTTTTTAGTTTATTACATATCTTTTAGCCATCACATTAGAAAAAGATGTATTCTTATTTACAGTATTTCAGTGCAGCAACCCAGTAAAAAAATCTCTCATAATAAATCAGTTAGACTTGATCCAATAAATATAACATTTGTTTTAGAGTCAAGTAAGTGTTGCCTATCATCCACTTTGGACTCAGAACCTTCGGAGTAAGCCCTGTCTTGTTCACTACTGTGCTTCAAGGTGGAACTCCATCACTAATTTGGTCTGGGCTATGTGTGATTACCCCATTACATGAATTGGTCCAGAAAGCCACTCAGATAGATGGACAATAAATGCTGGCTTACTGAGCAATTTCCGTAACCTGTGAATAAATAATGATGAATACACCAGAATGCCATCTAATCTACAATCATCCAAATAGCTCAGTTATACTGGGCATCATCTTTATGATGGTACAAGTGCCACTGCAGCTTACATCTGCCAAAAACATTTGAGAGAGAGCAAATTAAGACATCAGTCTGTGCTCCATATGCGTTGCTGTCAATGTTGCTACTTGCTTCCAAGCTAAGTTGGCCTCTGCTTCTATCTCTTTTCGAAGAGGTCATCGACTTTTACAGGTAAAGGGCTGGATGATTATTTCAGGTCATTAATATGATGCTACAATCGTTTTCTCTTTTTTGAAAATGTTTCCACTTGTAATAGTCTTCTAGGAGTGGTGTGCCAGATGTTTAAAGGTTCTTTGGTGACTTCAGGGCTTCTGCATGAACCATCGGCATGCATCGTTCCCTTGGAATACAACAGAATGTGCACAGTCAATGCAGAGCAGTAATGAGTGGAGGTGGAGTTAGGGTACAGGGTTTTCAAAGATGCTGGCCAGAATGTTCAGGGAACAATACCTTTGGCTGAGTGATGACAACGTTTACACTGGACATTTACATCTAATGCAGGTACACAGGCCGAAAATGTTATTCCCAGAGGCTGTGAGCATGGGCAGGATTGGAGTCATTTGGAACATCTTCCATTGTGCATTATTATTGAGTAATGGAGGTCAAGGATACTTTCTGTTTTAAGAGAACAGACAATGTTTCATATTGCACTGAGCAGAAAGAGCACAGAGTTTGGTTATGATTTCAGGTTTCCTTTCAATGCTGATCACATGAAATACTTTTGTGATGAGTAGATAACTGCCATGTACTGGAAGTGAAAAACATAACTCTTCCTCAAAATACATGCAGCTCAGCACCTTGCATCCTGGATGCGGTTCACACTGGGTCAGTGGACTGGAGGGTAGCTAATGTAACTCTACTTTTTAAGAAAGGAGGGAGAGAGAAAACAGGGAATTATAGACCTGTTAGCCTTACATCGGTAGAGGGGAAGATGCTTGAGTCGATTATTAAAGATGTAATAGCATCGCATATGGCAAGCAGTGACAGGATCGGTCAAAATCAGCATGGATTTATGAAGGGGAAATCGTGCTTGACTAATCTTCTGGCGTTTTTTGAGGATGTAACAAATAGAATGGATAAGGGAGAGCCAGTGGATGTGGTGTATCTGGACTTTCAAAAAGCCTTTGACAAGGTCCCACACACGAGATTAGTGTGCAAAATTAGAGCACATGTATTGGGGGTAGAGCATTGACATGGATAGAGAACTGGTTGGCAGACAGGAAGCAAAAAGTAGGAATTAACCGGTCCTTTTCAGAATGGCAGGCAGTGACTTATGGGGTGCCGCAAGGCTCGGTGCTGGGACCACAGTTATTTACAATATATATTAACGATTTAGACGAAGGAATTAAATGTAACAATCTCCAAGTTTGCGGATGATACAAAGCTGGGTGGCAGTGTGAGCTGCAAGAAGGATGCTATGAGGCTGCAGGGTGACTTGGATAGGTTGGGTAAGTGGGCACATGCATGGTAGATGCAGTATAATGTGGATAAATGTGAGGTTATCCACTTTGGTGGCAAGAGCAGGAAGGCAGATTATTATCTGAATGGTGTCAGATTAGGAAAAGGGGAGCTGCAACGAGACCTGGGTGCGTTTGTACATCAGTCACTGTAAGTAAGCATGCAGGTACAGCATTGCAAGAGGATTTGAGTTTAGGAGCAAGGAGGTCCTACTGCAGCTGTACAGGGCCCTGGCAAGACCACACCTGGAGTATTGTGTGCAATTTTGGATCCTAATTTGAGGAAGGACATTATTGCTATTGAGGGAGCGCAGCGTAGGTTCACCAGGTTATTCCCAGAATGGCGGGACTGACAAATTGGTCGACTGGGCTTGTACTCACTGGAATTTAGAAGGATGAGAGGGGATCTTATAGAAACATGTAAAATTCTTAAAGGATTGGACAGGCTAGTTGCAGGAAAAAATGTTCCTGATGTTGGGGAAGTCCAGAACCAGGGGTCACAGTTTAAGAATAAGGGGTAGGCCATTTAGGACTGAGATGAGGAAAAACTTTTTCACCCAGAGAGTTGTGAATCTGTGGAATTCTCTGCCACAGAAGGCAGTGGAGGCCAATTCACTGGATTTTTTCAAGACAGAGTTAGATTTAGCTCTTCTGGCTAAAGGACTCAAGGGATATGGGGAAAAAGCAGGAACGGGGTACTGATTTTAGATGATCAGCCATATCATATTGAATGGCGGTGCTGGCTCAAAGGGCCGAATGGCCTACTCCTGCACCTATTTTTTAACGTTTCTATGTTTCTATTTGGCCCATCGCGTCTACTCCGTTATTCAATCATGGCTGATCTCTTCCTCCTAATCCCATTTTCTTGCCTTATCCACATAAACCTTGACACCCATTCTAATGTTTTTATGTTTATTGTTAAATTCTTTAATGTTGTGTCTTATCTTTATGTGTGCTGCATGGCAAGTCAAATTTCACCACACCAATTGGTGTATGTGATAATAAATGTCCATTATAATCAAGAATTAGTCCATCTCTGCCTTAAAAATATCCAGTGACGGCCTCCACAGCCCTCTGTGGCAATGATTTCCACCGATTATATACCCTCTGACTAAAGAAGTTCCTCCTCACCTGCTTCTTAAAAGTGCGCCCTTTATTTCTGAGGCTATGTCCTCTGGTCCTAGACTCTCCCACCAGTGGAAATATCCTTTCCATATTCACTCTATCTATGCCTTTCATTATTCTGTAAATTTCAATTAGGGCCCCCCCCTCAACCTTCTAAACTCCAGCGAGTGGAGGCCCAGTTCTGTCAAGCGCTCATCATATGTTAACCCACTCATTCCTGGAATAATTCACGTAAATCTCTTCTGGACCCTCCTCAGGTATGTGGCACAAATTTGCTCAAATTACCCCAAATGTGGCCTGACGAGCGCCTTATAGAGCCTCATGTCCTGGTGTTATGTCTTTCCATGGGCAAACAGCTTTGCAAGTGTACTTATGCCACCATAGCATATTAAGAATAATTGCATGAAGCCAACAGAAAGTAAAACAGAGTGAATGAGCACTTTGCATTGATAATCACCAAACAGAAGGTTATGGGGGTAAGTGAGATTGGGGCGAGGTATCCTGATAATTTAGAGCACATTGATAACAAGAAGGAGGTGTTGGACCTCTTGAAGATCATTAAGATGGATAATACCCGAGGACCTGATAGGATCTATCCAAGGTTAATGGGAGAAGCAGGAGAGGAGATTGCCAGGGATAAACAGAAGTCATCGCATTCTCTTTAGCCACATAGCGTGTGATATTCCTTTGTTTAAGGGCAATACAGATAATCCACCAAATAGTAAGTCACTGAGCTTTACATCAGTGGTCGGGAAGATGTGAGAGAATATTGTGAACCCGATCTGGTGACATCCAGAAAACATGAGTTTATTAGAGCTCATCATCATGGCTTTGTGCAGAGCAGGTTTGTCTCACAAACTCGATTGAGTTATGTGAGGAGGTGGCAAAGGTGATTGATGAGGCTAGAGCATGGCCAAGGTTTCTCATGGTAGACTGATCCATGAGTTGATGGCACCTTGACTCCTCAGAGATTTGGTAGATTGGATTTAGAATTGGCATCTAAAGGGGAATCTTTCTCACAGGAGGTCTGTGACCAGCGGCGCTCTGCAGGAATCAGTGCTATATATATAGTATATATTACGGATGAAAACGTAGGTGGTCTGATTCATATTTATGCTGATTCCACAAAATTGGGAAGGTTTGTGGATGATGATGAAGGCTGCCAAGGAATACAGCGTTACAAATCTGTTGGAAATATGACGAGCAAAAATGGCAGATGGAGTTTAATAGTAAGATTAAATGAGAACTTACCAGTTCGAAGTTTGATCTGTATTTTATGAGGAGTTACGATGAGGGATTACGTGCCCTCCGCTCCCACCCTCTATTATACAGATCAACTGGTAATTAAGTTCTTATTTTTTCTTTACTATATTTATTTTTGTTGTGTTTTTCTGTGAATCCACACCGCTGCTTTGAAGAATGTCGCGCATGCGTGCTGGACGGGGTCTTCACGTAATCCCTCATCGTAACTCCTCATAAAATACAGATCAAACTTCGAACTGGTAAGTTCTCATTTAATCTTACTATTTTACTTCGGAGTCACGTGAGTGACTACGTGAAGACTTCAAAGCTCTGTGAATCCGAACCGTGAACCAGCTCATGCTTCACTCACTGCCTGAAGACCTTAGAGGGAGGAAGCATGTTATACAATCAACAATAACCTGTTTGTGAACAATAAAGGTTTATTAATGATAACAAAAAACAGAGAGCTCCCCCGGCTTAAATTAAATATTACCTGCAGACTCTAAAATTCTGTCTGCAAATGTAGCAGGTTCCGCCAGCGGCTTATTATAAAACCTTTGGAAAGTTCTCTCTGAGGACCATCCTGCTCTGGCCAGAATATGGTCCATAGGCACATCCATTCGCCTAGCCGCCGACGTAGATGCAGCCCTGGTGGAATGAGATTTGTAAACATTAGTATCGACTCCCGCGGACTTAAGCACCTGCTTGAGCCATCTTGAAAATGGTTTGGCTCGTCACCTGACCATGAGGCTTCTTGTGGCTTATCCATAAGGCTTTTTCTCTCCCTCTTAAGTTATATGTTGTGTCTATGTAATTGGCGAGATGGGTCTTGGCACACAACCGTGGGTCAGGTGAATATGCCCGGAATTCCATTACTGGAGGCGTGGTACCTGGTCTAGTTTGTTTGACCAGTCCCTGAATGTGAAATGTGATACAGTCCAATGACTCTGTCATGCTGTCCAGCCTCAGAAGGTGGAGGGACTGTACCCTTTGAGCTGACACTAGTGCCATGAGCATGACTGATTTCAGTGTAAGTTGTTCCAGCGTGAGTGACCTGGGTGGTGGCCATCCCCTAAGGTACGTCAGTACAATGCTGACATCCCAGATCTGAGTGTACCTAGGCCTAGGGGAATTGGTGTTAAAATGCCCCTCATGATTTTGACCACTAGTGGATGGGACCCCCAAAGTCAGTTGTCCTGCTGCTGGAACCAAATAAGCTGACAACGCACTCCTGGCTGTATTAATGGCGCTGTAGCTGAGTCCTTCCCGATGTAATCCAACCAGAAACTCCACAACACTGGTGGCTGTAGCTGTAGTGTAGGTAGTTCCTGTTTTGGAGCAATACCGTTCCCATTTTCTTATTGGTCAGGTATTGTCTCCTGGTGGACTCCCGGTGGGATGCGGTCATCAGTTGATGGCGTCCTCAGACAGTCCCAGGCCCAGTAGAGGTCTTTTTAGTATCTGCAAGCCAGGAGATTGACTCTGTCATGGCACGGGTGACTAATGCCTGACACTGGGTGGATTAATAACTCTCGACTGCTGGGGAATTCCAACGGTGTTTCAACAGCCATGTCGAAGGCCACTGGGAACCATGGCTGTGTAGGCCAGTCGGGTATTATCAAGATTCCTGAAGCGGAATCCAATTGAATCTTGCGCAATACCCGACTGATGAGGCAGAAGGGAGGAAAAGCATAAAAGAACATTTTCCCCCAATGCAGCGAGAATGCATCAACTGCTGCTGCCTCAGGGTCTGGTTCCCAAGCGACATACGTTGGTACCTGGTGATTCAGCCTGGATGCAAATAGATCGATATCTGGTGTGCCATATTGCTTTGTAATTTCAGCAAATATTTTGGGATTTAACATCCATTCGATGTTATCATTGAATCTGCGTGACCTGGTGTCTGCCACTGTATTTTGCTTACCTGGTAGGTAAGTTGCTGATAACCAAATATGTCTTTCAACACACCATTGCCAGATTAGGTTGGCCAAATTGTCACATGATATCGACTTTACACCACCCATGTGGTTGATATAAGCCACCACCGTGGTATTATCTAATTGCAACCGGACATGTGCATGATGCGTATTAGATGAATATGCTTTTAACCCATAAAACGCACCCAACATTTCTAAGTAGTTGATACCCCGTGTCTGTAGGCAAGATGATTCAAATTTAGTCCATCTGCCCCCTGTGCTGGATTGCATGTTAGTTGCTCCCCAGCCCAAAGCACTGGCATCCGTTTGAATGGTTAATACTGGGTTGGTGATTATTATGGGACTGGAGCTGAGCCTTACGTTCCTTGCCCACCATTGTAACTCTGGAATGGATTCAGCAGTTAAACTCATAGCTCGGTCAAAGTGACCTGAGTTTTGCTTTAGTGCATGCACTTTTGCTCTTTGCAAATTTTGATAGTGCAAAGGCCCAAATTGTACAGCTGGAAAAGCTGCTACCATTTTGCCAATAACTCTAGCTACCTCCCGTATGGTTGGCTGATGTTTATTCATGAGTTCGTTGCATGATAGTGCCAATTCTGATGCTTTCCCCTTCGGCAGAGTTACAATCATGCGAACAGTATCAATCGTAAATCCAAGATAGTCCATGGCAGTGGACGGTGTAAAATTGGATTTATCTGGATGTATGACAAACCCCAAAGTTTCAAATAAACGTTTGGTGGCTGCTACTGCCAAAATGGCTGTCTCCAAGGTTTTCCCTACTATTAAAATGTCGTCTAAATACGCCATGACTATATGCTTTTGTTTCCTCAATAATGCCAAGGCAGGTTTTAAGATTTTAGTGAACAGCCTTGGAGCGGAGGTTAGCCCATTTGGTAAGGCTTTAAATTGCCATAGCTGTTTCATCCAGATAAATTTTAAGTATTTACGATGCTCCTTGTGTATGGGTACTGAGTAGTAGGCATCTTTTAAATCAATGCTTGCTAGAAAGTTCCCTCTAGAAACCAATAGTCTGGCTGTTTCAAAAGTATCCTTCTTGAAATGTATATACCTGACAGACTTGTTTAAAGTAGTTAAGTCAATGATGATGCGACGTCCACCATCTTTTTTGATTTTAGTGAAAATATTAGACACAAATTCCAAAGGTTCATGTTTTGTTCTTTCAATGACACCTTTTGCTTGTAACCTCATCAGTTCAGCTTGACCCTCTTGTTTCTCTTTGACTGAGAGGGTGAATACCCTTTTGGGTATATGCTGAACTGGCGGAATGTTTTCATGAACAAAGTCAATTTTGTAGCCATGAACGCTGCTGAGTATATACTTGTCATTAGTGATGGATTCCCATGCATCCAAAAACAAGTGCAATCTCCCCCCTGTTAGTATAGAGCCCCTACTGCTCATATGCTGAGAGGAACCAGACCCACCTACCTCCATGGTTATTGGTGCTTCTTCTGTCTCTTCGCTGGGCGATGAGGCGTCTGCTGGGCTGTAGAGGGTTGATGTTGATGTTGTTGGGGGGTGGCGCATTTTCCATGGGGTCCGCTCTGGGCCCTGGCCTAAAAAAGGCTTACGGGGAATGGTTGCGGACCCCGAGCTTTCACCAGTCCCATAGTGTGGTCGACGACTGGTGGACGCCATGGGGTACTGCCGCCTGGGTTTGTTAGGTCTGCTCGGTCCCAAACCTGCCCTCACGAGACCAAAGGTCTTGGATTCTTCCTCTAGGTCTTTCACCTTTTTTGGAAGGTCTTTCCCAAAGAGCAGAATAGGAGGTTCTGAACCCGGTGTTTTGCATAGTCCCGCAAATTTAGGGTTGAGGGCAGGCTTGATAATTTCCTTCCGTAAATTGTTTATTTCATATTGAGTGGCGCACAGCAGAGCTAATGTGTCTTGCTGATTTGTGGAGATGTCCGCACCATCAATGGACCGAGCATAAGATGTTATTCCTGCAGTCAGGAGTTTAAGGATTTTCTGGAGCTTCAACTCCAGGTTCCTGAAGTTCTGCCCAAATGTCCCCAAATTTGGCTGTTTACAGCGGGTACATTCAAAGATGTACAATTTACTGGGGCTGTATATAGTTCAAGAGCCTCATTGACCACCTGTTTCTTGTAGGGGTTTTGAGGACAGGTGGTTAATGCTGGCTGCAAGTTTCGGCTCTAATGGCCGACCCGCTTGTGGAATGGCCACGTAGCGGTTGACCACACCCAGCAGCTCTTCCTGATCCTGTACACCCTGCGTACTCCCGATATCTTCAGCCAGTGACCCCTCTTCTTGACCAGCCCAGACCTGGTCGCCAATGCTGCCTTCAAAAGAAGGTGAAGCAATGGCCAGTGCCGTAAAGGGCACTGCGGGAGTGCCTGAACTCCCTTGGCGAGGCTGCTGCTGCTCTCTCAGCAGATCTCGCTGGAGCAATTGCTCCATAAGCCGTTCCATGCGGCTTAGGCGGCTGCCTGTGCCGCTCTCGAGCGGTGAGGCATCTTCATCCGAATCGTCGGACACTACCGCCCGGTTCTGGCTGCAGGTACCTCCAGACCGCTGCTCAGGCAGCACGAGCGGTGCTGGGCTCGGCTCGGTAGTTATACACGCCGCCTCTTTCCCCCCCTCCAAAGAGCATTCCTCAACGGAGGACGAACGGGGGCGAGCTGCAAGATTCTTTCCTCTGGTCTTGCTCATTCTTTCTGGAAAACAAGCACCACAGAGAAAAGACACACGGCCACGGTAAAACTTACCTGTCGGCCCGACTTTTCAAATTGTAGCGGGAGCGCCTTGAACTCCCGTTCGTCGCGGGTGCACTGCATGAACGCTAATGTCGCGCATGCGTGCTGGACGGGGTCTTCACGTAGTCACTCACGTGACTCCGAAGTAAAATCCAGAGACGGATGAGGTGTCGCACTTTGGGAGGTCAAATGTAAGAGAAAACTAAACAGTAAATAGCAGGTAGACGAAAATGCTGGAAAACCCAGCGGGTGAAGCAGCATCTATGGAGTGAATGAATAGGCGACGTTTCCTGTCGAGACCCTTCTTCAGACTGAAAATGGTCTGAAGAAGGATCTCGACCCGAAATGTCACCTATTCCTTCGCTCCATAGATGCTGCCTCACCCGCTGAGTTTCTCCAGCATTTCTGACTACCTTCGATTTTTCCAGCATCTGCAGTTCCTTCTTAAACAGTAATTAGCAGGATCTTTAAGGGCATTGATATTCAGAGGGATTTTGAGGTGCAAGTCAGTAGCTCCCTGAAAGTGGCAAAACAAGTACATTGGATGGTAAAGAAGGCATATATATGTTTTACTTGCTTTCAGTGGTTGGGGCATTGAATATAAAAGTTTGCAAGTCATGTTGCAGCTATGTAGGTATGTTACAAAACTTACCTTTAGCGGTGCTGCAGTTCTGTCACTGGCCATGTGCGCGACTTTGGCGCCTTTAAGAGGGGGGCAGGGTTAAAATGCGGTTTTCCCTTGCCATCCGGAGCTTTCTTTTGTCGGAGTGCGATCTATTTCTGGAGATTCGTTCCGACTGCCGGTGAGTTCATTTTTAAAAATAAATAGCCCGACTATTTCAGCGCTGGAGTAAAATAAAAATTAGCTCCTAATGCCGTGAACGCCGACAACGGGGACTGATGTTACGTAGGGGACAGGTAAGTGAAAGCTGTTTATTTTTACATATAAACCTGCTTTTTTAGATGACCTTAATCAACATTTAATGTTGCGAAACGGTGATTTAGTCCCCATACGAACTGGCAGAATTTTTCCTGCTGATATTGGGTTTAAATTCACCGTAACCGCAACGTTCCAATCCATCGCGTTCCCGAAAATCCCACTCGCGAGCTGTTTAAAATGCCCATTAATTTATGGGCATTAAATACTAAATTCCTTCAATTTGGCCTATAAATTAATGACAATTAGATTTAAAAATCATGTTATATTGTGAATTATTGTGTGAATGTTAATTGGACACTTAGGCTTTAAAATTGTTTTAATTTTTTTCTTCAGAAATGGATAGATGTTTAGATCTAGTAATTGAATTTTGTAATTAGCTACAATTGGGTAACTAACTAATTATATGCTTTAATTTCAGGTCATCCAAGTAAGATTGTTTCATATTTGTTTCAGAATGCGTCAATCTATAATAACTGAAAATTTCTTTCAGTTCTCTTAATTTTTAACAAAGTTATGGGCTTTTGACTGTCCTCGATCACAACTTTTGTGTTAAGTCGATAGAAAAGCAATAGGAAACAAGTTGCTAATTTCCAAGTATGAAAATGGCCATAAATGTTTTAATACTGAAGATATGAAAGTGAATTAGGTGTCAAATAAAACTTCTTGTTATGCTTTATCTGATGGGATAAATTGCAGACTTGATTTTTAAAATCTCAAAATTTTGTAACATTGCTAAGCTATGTGGTCCAGTGCTTCGCAAACTGGTGAATGGTCCACCCAGGGGTGAATGAAATTATTTTGGGGTAAATGAAACTAGAGGGGTGAATGAAGGGTGAATGATTTAATTTATTCAGATATTTATTCAGATATTCAGACAGGAAACAAACAGTAGGGATTAACGGGTCCCTTTCAGAATGATAGGTAGTGACTAGTGGGGTACCGCAAGGCTTGGTGCTGGGACCGCAGCTATTTACAATATACATCAATGATTTAGATGAAGGGATTTAAAGTAACATTAGCAAATTTGCTGATGACACAAAGTTGAGTGGCAGTGTGAACTGTGAGGAGGATGTTATAAGAGTGCAGGGTGACTTGGACAGGTTGGATTAGTGGGCAGATGCATGGCAGGTGAAGTTTCATGTGGATAAATGTGAGGTTTTCCACTTAGCAAGCAAAAACAGGAAGGCAGATTATTATCTAAATGGTGTCAAGTTGGGAAAAGGGGAAGTACAATGGGATCTGGGGGTCCTTGTTCGTCAGTCAATTAAAGTAAGCATGCAGCTACAGCAGGCAGTGAAGAAAGTGAATGGCATGTTCGCCTTCATAACAAGAGGAGTTGAGTATGGGAGCAAAGAGGTCCTTCTGCTGTTGTACAGGGCCCTAGTGAGACCACACCTGAAGTATTGTGTGCCATTTTGGTCTCCAAATTTAAGGAAGGACATTCTTGCTATTGAGGGAGTGCAGCGTAGGTTCACAAGGTTAATTCCTGGGATGGCGGGACTGTCATATGCTGAGAGAATGGAGCGGCTGGGCTTGTAATCTCTGGAATTTAGAAGGATGAGAGGGAACCTTATTGAAACATATAAGATTATTAAGGGTTTGGACACGCTAGAGGCAGGAAACATGTTCCCGATGTTGGGGGAGTCCAGAACCAGGGGCCACAGTTTAAGAATAAGGGGTAAGCCATTTAGAATGGAGATCAGGAAACACTTTTTCACTCAGAGAGTTGTGAGTCTGTGGAATTCTCTGCCTCAGAGGGGGTGGACACCGGCTCTCTGGATACTTTCAAGAGAGAGCTAGATAGGGCTCTTAAAGATAGCTGAGTCAGAGGATATAGGGAGAAGGCAGGAACAGGGTACTGTTTGTAGATGATCTGCCATGATCACATTGAATGGTGGTGTTTGCTCGAAGGGTTAATGGCCCAGTCCTGCACCTATTCTCTATTGTCTATTGTCTATTTATATATTTTTTTCTATACTTAAAAAAGGCATTGCCATTAAAGCTCTTGGTTTTAATGGCAGTGGAGATGGAAATTTGATATGTTTTTTTCTCTCTACCTATGGTTTTCTATCAAAGTAGCAAGATATTTCCCAAATTTACTGTAATATAACCTTTTAGGGAAGACGAGACGAGCTAGTGGGATCATAAATTAATAAATGGCAACACTGGAGGATCGCCGTGGGCAACTGTTGAACTGTAACTTTACTTTGTGTTGCCAATTTAGCTACTTTTCTGCACGAACTAGAATACTATATATATTTACTGTACTTCAATCTACCATCAAGCAACAAATTCTACCTATATTTTGAGCTAGTTTTCCAAGAACAAAACTGCAATAATCAAAGCCCAAAAGGGTAGGATGGAGCTGAAGCCCAGTGTTGGTATGATTTTGTGATCATGTGACAAAATAAATTATATATAATTATACACAAGGGGGAAAAGACGAAAATTACCAAAAGACTCAAGGTTGAATGAAACTGAAATGGTTTAAGAAGCACTGATTTAGACAATTGTTTACAGTTCTGGTTACCGTTTTACAGGAAACGGGTAGAGGCTTTGAAGTGGATGTAAAAAATATTCACTCAGAAGGGTTTCGGCCAGAAACATTGCCTATTTCCTTCACTCCATAGATGCTGCCTCACCCGCTGAGTTTCTCCAGCACTTTTGTCTACCTTCACTTACCTATCACTTGCCAGACTTTGTCCCACCCCACCTCTCATCCAGCTTTCTCCCTCCTACTACAGTCAGTCTGATGAAAGGTCCTGACTCAAAACGTGCCAACCCATGTTCTCCTCAGATGCTGCCTGACACGCTAAGTTACTCCAGCACTTGTGTCTTTTTTTCTAAACCAGCATCTGCAGTTCCTTGTGTCTATATTTTAATGCGCACTGCGGAATCTCCTCAAGGTGCCTACTTCATCAAAGTTCTCTTCTCTCCAACAGTTCTGTGCTAACTCTGCGATCCCTGTTGCTCTCCTAATCTTGAACATATTCTGAACCAGACTCGCTACTGCAGCCACGTGTGTTTCCTCAGCACTTGCCTGTGCTGCCAGCTTAAGCCACATGGATTCCAGTTCCATTTCCAGGCCTCCCAGTTCGGTCCCAACCAGGATCTCAGAAACCTACACTCATTCCACCGCATCATGCACCAATTCTCCCTCCGTACACTGTTCTACACTCTCCGCCATGCACCTGAACCTTCTGGCCCTTGCTCTCTCTCTCACACCATCCCAGTCTGCACTCACCCAGACTTCAACTTCACTTGATCCTCTGCCACATCTATGCCTTCAAACAATAATTATTCATCTACCTGCACACTTGTTGTCCTTTCATTTCCAGCCATCTGCTAATCAAAACCCTCCTCACCTGTATCCACCTATCACTTGCCAGACTTTAGCCTGCCCCACATCTTTTCCAGCTTTCTCCCTCATACTACGATCAATCTGAAGAATTAGCACCTATCCATGTTCTCCAGATATGCTGCACAACCCGCTGATTTATTCCAGCACTTTGTGTCTGTTTTTGTAAACCAGCATCTACAGATCCTTGCATCTACATTTCATCGGTTGCTACCTGGATTAGAATATGAGCTAGCTAAAAGAAGTTACACAAATGTGATTTTTTTTTCTGGAGTGTTGAAGGCTGTGTGGCCACCTAATAGAAGCTTATAGAATTATTAGAGGCATAGATAGGGTGGATATTCATAGAGTAACTCTGCGGGTCAGGCAGCTTCGCTGGAGAAAAAGATTGGGTGACGTTTCGGGCTGGAACCCTTCTTGAGTCTGAAGAAGGGTTCCGACCCATAATGTCACCAATCCTTCTCCAGAGATGCTGAGATCCTGACCCCGCTGAGTTAGTCCAGTACTTTGTGTCTATCTTCAGTATAAACCAACATCTGCAGTTCCTTCATAGTGATACAGAGTGATATTCAAAGTTTGTTTCCCAGAGAGGAAAAGCCAAATACTAAAGGGGATAGCTTTAAGGTGTGGGGAGGGAAGTTTAAAGCAGATGCGCATGGCAAGTTTTTACTCATTGTCTGGAACGTGGTGACAGGTGTGGTAATGGAAGCAGCTACGATAGCAGAATTTTATGAGCATTTAGACAGTCACATGAACAGGCAGTGAATGGAAGGATATAGACCATGAACGGGAAGTTGCAAATTGTTTAAATTGGCATGATAGTTGGCACAAACATAGTAGGCTGAAAGGCCTGTTGCTGTGCTGTACTGTTCTAAGTTCCATGTTTATGGATAGATTTATTTCCCCCACCAGCCAGTTTAGAGTGCAGTGCTTGAAAACCTTGGAGTTGGTGCTCTCCCAGATTTTGCTCTTCCCTTACATTTCCCAGGAAAGATTTGCGTTCTGCACAACTCCCAGCACTTGCTAAAAACAAAAATGCCACATTCACTTTAAGAGATACAAGCTAGCTTTAAGGAATGCTGGCAGCCATCAGGGCCACCCACTGAGGAATGTGGCCAGCTATCTGTGGGTAGTGTTGGCTGCACACAGAGATCATTATACTGAGCAGCCAGCATCCAATTCATGCCCAATTTAAAATGCAGTGAAAGAGTGTGGGATGATTACACATTATGATAATTTTGCCCGACATAACCTCACATCAAATACTTCTCTTCATAGAACTAAATATCCATGGTCCAGATGAGGCCATTGGAACACCACATTCAGTCTAGCAAGATGTGGAGGGAGTGCACTATCCTAGGATTATTTTTCCGACTGAAGAAAGGTCTCGACCTGAAACATCACCCATCCTTCTATCCAGAGATGCTGCCTGTCCCGCTGAGTTACTCCAGCATTCGGTGTAAATTGGCATCTTCAGTTCCTTCCTGCACATCCTGGGAGGGAGATTTGCTTGTGGTGCTTGGGAGAGTGTAAACTGGATTGGCAGAGGGGGAGGAACTCAGAACAGAAAGAAGATAGATGAGAGGTTGGGGCAAATACTGTAGACAAAGGGAACAAGATTAGCAGACAACAGGCAAGTGCATAGTAAATAGAGAGGAGAGTTGGTGCTTTAAATAATTTATTTCAATGCTCGAGGTTCAGCTGGAAAGGTGGATGAACTCAGGGCGTGGAATGGCTCAGGGGAGTGAGATATTATAGCCGTGACAGAACCATGTTTGAGAGAAGGTCAGGACTGGCAGCTCAATATTCCAAGACACTGATGCTACAGGCGTGATAGAGATGAAGGTAGTAGAGGGTTGCCTTTTTGATCAGGAAGGACATAACTATGATGCTCATAAATGATATTCCCTGGGAATCAATCAGTGAGGCTATACAGTTTATTTAAAGGGCTTTGGGCCAAATTGGACAAGCCCAGCATGCCAATTTGGTCAGCATGGCACAGGTGGGGCGATGGGCCCATTTAATGTTGTATGCTGCATGTATTGCTCCCACCTCCCAGTATATAGTCATACAGTGTGTAAACAAGCCCTATTCATCCACGCTGAGCAAGATGTCCCATCTAAGCTAGTCGCATTTGCCTGGATTTGGCCCATTTCTTCTAAACATTTCCTATCCAAAGGGATATGGACCAAAGCTTCGTAGATTATGGTTCTTGAACCACAGACAGGCAAAGTTTCAAGTCAAGGCCCTCTTCAGACCCATGAATTGGGGAGGTGGGAAGCAAGCTGAGAAAAGAGATGGGGTGGGACAAGGCCTGGCACGTGGTGGGTGGGGGGGGGGGGGGGGTTATTGGCATATGGGTGTACAAAGACAAAATGAAGTCAAAAGGTTGTAAGATAAGGAGGAGTGAATATTTACCACCTCACCACTTATTTCCCCATCCCTTCCCTGTGCCCCACCCAGATAGGCACTCTTTTCTCCCACTATTCTGACCCCCCTTTCACTTCCAACTATACATCTCCCACTGGCTTCACAATTTACTCCTCCTCTTTACTTATCTTCCATTCTTTTGTCTTCTTTTCATTGCTGGTATTTGTTCATCCATCTGGCAATAAACCTCCCTCAACTATCACTTGCCAGCCCTTGTCCCGTCCTCAAGTCTTTTAAAAAAAATTATTCTCCCCTACTGATACAATTAGTCTGAAGAAGAGTCCGGACCCAAATGGTCGGCAATCCATGTCAACCAGAGATGCTACTTGACCCACGAGTTACTTCAACATTGTGTCTTTTTTTGTATATCAGCATCTACAATTCCTTGTGTCTCTTCTACACAGATGATGCTTCCATTTTCACATAGAAAATAGGTGCAGGAGGAGGCTATTCAGCCCTTCGAGCCAGCACCGCCATACATTGTGATCATGGCTGATCATCCCCAATCAATAACCCGTGCCTGCCTTCTCCCCATATCCCTTCATTCCACTAGCCACTAGAGCTCTATCTAACTCTCTCTTAATTCCATCCAGTGATTTGGCCTCCACTGCCCCCTGTGGCAGGGAATTCCACAAATTCACAACTCTCTGGGTGAAAAAGTGTTTTCTCACCTCAGTCTTAAATGGCCTCTTTATTCTAAGACTGTGGCCCCTGGTTCTGGATGCCCAACATTGGGAACATGTTTCCTGCATCTAGCTTTCCCAGTCCTTTTATAATTTTATATGTTTCTATAAGATCCCCCCTCATCCTTCTAAACTCAAGTGAATACAAGCCTAGACTTTTCCATCTTTCCTCATATGACAGTACCGCCATCCCAGGGATCAATCTTGTGAACCTATGCTGCACTGCCTCAATCACAAGGATGTCCTTCCTCAAATGAGGAGATCAAAACTGTACGCAATGCTCCAGATGTGGACTCACCAGAGCCCTATACAACTGCAGAAGAACCTCTCTACTCCAAGACTGAAATCCTCTTGTTATGAAGGCCAACATTCCATTAGCTTTCTTCACTGCCTGCTGTACCTGCACGCCAACTTTCAGTGACCGGTGTACAAGGACACCCAGGTCTCGCTGTACCTCCCCCTTACCTAACCTAACCCCATTGAAATAATAATCTGCCCCCTTGTTTTTTGCCACCAAAGTGGATTACCTCACATTTATCTATATTACCTCACATTTATCTATATATTGGATGTCACATACTTTGATGTGCAGCCCATTGATGAAGCACAGGAGAACACGGCTTTTACACGATGCGTCCTCTTAAAAATCTAACTCACTGTAAAATCCTGCCCTTCAACAATAAAGGTTCATACAAATTCACTGGAAGGATAACTCTGTTGGGCAGGCCACATTGCTGTGTGCCTGAAACCAGACTCCTGACACATACACGTTATTCCAAACTGTCCTGGGAAGAGATCACCAGATGGACAGAGCATGTGCTCAAACATCTCTGAAAAATGCAGCATCCCCACTCATTCTCAGGAATTCATGAACCATGAACACTGGAGAAGGAGCATATAGAATAAATGAATGAAAGATATGCAAAAAAGCAACGATGATAAAGGAAGCAGGCTGTTAGCTGTGGGCTAGGTGAAAATTAGTTACAGACGATGAAACTCAACAGGACGACTTTGAAACACTTAGTAGACCAGGCAGCATCTGTTGAAGAAGAAACAGACCTAATTAGTAAAGGCACTTCATCAGAGTTTTATTGATTTGTTGGAGGATAAAACATCAAGGACAGAGGACACATGCAGTAATGTTAAGCAAATCACCCTTGACCTGGATAAAATATTCAGCTAGATCAATTTGGCATGGCTCAATCATGATTGGAATGATTAACTAGAATATGTATCCAACCCAACTAGAACTCTATGCAATCGGGTCCCGTTATGCTCAGGGCATCAGCCAAATCTTAATCTAGTAAATACACACTTGCCTTTTGCATATCAATCATTGTCAATTTGCATCTGCACTCCATTTGAATATCAATGACAAGGTCCTGACAATGGCAAGGTTTATGCAAGACCGTGATGTGCTAGTTGCCGTCAAGTTGGGAAAAGGGGAAGCACAACGGGGTCTGGGGGTCCTTGTACATCAGTCTATAAAAGTAAGCATGCAGGTACAGCAGGCAGTGAAGAAAGCGAATGGCATGTTGGCCTTTATAACAAGAGGAATTTATAGGATCAAAGAGATCCTTCTGCAGTTGTACAGAGTCCTAGTGAGACCACACCTGGAGTATTGTGTGCAGTTTTGGTCCCCTAATTTGAGGAAGAACATTCTTGCTATTGAGGGAGTACAGCGTGGGTTTACAAGGTTAATTCCTGGGATGGCGGGACTGTCATATGCTGAGATAATGGAGCGGCTGGGCTTCTACACTCTGGAGTTTAGAAGGATGAGAGGGGATCTTATTGAAACATATAAGATTGTTAAAGGTTTAGACACGCTAGAGGCAGGAAACATGTTCCCGATGTTGGGGGAGTCCAGAACCACGGGCCATAGTTTAAGAATAAGAGGTAAGCCATTTGGAACGGAGACGAGGAAGCACTTTTTCTCACAGAGAGTAGTGAGTCTGTGGAATTCTCTGCCTCAGAGGGCGATGGAGGCGGGTTCTCTGGATACTTTCAAGAGAGAGCTAGATAGGGCTCTTAAAGATAGTGGAGTCAGGGGATTTGGGGAGAAGGCAGGAATGGGGTACTGATTGTGGATGATCAGCCATGATCACATTGAATGGTTCGAAGGGCCGAATGGCCTACTCCTGCACCTATTGTCTATTGTCTATAGTAGGGGTGAAGGCAAGACAAGCTACACCCATATAGCATCTGAAACAAACGTTGATAGTTCCTAAACCATTTATTCCCATGCTTAGCTGGTTGACAATCCATATGAAAATTAAAACAATTCTAAATATTCCAAAAGAATTATAAAATGAAGCAATTATAACACTTTAAAAATACAATAACAAAAACATTTAAACAAAATAAATTATTTGAAAAGATTGTAATTATGTATCTAATCTTTCACAGTTATTCCTCCCAAGTGAAACAAATGCTCCTGCTCTGATTCAACTTTATTGGGAAATTCCAACAATTTTCCTCAATCTCTGTACTACGTGAGGAGTTTCAGTTTAGTTCAGTTTAGTTTATTGTCACGTGTACCGAGGTACGGTGAAAAGCTATAGATGCGTGCTAACCAGTCAACGGAAAGACAATACATGATTACAATCAAGCCCTTTACAGTGTAAAGATATATGTTAAGGGAATAACGTTTAGTGCAAGGTAAAGCCAGCAAAGTCCAATCAAGGATAGTCCGAGGGTAACCAATGAGGTAGATAGTAGTTCAGCACCGCTCTCTGGTTGTGACAGGATGATTCAGTTGCCTGATAACAGCTGGGAAGAAATTTGGAGGTGAACGTTTTCACACTTGTTTACCTTTTGCCTGATGGGAGAGGGGAGAAGAGGGAGTGGCCAGGGTGCCAGAGGAGTCCAATAGTTGGGAAATAATCATTGAAACATTTCCAGTATGTCTGGATCGCTTCAGTCAAGGGAAAATCCTGAATGTAAAGCACTCACATAGAGAAATGTCAACAGTTCCATGCTAAGATAAAGCCTAGCCTTTCAAATCTGGGGAGGAGAGAAATAGGACGGAATGAAGTAGAGAACGGCTCACTGCATGATAATATTCGAAATGACCAAAAAGAAAAAAAAAAGTTTTTATGCAATCTTTACATTATGATAGAGGTTGGCATGAGAGGTGCGTTGCAAAAAGAGGTATTTCTCTGAAGTAGCCATGGCACAAAAAAATGCTGTCATCGAGGCTGGAATACATAACAGCACTGAAAGTGTGGGCTTCCACATGTAGATTTAATCACTGTCCTTATAAATTGTAGGAAACTGAAATATTTACAGATCTATAATACCAAACTAATCTATTAAAAAATTATAAATCTGAATGCGCCTTTCAAAATGGTAACTGTGTAGAATAAATTATGCATTAGGTTACTAAATCTTCGCAAATTACAAAAAATATCTGACAGTAAAATGATTATATCAAATAATATTTTAATAATAGTGAAAGGAAACGCCTCAAAATTAATACTCATTTTGAAGACATAGACCATTGTAGTGATTTAGGGTTTAGTTTAGTTTAATTTAGAGATACATTATCTCTTTCTTTCTCTATTTCTTTTCTTTAAAAAAAAACTTTAAAAATTGAAGCGATGTAAGAAGTCTGTAACCAGTTTGTTGTTTATTATCATTTGTACATATGCTTTCAATAAAAAAAAATGTTTTTTTAATTAAAAAAATTAGAGATACAGCATGGAAAAAGGCCCTGCTGCGTTCAAAGTCCAAGGCAACCATTGATCACCTGTTAATACTAGTTGTATGTTATTCCACTTTCTCATCCACTCTCTATGCACTAGAGGTAATTTATCTACAAAGGCCAATTAATCTACAAACCCACATTGTTTGGGATGTGGGAGGAAACGGTAACAACCAGAGGAGACCCATGTGATCAGATGAAGAATGTGCAAACTCAACATAGACAACACATTTCTAACATGTCTCTGGTGTTGTAAGGCAACAGCTCTACCAGCTGCACCACTGCACTCAATTTTCTGTGATAAACCTACATGACTTACTAAACTTAAATTGCATTCTAACAATAAATAATTGCTACAAATATACCAGTTGTTAGGCAGTTGTACTCAGTAAGAAAATACAATACCAATGTACACTCGACCCAAAATGTCACCTATTTCTTTTTGCCAGAGATGCTGCCTGACCTGTTAAGTTGCTCCAGCATTTTGTATCTATCTTTAATACAAAAATAGATTTGCTTTACATAATATTTATCACCATCTCAGTGGTGTCCTAATGCAAGTTTTTGAAATGCAGTTTAATTGGTCAAGTAAGATGCTCAGCAGTTACTTTCTGCTTTCCAGCATCCCGTAGGGAGCTGTGTGGTAATAATGAGGTAATTTATTGTAGGTGGTAGTTGGAGGACATACAGCGGTCTGGACAATAAGAATAATCCCTTTGCTGTGAGATGTTTTTCATCCATCTATAGGTGCAAGTGTAGCCTTCTATCTTATTCAAAACCTGAGAGTTTTCCATGGTACAGTATCTCTCCAAATTTCATTTATAGTTGGTAAAGATTTTTGTATTCCCATTCTTTTGACTGAGAGGTGAGCGTGCTTCCAACTAATCCACTGCCAACATGTTACCAAATTACTGCAGCTCATGAAAAACATTCCAAAAACACGCCAATGGGTTTTCTCAAGGGTCACCAAGGACTTTGAATGTAAGTTCTGAATTTACTTTGGTTCTTTTACATCCTAGATGCAAAGTAATAAATAATTATTGAATTAAAATATAACTAGGTTCACAGAAAAATATTAAAAGTTGGATGTTCCCTTCCTACGGGAGGATGTTGGGCGCTGGTTGGTGAGAATCAAGAACATAAGGAAATAGGATGAAGAGTAGGCCACCTAGCCCCAGAAGGTACTCATAATTTTTTTCCATACCAAATCCAATCATCATTAAAAACACAACAATGTCAAACATGCATTTCAGATGAAAATTTAAAAGAGACTGTAGATGCTAGAAATCTGAAAAAAAAAAACAGAAAAATGCTGGAAACTCTTTGCAGCTGGTAGAGCTACTGCCTCACCGCACCAGAGACCCAGGTTCTATCCTGACCTCAGATTCTGTCTGGGTGGAGTTTACAAGTTCTCCCTGTGACTGTGTGGCTGTTCTCCAGGTGCTCTGGTTTCCTTCCACATCTCGAAGAAGTGTGGGTTTGGAAGTTAGTTGGCCTCTGTAAATTCCTTCTGGTGTGTAAGGAGTGGATGAGAAAGTGGGATAACATAGAATTAGTGTGAATGGATGGTTGATAGTCAGCATGGACTTGGTGGGTCAAAGGGTCTATTTCCATGCTGTATCATTAAGCGAAAGCCTGCTCCACTATTCAATATAACCATGGCTGATCGATGATTGCCTAAGCTCCTCTTCAGTGTCCATTCCTCATAAACCTTTATTTCTCAATCTTTCAAATATTTATCTATCTTCACCCTAAATAAATCTAATGGTTGCCTCTGCAACCATCATGGCTGGAGAACTCCAGAAATGTACTACCTTCTGAGAAATGAAGTTTTAAAAGAGCGGCCCCTTAATTTCTATCGTTCCCCCTAGTTCATAACTCCCCTGCCAGTGGAAACATCTCAACATTTACCCCTTCATGCCCGCTGATGATTTTATTTGTTTGAATAAGGCTTGATTCTGTTGAACTCCAATGAATATAGTCCCATACTACCCAGCCTTTCTTGATGGTTCAACATTCACAGCCCAGGAATTACCTTGGTGAATCTCCTTTGGGCTGCACCTAATGTTGCAGTAGCTTTAGGTCGGTGGGGAATGAGTTTTTGCTGAACTTGATATTTCACAAGTTAGTTTACTTTCACCCAAGGGCACAGGACTATTTCCAAATCTTGTTGTTTACTGCAGCTGGAAACTAAAATGCATGGTGTTCCTTTTTAAAAACAATTGCATGCTTATTATGAACTTGTTGTTTATGTGGAACTACAAAAGCCATAATGGAACGTGACATGGCATATGGAAGCTCGGCAAACAAATTATAAATAATTCTTAGATATGGGCCATTTTACAGTTTGAGATAAAAACTTCACAATTTGGGATGATGGTTTTTCATTTAATTGGGCACTACTTTGGTTTACAGGGATTTTATGCAGACTTTCATGTTGAGCTCGGGCACTGTCTCTGGAATCATTTAATCAGCCAATTCTTTGCTTGTAAATGATGACCTGGACTGTTAACTGATTATTGGTGACTTTTATATAGTAACTGTAAACTTTCATGATGTCATTTTACATTTGGTTATGCACCAGTGGCCAAGTCTACATAAATTACAGCCTTAAAGTCAGTTATGGAGTCATACAGTGAGGCCCACAGGAGCCGTTGGAGGAAGTGAAGGAGGGGGAGGAGCGACACCCGACCGGTAAGGTTAAAAATCGAGCGCGGGGCTTGTTTTTTCCAGAGGCCCACAGGAGCCGTTGGAGGAAGTGAAGGAGGGGGAGGAGCGACACCCGACCGGTAAGGTTAAAAATCGAGCGCGGGGCTTGTTTTCCAGAGGCCCACAGGAGCCGTTGGAGGAAGTGAAGGAGGGGGAGGAGCGACACCCGACCGGTAAGGTTAAAAATCGAGCGCGGGGCTTGTTTTCCAGAGGCCCACAGGAGCCGTTGGAGGAAGTGAAGGAGGGGGAGGAGCGACACCCGACCGGTAGGTTTAAAATCTAGCGCGGGGCTTGTTTTTACCCAAATCCATAACGTTCCATTTGGAGAAGTAGGTTTTTTTGAGGAAGCCGCTGATTGGTGGAAGAGGACCCGAGGAAGCAGCTGATTGGGTGCAACCCCGGGTTTACTATTTTACATTTCTGCCTTCTGGGAGTGAGGGATTCTGGGAGTTAGGGATTCAGTATTTAGTAGTAAAGTTTAAAGGATAAGTTTTTGTGTTTTTTTTAGTAATTTGGGAGTAAGGTATGGCAGTAGAGATTGGCCCCATGGTTTGTTCAGCCTGCAACATGTGGGAGATCAGGGAGATGGTCGGTGTCCCTGGTGACTACGTTTGCAGGAAGTGTGTCCAGCTGCAGCTCCTGGCAGATCGCATTGAACGATTGGAAACTGCGGCTGGATGTGTGTCATACTGGAGCATCCACGATGCGGAGAAAGTCGTGGATAGCACGTACAGTGAGTTGGTCACACCGCAGGCAAAAGGTAGGAGGACAAGAAGGGAACGGGTGGCCAATAGCCAGCAAAGCAGTAGGCAGGTAGTGCAGGAGTCCCCTGCGGTCATCTCCCTCCTAAACAGGTATACCATTTTGGATACTGTTGAGGGAGATGGCTCATCAGGGGAATGCAGCAGCAGCCAGGTTCATGGCACCATGGGTGGCTCTGCAGCACATGAGGGGGGAAAAAAGAGGGGAAGGGCAATAGTAATAGGGGATTCAATTGTCAGGGGAATAGATAGGCGTTTCTGCGGCCGCAAACGAGACTCCAGGATGGTATGTTGCCTCCTGGTGCAAAGGTCAGGGATGTCACTGAACGGCTGCAGAACATTCTGGAGGGGGAGGGTGAACAGCCAGTTGTCGTGGTGCATGTTGGCACCAACGATATAGGTAAAAAAAGGGATGAGGTCCTACAAGGTGAATTTAGGGAGCTAGGGGATAAACTTAAAAGTAGGACCTCAAAGGTAGTAATCTCCGGATTACTACCAGTACCACGGGCCAGTCAGAGTAGAAATAGGAGGATAATGCAAATGAATACGTGGCTTGAAAAGTGGTGCAAGGGGGAGGGATTCAAATTTTTAGGGCACTGGGACCAGTTCTGGGGGAGGTGGGACCGGTACAAACAGGACGGTTTGCACCTGGAATGGAATGGAACCAATGTTCTTGGGGGAGTGTTTGCTAGTGCTGTCGGGGAGGATTTAAACTAATGTGGCAGGGGGATGGGTACAAGAGCAGAGAGGCAGGAGGGTGTAAAATGAGGGTAGAAGCATTAGGTAGCAAGGTGAAAGGTAAAAGTGGCAGGCAGACAAAACCAGGGCTAAAATCAAAAAGGGCCACTTTTCAGCAAAATTGTATAAGGGGTAAATGCGTTGTAAAGACAAGCCTGAAGGCTTTGTGTCTCAATGCAAGGAGTATTCGTAATAAGTGGACGAGTTGAACGTGCAGATAGATATTAATGATTATGATATAGTTGGGATCACGGAGACATGGCTCCAGGGTGACGTAGGCTGGGAGCTGAACATCCAGGGATATTCAATATTCAGGAGGGATAGAGAGAAAGGAAAAGGAGGTGGAGTAGCGTTGCTGGTTAGAGAGGAGATTAAAGCAATGGAAAGGAAGGACATTAGCTTGGAGGATGTGGAATCGGTATGGGTAGAGCTACAAAACACTAAGGGGCAGAAAACGCTGGTGGGTGTTGTGTACAGGCCACCTAACAGTAGCAGAGAAGTTGGGGATGGTATCAAACAGGAAATTATAAATGCGTGCGACAAAGGCAAAACAGTTATAATGGGTGACTTCAATCTACATATAGATTGGGTTAATCAAATTGGCAGGGGTGCTGAGGAAGAGGATTTTTTGGAATGTATGCGGGATAGTTATCTAAATCAACATGTAGAGGAACCAACGAGAGAGCAGGCTATTTTAGACTGGGTTTTGAGTAATGAGGAAGGGGTAATTAGCCGTCTTGTTGTACGTGCCCCCTTGGGCAAGAGTGACCATAATATGGTTGAGTTCTCCATTAGGATGGAGAGTGACATTGTTAATTCAGAAACAATGGTTCTGAACTTAAAGAAAGGTAACTTTGAGGGTATGAGACGTGAATTGGCCAAGATTGACTGGCAATTAATTCTAAAAGGGTTGACGGTGGATATACAATGGAAGACATTTAAAGACTGCATGGATGAACTACAAAAATTGTTCATCCCAGTTTGGCAAAAGAATAAATCGGGGAAGGTAGTGCATCCGTGGATAACAAGGGAAATCAGGGATAGTATCAAAGCAAAGGATGATGCGTACAAAGTAGCCAGAAAAAGCAGCATACCAGAGGACTGGGAGAAATTCAGAGACCAGCAGAGGAGGACAAAGGGCTTAATTAGGAAAGGAAAAATAGATTATGAAAGAAAACTGGCAGGGAACATAAAAACTGACTGCAAAAGTTTTTATAGATATGTGAAGAGAAAGAGGTTAGTTAAAACAAATGTAGGTCCCTTGCAGTCAGAAACAGGTGAGTTGATCATGGGGAACAAGGATATGGCGGACCAATTGAATAACTACTTTGGTTCCGTCTTCACTAAGGAAGACATAAATAATCTGCCTGAAATAGCAGGGGACTGTGGGTCAAAGGAGGAATTGAGTGAAATCCAGGTCAGTCGGGAAGTGGTTTTGGGTAAATTGAATAGATTAAAGGCCGATAAATCCCCAGGGCCAGATAGGCTGCATCCCAGAGTACTTAAGGAAGTAGCTCAGGAAATAGTGGATGCATTAGTGATAATCTGTCAAAACTCTTTAGATTCTGGAGTAGTTCCTGAGGATTGGCGGGTAGCAAATGTAACCCCTCTTTTTAAGAAGGGAGGGAGAGAGAAAACGGGGAATTACAGACCAGTTAGTCTAACATCGGTAGTGGGGAAACTGCTAGAGTCAGTTATTAAAGATGGGATAGCAGCACATTTGGAAAGTGGTGAAATCATTGGACAAAGTCAGCATGGATTTACAAAAGGTAAATCATGTCTGACGAATCTTGTGGAATTTTTCGAGGATGTAACTAGTAGCGTGGATAAGGGAGAACCAGTGGATGTGGTATATCTGGACTTCCAGAAGGCTTTCGACAAGGTCCCACATAAGAGATTAGTATACAAACTTAAAGCATACGGTATTAGGGGTTCAGTATTGATGTGGATAGAGAACTGGCTGGCAAACAGGAAGCAAAGAGTAGGAGTAAACGGGTCCTTTTCACAATGGCAGGCAGTAACTAGTGGGGTACCGCAGGGCTCAGTGCTGGGACCCCAGCTATTTACAATATATATTAATGATCTGGATGAGGGAATTGAAGGCAATATCTCCAAGTTTGCGGATGACACTAAGCTGGGGGGCAGTGTTCGCTGTGAGGAGGATGCTAGGAGACTGCAAGGTGACTTGGATAGGCTGGGTGAGTGGGCAAATGTTTGGCAGATGCAGTATAATGTGGATAAATGTGAGGTTATCCACTTTGGTGGCAAAAACAGGAAAGCAGACTATTATTTAAATGGTGGCCGATTAGGAAAAGGGGAGATGCAGCGAGACCTGGGTGTCATGGTACACCAGTCATTGAAAGTAGGCATGCAGGTGCAGCAGGCAGTGAAAAAAGCGAATGGTATGTTAGCTTTATAGCAAAAGGATTTGAGTACAGGAGCAGGGAGGTTCTACTTCAGTTGTACAGGGTCTTGGTGAGACCACACCTGGAGTATTGCGTGCAGTTTTGGTCTCCAAATCGAGGAAGGACATTATTGCCATAGAGGGAGTGCAGAGAAGGTTCACCAGACTGATTCCTGGGATGTCAGGACTGTCTTATGAAGAAAGACTGGATAGACTCGGTTTTATACTCTCTGGAATTTAGGAGATTAAGAGGGGATCTTATAGAAACTTACAAAATTCTTAAGGGGTTGGACAGGCTAGATGCAGGAAGATTGTTCCCGATGTTGGGGAAGTCCAGGACAAGGGGTCACAGCTTAAGGATAAGGGGGAAATCCTTTAAGACCGAGATGAGAAAGACTTTCTTCACACAGAGAGTGGTGAGTCTCTGGAACTCTCTGCCACAGAGGGTAGTTGAGGCCAGTTCATTGGCTATATTTAAGAGTGAGTTGGATGTGGCCCTTGTGGCTAAGGGGATCAGAGGGTATGGAGAGAAGGCAGGTACGGGATACTGAGTTGGATGATCAGCCATGATCATATTGAATGGCGGTGCAGGCTCGAAGGGCTGAATGGCCTACTCCTGCACCTAATTTCTATGTTTCTATGTTTCTATGAAACTGTGAGTAAACCCTTCGGTCCAATGTGCTCATGCCCACCAAAATATCCCATCTACACTCGTCCTACCTGCCTATCTTTGGCCCATATCCCTCTAAACCTTCCCTGTACATTAAAACCATCAATATGTATTTAATCAGCAAAACTTCAAAACAAAATTCAAATCAGACGTCATTTGAAAGAGTCCAAAATATGGAGCATTCTAATACAGGGAGCAGTTGAAACTATTCACATAAATGCATTCAAAAAGAGACTGATAAATGTATGAAGAAGAAGCGAATAGAGAGATTTAGATGAGGAACGAAGAAAGGAGTTTCAATTGGAGCTTTAATGTGGCATGGATAGTTTAAGCCAATTGGCCACGTTGTACAACCTATGCAATGCTGTGACACCCTCTTTTAATTCCTCCCACTTTCTACAGACCATAGAAATAGCCATTGGCAGTCACATGGACCTGGGCTAAATCTATTTTCAACCTGGCTATATGGAACAGTTCGTGCTCCAAGCCTAATCCAGCACGTCCCACTTCTCACTCTTACTCCGTTATATTTTCGACTGCTTTGCTGCTGCTTTTGGCACTTGTGCAGAGCTCATCAGTTTCATCATCTCCCCCACCAACTTCTACCCTGCCCTCAAATTCATCTGGACTATCTCTGACACTTCCCTTCTTTTTCTGTATCTTTCTTTCTCCAACTCAGGCTTGTGCTTGAAACCGCAATGGCAATGGAAGTGAAATGAAAATGCATTCAGCTGTTCGGCCTGCCCTGTGCTTGAAACTGCAATGGCAATGGAAGGGAAATGAAAATGCAATCACCTGTTCGGCCTGCCCTGTGCTTGAAACTGCAATGGCAATAAAAGTGAAATGAAAATGCAATCAGTTGTTCGACCTGCCCTGTGCTTTAAACTGCAATGGCAATGGAAGTTAAATGAAAGTGCAATGAGCTGTTCGACCTGCCCTGTGTTTGAAATTGAATTGGAAATGAAATGAGTTGTTTGGCCTGCCTGAGACCACAGGTTTCGGCCCACAAGGCCCCTATTAGCCGAGACACCAGTCCCTTTTGCCCAAAATGCCCGTATTAGCCCAGGAGGAGCATTTTAGCCCAAAAGGCTCATGCCAGGCCAGGAAAAGTCCAGAAAAAGTGCCTTTCACTGAGATTTCACTCAGAGCCTCTACAGCCCAACAGGCCTGTACTAGCCCAGGAGTAGTTCCTTCGGCCCATCAGTAAGTATTCCCCCTGCAAGTATTAAACCTCACCCCAGCATTTTTCTTCCTCCCTTTATTGGCTCTCTGTGAGATCCAGGCCAGGATGGACTTTCCTCCTTCATTACTGTGATCTGCAGAAAAAGATGAAAAATGTCTAAAATTGATTCCCCACCCTCTCCCCCTTCTCTCTCTCACAGTCTCTCACCTGTTTTGGGCTGAATTTCCGGCTATTTCTGAGCTGCCAGCACACCAGGCCTGAGTGACTGAGCTGCCAGCCCACTAGGCCAGAGTGACTGAGCTGCCAGCCCAAGAATCCATTTGGCCCACAATGTACAGACTAGCCCTCTGTAAACCAGTCCCTTCGGCCCACAACACCCATACTAGCGCTCCAAATCCCCCCCCTCCCCACTGGCCACCAATATTGGGATTGCTGGAGAGGTGAAATATTGCATTGGGGGACCAGCCGTCCCGTGTGAATATGGGACCCAACGGGTCCCACTTAGTCTAGTCCTTCACTATTTCTGCCACCTCCAACATGACCCCACTGCTTATCACATCTCAACCTCCCCCTCCTTCTCTGCTTTCTGCAGAGACCACTCCCTTCATGGCTCCCAGATACACATTTCTCTTTGCCCACTCATCTCCTTCCTTTGGCATTTTCTCCAGCAACTGTAGGAGGTGTAACAACTTGTTCCTGCATCTCTTCCCTCAACAACTTCCCTCATCCAGGGACATAAACAGCCATTCCTAGTGAGGCAGAGGATCACTTGTCATTCTACCAGCCTGATCCACTGCATCTGGTGCTCACATTGTGGTCTCTCAAATATTGGTGAAAACAAGCAACATGTGAAAACATGGGAACTGTTTTGAAGGGCACTTGCACTTTGCAATGCCATTTCGAGCTTCCGATTGCATGGCATGTTAACTTGCCTTCCTACTCCGAAACCAGGCTGTCTGACATAGGAAGGAACTGCAGGTACTGAGGATAGACACAAAATGCTGGAGTAACTCAGTCTGAAGAAGCATCTCGACCCGAAACATCACCCAGAGATGCTGCCTGTCCCACTGAGTTACTCCAGCATTTTGTGTCTATCCAAGCTGTCTGTCCTCAGTCTTCCCCATCGCTATGGATGGGCTAAATGCAAATTAGAAAAGGCAGGAATGGGGTACTGATTTTGGATGACCAGCCATGATCAAATTGAATGGCGGTGCTGGCTCGAAGGGCTGAATGGCCTACTCCTGCGCCTACTTTCAATGTTTCTATGTTTCTAGAAGAGCAACATTTCATATTCTGCTTTGGTAGCCTACAACCCTGAGGTATGAATGTGGAATTTTTCAGTTTCACGTTACTCACACTCCTAATGTTCTCCTCACCCACACACTCACCTCACACTTTTATCCATTTGTATATGTATCACCTGCCGGCCTGTATCCCACAGCCCATAACAGTGCCATATTGTGGCAATTTCTTCTCTTCCCTCTTAACCCTGATGTCCTGTCTCAAACCAAAAGATACGTTTTTTTTTCTCCACAGTTGCCGCATAACCTGCTGAGATCCGATATTTTGTATTTTAATCTTATGATACCTCTGATAAATAAAAACGGGCCTAGATTTAGCGATTAGCACAGCAAAGGGATATTTCTTGTGTGATTTAATGGGTCCTGTGTTTCCCAATCCTAGAGTCACTCTTGATCAAAAGCAATCCCTAGTGGATTTGTGGCATTCAGTTATGATGGATTAATTCAACAATCTGAGCAGCTGATTAGACCAAATTATTTTTATGGACACCAAACGCAGGAAGTAAAAAACACATTTCAATCACATGGCACAAGGTGAATTATCCCTACATGTGGAATTCTGATAGAATCAGAACCATAATCGCACAAATGAAACCCAAGCATTTTTTTCTCTATTAAAACACGGCAGTTTACCATGAATTTAAGAGATTGACACCTTAGCCTGTCCAAATGAGGCAGAATCATGGGAAAGGCTGTGATTGGAATGTTTGAAAGTATTTTTGTGGATCAAAGAGAGTGTTCATCAGTAATTATGATTCAGTATGCTGTTAACAGTTTGGTTCAAACATCTCATTCAATATTTTCAATGTCTATTTTATAGAAACGTAAGTAAAAGTTCAAGAAAAACACAGAGAGCTGGAGTTACTCAGCGGGTCAGACAGCATCTCTGGAGAAAAGGAATATGTTCCTATTCCTTCCATCTGCAGTTCCTTCCTACACATTAAGTAAAAGTTGAAGATAGACACAAAGTGCTGGAGTAACTCTAGAGTACAGGCAGCATCTCTGGAGCGAAGGAATGGGTGATGTTTTGGGTCAAGACAATTCTTCAGACTGAGAGTCGTGCAATATAGATGGTGATATAGAGAGATATAGGACAAATGAATGAAAGATATGCAAAAAAGTGACAATGATAAGGGAAACAGGCCATTGTTAGCTGTTTGCTAAGTGAGAACAAGAAGCTGGTGCGACTTGGATGGAGGAGGAATGGAGAGAGAGACAATGCAAGGGTTACTTGAAGTTAGAGAGAGCAGGAGGAATCACAGAGGGTGGGCAGCAAGAGAGGAAGTTGCAAAACTCTTGTCGGAGCGAGGAGGAGAACTTCTTCAAAGTAGACGTTCCTTGAGAAGATTTTGGTGTGGAGCAGAGGAAATGAGTAGGAAAGAACTGCAGATGCTGGTTTAAGCCGAAGATAGACACAAAATCATCTATCCTCTGTTGATTGACTCTGGAAATAATGCAACTGCTCAAAATGTGGATTTCACTGACCATGATTCCCATGATTTGTTGCAGACAGAAGAAGTTCCTGCCAGTTTTAAACATTTGAATAATAAAACCATAACTGAAATGTTTCCAGGCCATGTTATTGCCTTAGTTTACTGTGCCTTCTGGTTGAATTGGTAAGTTTTCCAGTGCTTTATTTAAAGTGTAATTCGCATATTGTAGTTATGAAGTGGCCTTTTTTTTTGTAAAAATGAAAACAGAACAGTGAAAGACTGAAGAAGGGTCTCGACCCAAAACGTCACCCATTCCTTCTCTCCAGAGATGCTGCCTGTCCCGCTGAGTTACTCCAGCTTTTTGTGTCTGTCTTCAGTAAAAGGTAATGCCAGCTAAACAAACTTTTAGCCTGATGCTCAGTTGCTGCTAGTTCTCTTAGTCATCAGAAAAGCTTTGTTCATCAGTTATCAAACATTCTAACATTCAATACAAAAGAAACACTTATGAACAATATAATGTCCGAATTTACCAATTATAGGAACACTCTGACAGAAAAGCTAAGAAAAACATAGAGAAAAAAGTGATACTATCTATAAAATAATTTAATTTCAATGTTCATTTATATTAGAGCCATACAGCATGGAAATAAGCTGTTCAACCAACCACATCCATGCCATCCAGTGGGTGTCCATGTCAATAATGTTATATTAAAAATAAAAATGTCTTCAATGTTTTATCTCTTTATTAGAATACTGCAGCTGGAGCAAAGAGTTTACACATAGATTTGATTTTACTATGTGAATCTATTTGATGCATATTCCACCTTGCAAATTCCACCTTGTTCCAGATAGGAATAAAAGTAGATTGTTTTAACTCCTCATCTTTCCACCGTTGAATGAGGTTATGGATGACCTGTGGTTTAACTCAATGTCTGGTGTGCTGTGATGGGCACAGTCATTCCAGTAGCTCAGTTTCACATTTTGATAATGCTTCAAATTGAAGCTTAATCATTTAGTGAGAAAAACATTAACTTACCTTTTCAGAAAAGATGGAAATAGATAAAATATTCATGATATGTGCTACATATTTTTCTAAATTACTGTACATGTCAGAACATATGCATTCTATTGGCATGGTGATTTCTGTCTAGGTGTGGCTGCACTGCTTAACTGAATCATTCTAATTCATTATTAGTTCTGCCTCAAGTATGTTACATGCGTATTGGCATGCACATTATGATTGACTAAAACACGGATGTTAAAAATGATTCCTTTGAGATTTACTGATCTCTAGTTACTATCACTGGCATTTTAGATTCACTGCTTCCTTTTAACTATACAGAGCATTTAATTTGAAAGTCTATATAGCCTTTATATTAAAGGGAAATTATAATGACTATTATGGGTGTCACCTGTACTTTTTATAGCAATATCTGTTTTCAACAATGATATAAGTACAATAAAATTTAAAAAAAATACAGAACTGTGTGATATAAATATGTGACACTAAGAAATCCAATAATCTGTTGCAAAAATTGCCTTATACAAATCTTTAATAAATAGAAATATTGTAATCTCCAATAATGGCATCATAGAGTTGCAATATCATTTTGTAGCAGGGAGTAAAAGTTAATAATGAATATATAATGCCAAGAATGGCAACCGGCGACCAGTGTCATTTAAAATAAATCAGTTTTGAGAACCTGTTTAGTTACAAGTACTGTGAAAAGGAATACCTTCAATAATAATTCTGATATTATGTTGTCAGTTTGCAGTCTGCAGACAACAAAAAAATGAACCGGGTGTAAAGGAGGATTATATTTTGACTTTGCTTCATTGATGAATTATGCCCTTGAAATGCTCATGAAGATGCATTTGGAATGTTAAATGTTACACTGAACATATGAGATACAGACATGCACTCTCTTGGCAGCATTTTATTATCCGCACTGAACAGAGTTTTCAATCTCTCATTTCATTTCTTGATACGTTTAACAATCTGTGGGTCAATGCATACACCCAATGCAAATTGATGGAACAGTATCTCATATTTTGCTTGGTGGGAATTTTGATTTTTCTAACTCTTGCATTCTCTGTCTGTGTCCCTCTCCCATCTTACACCTCTGACTAGTTCTACTATCCCCCTGATTAAATATTACTGATTGTATTCCTCGTTGTCTCCTTCTCCTCAACTAACAATGAACCATTCTACATTTCCTTATCATCATCTGTTTGATCTGTCATTTTTACAACTTACCCTCTGCATCCCTAGACTCCCTCTCTCTCAGTTTGAAGAAGGGTCTCGACCCAAAATGTTGCCCATTCCTTCTCTCCAGAGATGCTGCTTGTCCCGATGAGTTACTCCTGCCTTTTCCCTCTTCTTGTGAATCTGATCCTGTTTAATCTGAATCTGAATCTGGTTTAAAAGATGACTTACAGGCAGTCCTTGGACAAAAAAAACATGTTCATGGCATGGGCACCTAAGATCCTAAAAGTCATGGGCCAAGTAGAATCCAACTGAACAAAATTAAGAGATCTGCTTTTTTTTTGAATCTCCATAAAGTAAAAACGAATTATTTCTCAATATTTGAATATATATATTTTTCATACATATTTGTGGCCCAAAGGGCAACGTTTTTGTCAAGGTATGAATGTAAATTTGAAAAGCACCTCTAATACCTGTCCCAAATTGTCAGTTAAGAAATAAATGCAATATATTTGTAACTAATTATATGACAATTAGTCCATGTCAAACTGATCATGTTTAATAATATTTTTATTCCCCAAATTGGATTACGGCTCTTTTATGTTCCGTGTAATCAGGAGATATATTTTTGCTAATTAGTAATACCAGTGATACATTTCAATGACCACTTAATTAGTCTGTTTTGAGTAACGAGCCTATTCTTTTGCTCAGACCGGATGTAAACCTGCACCAGTGTTCGTGCATTCTTTAGATATGTAAATTCGTTTTGTTTGCCACAATGTTGACAAAAGCAGCTATTTGACCGTTAAATTTGTTTCCACTAACCCAAATATGTGAGACAGATCTATGCTATTACATTTTTTTCTAGAGCAAATGCACGATTTTTTTAAAACCTGGATTTGAAAGTCTGCTGTCAGTCTATTAAAAAGACGATTGCCGAAGAAAAACTCTGCAATTGACCTGACGCCAATAACTCTCATGACCTATATTTGGGCATCATATTACGATGAAGATATATACTTTCGCCGTTTAGTAAGAACAAATATTGTTTACCAGAGAAGCATTGTATGTTTTGCCCCTGATGATTTCACCATTTCCTTCCCCGTGTAATAGCCAAGAACAATATTGTTGCATGAGCTACAAATAGCCTATGGAGAGGCAAGGACGCCAGAGGTGGTGACCATATTTTTGTTGTTGTTTCTCTTATCTGTTTGCCAGGCAATCGATTTCCAATTTAAACACATTTAGTAAGACGTGTTAGATATGTGTTAGAATCCCGCTGAGTTACTCCAGCTTTTTGTGTCTATCTAGATATGTATTAATATTCTTTCAATTCTGGGTAGCTTTATTATGCACGAAATGTGACTAGTTATCACCATATGAGGTATAATAGTATGCACCAGCTTTGTCTTTGCAAACCTTTTTCTAATTGTGCTGCGCCGGCTCCATGTTTTCTCTGTTGCTTTATTTTGCAAGTACCAGGATCAGTTTTATAGATTTGTTACATCATCTCTCTCTCTCTCTCGCTACCTCGCTGTGAAATGGGCTTTCAGAGTCGCTTTTATACTGACATGTCAAGAATACTACCATCAGGCAGCTATCTGGTTTTAATCTGGAGCACAGTAATATAATGTGCTGGGAAGTATAACTTTCGTGCCAGAGAAACGCTGTTAATAAAATTTCCTGCAGAATTCCTGCCCAGCTGCGAAGGAGTGGGTTATTAACAAAACACATTTACAAGAGGGGCTGTTGCTGGAGGCAGTGAGGAATTAGCATAAAGCTCTATGTTCACAGCACAATGCACAGCCCGTAATAATATGACAGGTCTTCCAAATTTTGCTTTAGATTCTGCAGTTACCAACCTAACAAAAAAAAAGCAGCAGAGGCGTGAAGGGGGGTCTTTCTACTTATGTCGTCCAGTTTCCCTTATCTTTCAGGCAATCGAATGAGACTTGGTGTCCCGTAGCCTGGTTCTGGTGTGCTTTGATCGGACTGGGATGATGATGGTGATGGTGAGGGGGGAGAGGGGAGGATGAGAGAGGAGGAGGAGTGTACCTTCAGCCCCATTCTGCGCTGGGCTGTCTGTGCGCTGTAACTGCGCTGCTGTGTGTGGCGGCGGGGCGATTCGCTGCTGCTCGCTGCCCCCTGTCTGCCTGCTCGCGTTCCCGCTCCCTCCCTCCCTCTCTCTCTCTCTCTCTCACACGGCAAAATGGCGACTGAGAGCAAGCAGCGGCCGGACAGCGGCGACCCTCCGTCCGAGGAACAAACCCCGAGCAGCTGCCAGGTAAAGCCGGCTCCCCCGACCTGCCCGACAGACACATTGTTAACCCGAGTGAAGGAACCGCCGCGCTCCCAATGTGTGGAACGTTGTGTTGCTGCTCATCCGCTGGACACAATGTATCCATTCCCTATGGAAGTTCCTGCTACAAGCCGGGGGCTCCTTCCAGATAAAGAAGCCTCATGTCGGTCTCCTTTCAAATTTAATGTGATTTTTCTTTCTGCTCTCCATTTGCTCGTTGGTTCATTCACGCTCGTCTCCGACCGAGTGAATGTGTTGGTGAATTTTGTTTGTGTTGGATGAAGATTTTTGGGGTTGTCTCAACCTTCAGTGTAGTTGTTGAGATTCCTGCTGTCCCCCCCACCCACCCATTCCAGTCCCCTTATCTCCTCAAGGTGGAAAGTGCAATATTTTCGAAATTCGAAAATTAACTGCATTTTTCGGATTAAATCCACCCACACACCCAGATTTTTGGGGGCCGGCACAGTTGCCGCTGAAACAAAACCCGGTGGGTTCTTTTGCTGCAGCTGAAATTCGAGCCAGTGCCTCTGCCATTTATCTTATGTCAGTTTAATAAGCTAAAGCCTGATCGCATAGAAGATTATATTTCTCCAAATAATATTTTCCGTTATATTGTATTATAATTGATTATGATTGATAGCTCTTTAATACTTTATCGATTTAGGGCAAGGTAAAAAATGTGAAGACAGTCCAAATTAAATAATTGTATTAAATGTATTTTGGAAATATTTGTACTGAAACCAGGTTGTTTGCTGCTCTTTTATTTTGAGTGTTTTGTGAAAATCTATGCCCTTTCAAAATTGACATGCATTTGATAATATGGCACATTTGTTTCTTTCTTACAGAAATCTGAATTTGACATGGACAATCTCAGTAAACCAGAACTACTGACTCTTCTCAGCATCCTTGAGGGGGAACTGGAAGCCAGAGATCTGGTGATTGAAACCTTGAGGGTAAGTAATAAATGGTTCCCTTTTCGGTTTTTTAATAACTTCCCTGATGCAATTCGTCAGTAAACAGATTTACCGTAGACTTTTCTCTGCAGGATAAAGCAATATGATCTTGGAATTTTATAGGCACAAATATGCATACAGCGATAGGCTAAATAGTGTCAGAGATATCCTCTCATTAATGATGCACGGTTAATGGAATTCTGTCATCATTACACCCGGTAGCAATTTTGTTTTCTTTATGGTAGAACTTGACGTAATGGTGTAATGGAAGCTTTACAGCTTAGCTGTTGCTCCACAGATCCAAAGTGCTGCACTAATGACACCAGTGGATAAAATCAAAGTTCAAGCTGGCTATTGGTAAAGATGAATGATTTCACACAGTTGCACCATTTGATTAAAATTAAAATATTCCCTTAAGGTTTCCTTCAAGAATTTGTGCTTCCTGAAAGAGAATGATTGCTTGAGATGAAGCTCGGCACAAATTCACCACCAATCACCTCCACCCCCCCCCCCCCCCCCCCCCCCCCCCCCCCCCCTCCCCCCCCCCCCCCCCCCCCCCCCCCCCCCCCCCCCCCCCCCCCCCACCCCACCCAAGGTTTCTGATCGTCTCTCAATTGCACTCCAACTCACTGACTCTGGACCAGTGAAACTGAAGGCAGATACATTTTCTGCAAGTGATTCCCATTTAACAGAATTCCAACTTCACCCAACCATCATTAAGCTTCATTTATTTTTTTGATAGCCAGCATTGAAAATGATTTATTTTAGATAATGTCAAATAAATATACTTTGGTTGCTTCCATTGCCATTTGTATAATAGTTGGAATGGACTTCAACTCTCTCTTTTAATCAGGGACGGATGGGGTGCAGTTCCCATTGAGCCAGTGTCGGAAGAGTGGCCTGTTTTGGCCAGGATTGGATAGCCTGTGCTTCCTTTCTTGGCAGGGCTGGATGGGCTTGAATTTTCCTGTTATCCCAGACTGTGAGCCCACTTGAAAGGTGGATTAGAATGACTAGTGTGTAGGAAGGAACTGCAGATGCTGGTTTAAACTGAAGATAGGCACAAAAAGCTGGGTAACTCAGCGGGACAGGCAGCATCTGTGGAGAAAAGGGATAGATGAAGTTTCAGGTCGAGATCCTTCTTCAGATTGAGAGTCAGGAGAAAGGGAAACTTCTGAAGAAGGGTCGCGACCCGAATCATCATGCATTCCTTCTCTCCAGAGATGCTGCCTGTTACTCCAGCATTTTGTGTCTATCTTTTGAATTAGAATGATCATGGTTTATATAAAACTCTTTTTGGTGGCTGATGACACAGACCCCTCAAAACATAAATATAAGTATTTCACCCATGTGAGATGTTTGGTGATTTGTTATATCATCTGAGATTCGGCAACTAAATATTTTGTATCGGGAAGCACCTTTCACCACATTGGCAGCAAAAGTAATTAAACACTTGAGAACAGCATGAGCCGGGGGAAGAAGTGGGGAGAAATGGGATGATGTTGATTTCTTCCAAGTCTAGAGGACATCAACTTAAACCCTTTCCCTTGATTCCTCAGAATCGTGTAGCAGAGCTAATGATTAGGAAGGTTGCTGTGTATGAATCACCAGTGCAAAAATAACAGATTTGCCTATTTACAGTAAAGTTCCATTCCATAAAAAGCTTTTCCGCTGGAAATCCCGCATTGATATGTGAAATATTTCAATGTAGCAAGCCGGGCGAGATACTGATCTCGGGTGCTGTGTGGGAGTTTGCACATTCCCCGTGTGACTGCATTGGTTTTTTTCCCGGGTGAACCTGTTTCCTCCCACGTCTCTAACACATGCTGGTTCGTAGGCTAATTGGTTACTGTAAACCGCTTCTCATGTGGAAAAAAAGGCGCGCGCGAATCAGGAGAGTGGAGGTGCATGCAAGAGAGAACAGGTTATATGGAAATAAACTATAAAATAATTCCATAAAAATGAAATTATATGGAAGGAATGAGTCTCTAGTGAATGTTCTGACATCTGGCATGAACAGAAAGAAGATAGACACAAAATGCTGGAGTAACTCGGGGTCTCAGGCAACATGTCTGGTGAAAAGGAATAGGTGATGTTTCAGTTGGAGACCCTTCTTTATTAATTGTGGCCTAGGTGAAAACGAGTATAGACAATGAAACTCACCAAGACGGCAGTGAAACTACCACAACAACGAGGGTAGTCGTCTTGGTGAGTTTCTTTGTCTGTATAACTCGTTCTCACCTAGCCGTTTCTTTGATCATTGTTACTTTTTGGCATATCATTCATAGAAACATAGAAACATAGAAATTAGGTGCAGGAGTAGGCCATTCGGCCCTTCGAGCCTGCACCACCATTCAATATGATCATGGCTGATCATCCAACTCAGCATCCCGTACCTGCCTTCTCTCCATACCCTCTGATCCCCTTAGCCACAAGGGCCATATCTAACTCCCTCTTAAATATAGCCAATGAACTGGCCTCAACTACCCTATGTGGCAGAGAGTTCCAGAGACTCACCACTCTCTGTGTGAAAAAAGTCTTTCTCATCTCGGTCTTAAAGGATTTCCCCCTTATCCTTAAGCTGTGACCCCTTGTCCTGGACTTCCCCAACATCGGGCCTGTCCAACCCCTTAAGAATTCTGTACGTCATTCATTTGTTCCATATCTCTATCACCACCTATGTTTAGTTTCCATTTCCCCTGACTTTCAGTCTGAAGAAGGGTCTTGACCCGAAACTCCTATTCCTTCTCTCCAGAGACGCTGCCTGACCCACTGAGTTACTCCAGCTTTTTGCGTCATATTTTCGGTTTAAACCTGCATCTGCAGTTCCTTCCCACACATTTTGTCTGGCATGAACTTGATAGCTGACTGTCCTCCTGTATGTTGTGAGAAAACAGGTGGCATGAGAAAGGAATCCACGCAGTTTACAAAAAACGTTTGTTTGCGCATTTCTGAATGTTCTATGATTTATAAATTTTTTTTTGGGGATTGAAATAGATAATTTCAGTGAGGATATGTAGAATTGCATAATTGCTTTCATAGACAAAATAATATTTTTTCTTGAGGAGCGACTGAGAGTAACCATTTAACCTGCCAACCAGCGTGTGTTGGGAGACGTGGGAGGAAGCCGGTTCACCCAGGGAAAACCGATGCAGTCACACGGAGAATGTGCAAACTCGCACTCAGCACCTGAGATCAGAATCTCACCCGGCTTGCTAGAGCTGTGATGCATCTGCACTATCCGTTTCAGTACTGTGCTGCCCTTGAGTGGCTTTCCTGAATGCAAATGTAGTTCTGTAAATGATTCTTGCTTGATTCAATTTTATTTGAGTTTTAATTTTTTTAATAAAGTAAAAGTTACATATTATGCCTTATTTATGTCTGATGTTTACTGAGCTCAGTTAGCTGTATTAGTTTGCTGTAATCAATATACTACATGGTCCTAATTCCAAGATAAGGAAGCATGGAAGATAAAATCTGATTCTTAAATGTTTGCTGACATTCAGTATTTACCAATCCATTGTCCACTCTTCAAAATGTAGTGATGGTTCAATATACTAAATGGAACTAAATATAGTAATTATTTGTCCAGTTGCGGTTTATATAATAAATGAATATATGTTAAAGTTGGTGTTCCACATTTCACTGAAAGTGGGACAACTAGTCCTGTTCTATTTTCATTGGTCTTTCACAGTATTTTATGTCAACCTATTCAATACAGCTTGCAACACTGATTTTTGAGCTAATCATTACAGAAGGCTCCAATTTGCTTTTGAACATAAGCATAATTCTGCAGTTAAAGCAATCCCAGTGAAATATAATTTTCATAAAATGGCTGATTTATAAGATTTCGATTCCAAGTGACTCCTGTGTTTAAATAGTTTTAGGTTTTGTCTTTAATTAAATTGATTTTTTTTTCTCTGCTGGATGTAACTAGAACTAATTTGTAACCCCCTGTAAAAATAGTTCTAATGATCAGTTGATAATAACATTTTAAAAATTGTTGGTCGCTACTTCACTGCACAATTTAGTTTAGGATGGGTGTATTGTGGAGGGGCTTGTTATTTAACATATTCAACAGAATAAAACCATAATATTTCCATCTTTCAAAGATTACTTTTTACATATTTTTTCAGAACATTAGTATGGCATGATTCATGCCACAGTGTGTGATTATAGAGTTCTCAATTGTTCCAAAATAAATTAGTGTCCAAAACCCCTCCTGGGTCCCCACGCGCAGGCCCCACTGAGGTCTGTGTTCCTCAATGAGTGACATTTAAAGCAATAAACAAACTGATGGTAGAAAAAAAGAGACAAAGTTCTGGAGTAACACGGTGGGTCAGGCAGCATCCCTGGAGAATGGGTTAGGAGTCTTCTTCAGTCTAATCTTGGGTCGGGTGGGGATGAAGGCTGGAAGAGAGGAAGAGCAGAACAAAGCCTAGCGGATAATAGGTTGATGCAGGAGAGGGGGTTGTCTTAGGTAGATGGTGGGTAAAGGCCTGAGATGAAAAGACAGAAGGAGTGAGACAAAAGGATTTATGAATTGTGAAGCTTGGGGAAGGGAAGGGGGAGGGGAGAAATAGGAGCAAGTCTAGGTGGGGAGAGGAAGGGAGGGAGGATATGCGGGTGGGAGGGTTGCAGGTTGGAAGAACGGGGGCTTTTATAATTACCTAAAATTGGAGAATTTAATGTTTACCATTGGATTGTAAGCTACCCAAGCAGAATGAAGTGTTGTTCCTTCAGTCTGACTGTGCCACACTGGCATTGGAGGAAGCCCAGGAAAGAGAGGTCAGGTGTTATCTATCTCTAGCAGAGGGAAGTACCTGGGGATGGGTTGGTTTGGGTTGGAAGGGGTGAGTGAACCAAGGAGTCGTAGAGGGAATGGTGTCTGCGGAAGGTAGATCGGGGTGGGAGTGGGAAGATGTGACGGGTGGTGGGATCACATTGCAGGTGCAGAGGCTGATGGGATGAAAGGTGAGGATGAGGGGAACTCTATCCTTGTTCTGACCACGGGAGGGGTGAACGAGAGCAGAAATAAGAAAAACCAGGGAGATGTTGGTGTAGGATCCATCTCTGACAGCAGATAAACCACTTTACTAAGGACCAAGGACATCTTGGATGTCCTAGAAACGGAAAGCCTCATCTTGGCCGTGACACAGAAATTGGGAGTAAAGGATAATGTCACTCAAGAGGAAGGGGGGGAGGAAGTGTAGTCAAGGTAACTGTGGGATTTGTTAGGATTGTAGTAGTCCGTTCCCTGTGATGGAGAGCGAGAGATCAAGAAAAGGATTAGAGGTGTCAGAGATAGTCCACGTGAATTTGAGGGCCTGGTGAAAGTCAGTGGTAAAGTTAATGAAGTCAACGAGTTTTGTATGGGTGCAAGAGGCAGGCGTCATTGTAGTGGAGAAACAGTTGGGGAGATTGTGCCAGTGTACGTTTGGGAAACTAGACACAAAATGCTGGAGTAACTCGGCGGGACGGGCAGCATATCTGAAGAGATGAAATGGGTGACATTTAGGGTTGAGGCCCTTCTTCAGACTGGTCAGCCTGAAGAAGGATGTCGCCCCGAAACGTCCTCAGTCTTAAGAAGGGTCTCGACCCGAAACATCACCCATTCCTTCTTTATAGAGATGCTGCCTGTCCTGCTGAGTTACTCCAGCATTTTATGTATATCTTCGGTGAAAACCAGCATCTGCAGTTCCTTCCAATACACGTGGAACCTATGGATGCTGCCTGACCCACTGAGATCCATAATTAGGTTTTTTGTCCCAGATTACAATGTTTGCAGTCTCTTGTCTTTCCACATGAGAAATTTAAACCTGTTTTTCTTCAGTTACTTAATGACCAAGTACCATTCTTTAGCTGCACTAAATCTAGCCTCATTCTACGCCCGTGTTTTCAAATATTTCCTTTTTGTACTTTGTATTCCCCCCCATCCCCAATTCCCCTTCCCACTTTATCTTCAGCAACTATTACCAGGGACTCTCTCCCTAATGTCCTTATTGCTTCAATTTCTTGCCCCCCTTCCGTACGTTATCTGCAGTGAGAATTTGATAATCCTCTTCAGTTCTGTTACATCCGCATTGTCGCTGGGATCATTTACCCATGACCGCATTGTCTACCATTTCATGTGATGAACTGGGTGTTCCTGCGTACATCTATTTTATGGATGGATCAATGTATCTTATTATTTATGTATGTGGAATCTGGATGTGGAAATGAAGCAAAAGGGATGAATGTCTTGCTTTCATGGAGATATGAATTTAGACAACAGACGTTTTATTCCAATAATCATTATTTTGATGTCTGCACATCTGTTTTATAAAAATGGCAATGTATTGTGCTGCTTATCATGAATGCACATAATATCAAGGAATGGGTGACATTTTGGGCTGAGACCATTCTTTCCAAAGAAGGGTCTTGATCCAAAACATCAGCCATTCCTTCTATCCAAAGATGCTGCCTCTCGTGCTGAGTTACACAGTGAAGTGACAGTGAAACTACTCCAACAACGAGGGTAGTTGTCTTGGTCATTTTCATTGGCTGTATAACTCGTTCTCACCTAGCCCACAACCATCAATGGACCGTTTCTTTGATCAGTGTTACTATTTTGCACATCATTCATTTGTTCTATATCTCTCTATCACCACCTATGTTTGGTTTCCATTTCCCCTGACTTTCAGTCTGAAGAAGGGTCATGATCCAAAGGTACACAAAAGGCTGGAGAAACTCAGCGGGTGCAGCAGCATCTAAGGAGCGAAGGAGATGGGCGACGTTTCGGGTCGAGACCCTTCTTCAGACTGGTCAGGGATCAGGGAAACGAGAGATATAGAAGGTAATGTGGAGAGATAAAGAACAATGAATGAAAGATATGCAAAAAAGTATCGATGATAAAGGGAACAAGCCATTGTAGTTGGAGGGAAGGGGGTATCACAGAGGGGGAGCAGTTAGAGAGGAGGTTGTGAAACTGTCTCCGTAGGGAGGAGGAGAACTTCTTCAAAGTAGGCATACCTTGAGGAGATATCGCAGTGGAGTAGACAAAGTGTTAAAGAAGGAACTGCAGATGCTGGAGAATCGAGGGTGCACAAAAGGCTGGAGAAACTCAGCGGGTGCAGCAGCATCTAAGGAGCGAAGGAGATAGGCAACACTCCTTTTCTCCAGATACACTGCATGACCCACTGAGTTACTCCAGCATTTTGTGTCTCTATCTTCAGTTTAAGCCTTCATCTGCAGTTCCATCCTACACATTATACTAAGATTGATCATGGACATAATGCTTACGGTACAAAAAAAATAAAATTCTGTAAATACTCAGCAAGTCGGCCAGCATCCGATGAGAAAGATAATTTTTTGATCAACCACTCCTTATATGAATTGTTCCCAGTAGTCCAATCTAAGCCATAACTTAGATTTATACTTTTCAGTAATTTTGAGCATGGGCTTGTTATTGTCTGACAAGTTGCTGCAGTAACACAACAAAGAGAAACAATTTAATTCAGACCGCTGCTCAGGCTGTCCCTTATCTTTGCTATTGTGTGTGTTTTTTTTAGCTTAAAAGATTCACTTTGAATTAGACGAAAAAATACAATTATTGCATTTAGTTTCTTAAAGGGGCTGATTATTGGACCGAGCAAAAATATATTGCTGAATGTTTTGAAAACTAATGATAATATTGAATTAATAGATATCTTGGTATGAGAAATAATTACACATCTTTGGATGCAGCTATCTGAGTCTTTAAATACTTCATGATGATAGAATTGGAGAAAAAGATAACTGATCAATTGAATTGTTAATAAACTTGTCCATATTCAATTATTACATCTTAAGATTTTATGACCGGATGTAGTTCTGGTTTCATCAAATGAATGGTTCTAATGTTTGTAAATTTAATAAATAACTGCAAATTATGAAAATGTATTTAAATGTCCTATTAAAGATTTTCCATTTAGTACATTTAGTTATATATATAAGGTCACATGATCTGTGAGGCATTTTCCTTTACCATTTTTACTCGATTTATAAACAAAATATATCTTTTCCGATATATTTTGAGGTAACTTGTTTGAGTAAATATTTTGTGTTTTAATTGAAAGGGGAAAAAGGTGAGATTGCTGAATAGATTTTTCATTGAGATTGTCATTTGAGGTATAATGTGCACTGTCTACTAATCTCAACCTTAATTGTAGCTAGACGAGAGCATTATAAATGTTGTCATTTGATCTTTCAATGGGAATGTTGAATAATGCGCACTAACCATGCCTGCTGGGCAAAGTGTCATCAGGCATATTGAGATGAATCCATTATAAAGTCCTGGGTTGGGGAGGGCAGGGAAACGGTTAGTTGGTGGCCTAGCATTAGTCTGGGAAATTGTTGACTATTATTTACTGTTCACTTTGCTGCTAGTTCGGGCTGCACTTTGTATCTGATGCCACTACATCTGAATCTTTCACCAGATTCTATGCTGCAAATCTGCGTTGCGATAGTCCTAGACTGCAGGACAAAAACTAAATCAATAATGTATAAATCAATAATATAATGTTCAGTGACATTGGGTTCAAGAGGCTGCTGGGCCCAATAATATGTAATAAAGTTGAAGAAACATAGACACATTGAAAAATGGGTGCAGGAGTAGGCCATTTGGCACTTCGAGCCAGCACCGCCATTCAACATGATCATGGCTGATCATCTTAAATCAGTACCCCGTTCCTACTTTTCCCCCCATATCCCTTGATTCCTTTCGCCCTAAGAGCTATATCTAACTCTCTCTTGAAAGCCCTAAGTGCTACATCTAACTTTCTCTTGAAACATGTTTTCAGCAGATGTTAGGCGTTGGTGGTGACTGGTGGGCCAAAGGGCCTGTTTCCATTCCATATTCCATTCATAAAAATGAGTTGGAGTATTGTGTTCAGTTTTGGTTCCCTTGGAAGGATGTTGTTAAACTGGAAAGAGTGCAGTGATTTGTGAAAATGTTGCATGGACTTGAGGGACTTTTGCAATAGGAGGAGGTTGGGCAGGCTAGGATTTTATTCCTTGGATGCAGAAGGCTGAGCGGTGATCTAATACGGGTGTATAAGATCATGAGGGGAATAGATAGAGTAAATGCACAGTCTTTTACCCAGAATAGGGGAATCAAGAACCAGGGAACATACATGTAAGGTGGGAGGATAAAGATTTAATAGGAACCTGAGGGGCAACTTTTTCACACAGGGTGGTAAGTGTATGCGACAAATTGCCAGAGGAGGTAGTTGCAATAGATAGTTTTAAAAACATTTGGTCAGGTACCTGGATAGAAAAGGTTTAGAGGAATATGGGCCGAATGCGGGCAGGTGGGACTAGTGTAGGTAGGCCATCTTGGTTGGCATGGGCAACTTGGGATGAAGTTTCTGCTTCTGTGCGTACAATGTTTCCATATTTCAGCGGCAGTAGACTAAGCTTTAGAAAAGAAGAGAGATTATTTCTTCATTAGAGTTGCTGTGTCAATACAAGTTACTGTTGTACTCTAAAGACACCACGGATCTTTTCAATGTTTGTTTTATATTGATGTGCTGATCAGTTCAGTCTTATGTTGGATATTACCGGTGAATTAATTGTCCATTGTAGTAAATTGGAGTATGCACCATTTTAAAGGTTCAAAAGAAATGTATCCCCTATGCCACTAATGGCTCATCCGATAACAATGTTGATTGTGGAGCTGATGGTTGGGGGTTCGAGTCTGACCACGAGCTAGGTGCAGCGTGATGTGTGTGACACCCAGCCTTCTAATCAGATGTCAAACTAAGATTGTGCTTGCTGTCTTAAGTGAATGTGATAGGCATGCTGCTTGTCTAAAAAAGAAGAGCAGGAGAATTATAGAAACATAGAAAAAAGGTGCAGGAGGAGGCCATTCGGCCCTTCGAGCCAGCACCGCCATTCATTGTGATCATGACAGATATTATGCCTAATATTCTAGTCGATATATATCTTTTAATCAACCTTATGAAAAATTATCTTGTAATTATGAAGTTGTTCATTACGGGAGCTGCTGTGCAGTCAATTTTCTGCAGTTTCTTGTTCTAGAACAGTGACCATGATACAAATGTACTTCATTTGCTGTGAGACATTTTTAGAAATATGGAGGTCATAAAAGGTATTGTTTAATACAGGCATTTTTCCTTTCTATGAGACCGCAGATACTCATAAAGAAAAACACATGTAACCATGTATTGTACAGTAGGAAAATGGGAACAAGAAAGCAAATTCCTGCAATTTGTTTCAATTCATGCCAGTTCTTTATTTCCATTCATCCATCTTTGCTCTCTAATGGCTTTATTAAAATAAAACCAACCTTGCCTGGGATCGCTCCAACCAAGGCCTGTCGACTTTACCATCGAGAGCTCGCAGTCTTGGGAGAGACCGTGGATGTCGGGAGCTGCAACGACGCAGAAGGTTTCAACCAGCCCTGACCTGGGGTCCGATCGCTCGTCACGGGGGAGCTGAGAACCCCCCCCCAATGCAGGAACTTGAATCGCCCCGGCGCGGAGGTCCCGAACGCCAAGATCGCCCCGCCAATGGAAGGCATGAGGCCCCTGACTGCGGGAAACAAAGAAGGGAAGAGATTTAAAAAAAATAAAATTTCGCCTTCCTTCACAGTGAAGAATGTGGAGGAGTCACTGGTGGATGTTTATGTCAAAATGCGTTTTGTGTGTTCCGTTGCTTTTTATTTGTACGACTGACTTTGCAAATTAAATTCTTCGTATGTTGCAAAACATACTTGGCTAATAAAGTATTATTGTACTATATTTGTCTTGATAGTGTCAGTTGAAAATGGACCAGTGACATTTTGGGTTGAAACCCTTCCTCAAACTGATCTGATGAAAGGCCCCGAGTCAAAACATCAATCGATCAAACTAATCAAGAATCTATCCATCTCTGCCTTTAATATATCCACTGACTTGACCTCCACAAACTTCTGTGACAAATAATTTGCACAGATTCACTGCCCTCTGACTAAAGAAATTTCTCCTCATCTCCTTCCTAAAAGTATGTCCTTTAATTCTGAGGCTATGACCTCTAGTCCTAGGCTCTCCCACTAGTGCAAACATCCTCTCCACATCCACTCTATCCTTTCACTATTCTGCTTAGCTTAGGCAGCCATTCTAGAGAGGAAAATTCCATACTTCCACTCCTTTTTGGATTCTACTGCAGAATGTTTTGGCAGTGATTTTTATTTTGGTCAACTCCCTCCACACCTAACGTAATCTTGATGCCTCATTGGAGATGTATTTCTCTTTATTTACATGATTCATTTTTTCGTCATTTTAAATGTTGTGATTAAGTCACCCATCATGCTAAATCCAAGGGCAGACAAGCTATCTTTATGCAGTCTTCTCAAATTACCCCCCCTTTGCACCCTGACATTAGTCTGGTCCACACACTTCAATGTGTCCTGGAGTGCAGTGTCCAAAACTGACCAAGGTTTTGTACCATTAAAGCATAACGTCCCATCTTGTGTGTTCTATTTCCCTTGAGATAATGCCCCTTATCTATCAGTGTATTTCATTACCAATTTTTTAGTGATTTCTGTCAAAGAACTTTCAATTATCTTTGCATTTTTACAGTTCTCTTATTATTTCCATAATGATAATATATTGAGAAAACCATGCTGGAGTAACTCATCTCTGGAGGCCATGGATAGACTTCTTCAGACTCCTACCTGAAATGTTGCTTCATGTCCTTCAGAGATACTGCCTGACCTGCTGAGTTACTCTAACATTTTGTGCTTTTGGTAAACCAACAACTGCAAAGTGGATAATGTCATCTTATTTAAAAAACACAAAATGCTGAAGAAACTCAGCGGGTCAGGCAACATCTGTGGAGAGAATGGACCAGTGACATTTTGGGTTGAGACCCTTCCTCAAACTGATCTGATGAAAGGCCCCGAGTCAAAACATCAATTGATCAAACTAATCAAGAATCTATCTATCTCTGCCTTCAATATATCCACTGACTTGGCCTCCACAGACTTCTGTGACAAATCATTCCACAGATTCACCACCCTCTGACTAAAGACATTTCTCCTCATCTCCTTCCTAAAAGTATGTCCTTTAATTCTGAGGCTATGACCTCTAGTCCTAGGCTCTCCCACTAGTGCAAACATCCTCTCCACATCCACTCTATCCTTTCACTATTCTGTATGTTTCAATGAGGTCCCCCCTTATTGTTCTATTCTAAACTCCAGCGAGTACAGGCCCAGTGCCAACACATGCTCATCATAGGTTAACCTACTCATTCCTGGGATCATTTTTGTAAACCTCCCCGGACCCTCTCCAGAGCCAGCACATCCTTCGTCAGATATGGTGCCCAAAATTGCTCATGATATTCCAAAAGCGGCGTGACCAGCACTTTGACGGAAAGCTTGCATCACAGTGCAGATCTACGAGGAACCGTGGATCATAGGGTCGCCTAGCATGGAAACAGGCCCTTCGGCTCAATCCATTCATGCTGACCAAGGTGCCCATCTATGCTAGTCCTCTATTTCACTAATCTGTGTACATTTCCATTGTTCCATTGAGATTTGAATGATTCCAGCAGGGATTCTTAAAGATTGGCAAAAATTTGCATGGCTTTCCTGATGTATGCGATGGATCTACATTATTTTGTGGCTTGGATCTTCCCGAGGCAAAACTGATGGTTCTGCACAAAGTTCAGGGCTGCCATATGAACAAGCGAGTTTTGAATTTTCCTGACTGGCGTTTGCAAGGGTTTTGCAGATCACGCCATGCCACAGGACTCCTCGCACAATCCAGCAGTCCAGCACGAACTTCCCGAAAAGTCCCACTGCTTGTCCTGAGAATCTGTGATGATAGGGTCATTTCGCGTGGAAATGGGTCTTTCAGCCCCACTAATCCATGCTGATCAAGATGCCCCATTTATGCTAATCCCACACTTCACTAGTCTGCAGCACCTCTGGTCACTTCAATAGAGTGGGACCATTATAAGGGATCTAGGTAATTGTTTTAAAAGCTAATTGAGTGTGTTGAAATGCCTCAATTGCTTTTTTTGTATTTTTGTAAAAAGGTCTCAAAATGTTAATACCTTGTTTTCGAATGTTTTTGATATGGTTTTTGAAAAGGTCACCCTCGGGCCTTGATCCCTGCAAAACTGCTTTATTGTAAGCATTTCCATGGGCAAGACCCATAGAAACGTGATGGAATCTGTCCAGAACGTTCTGCCACGTGCTGAGATATTCTTGTCAGAGGATCCATGTGGAAAAGTACAGCCTTGTGTGTGAGGTGTGATCACTAGACTTGTCGCTGCCAAGAAATTCTGGGCCCATCTCCTATAATAACACAGTGTTTTGAATTTTGAAGTAACATTTTTGGATATTTTTTGCCCTGTTTCATGATATCTGCAACTAGTAACGAGGCAATTTGCACTATAAATATATAATTAATTCAATGGACTTGTAGAAAATAAGTAGCATCTTTAAAAGAATACTTAAAGCAAGTCAGTTTGTGGATGGTGACGTCAATCCTGCCTGGAATTTATTACGTATATTGCTCAGCTAAATGCATTATTACAAAGCCGTTTTTCATGATGGTGAATGTTCACATTTATAAACTGCAGTTTCTCTGCGTGTATGAACTCCTGTAATAGATTGGGCGTTGTTAGACTAAAAGTTTGTTTACTTGATGGTTGCCAATATGTGGCAATAAATGTCTTCTGTGTTATCCTGTTAGGGTTCAGAAGTTCAATTACTTCTGCTCATGTGTAATAGCTCGGGACATATAAAGTTGATTATAAATTTATCAATGTGCTGCATGAGGGGTGGCACAGGAAAAGTAATTGTCTTGTTTAGAACCAGATTGCACAAATTGAACATTTTGGTAAGGGATACAAGAACTATTGCCTTTTTTTTTGGAAGTCATTGGATTTGATGTCTTCTGATGTGGGCTCAGTCACGTGCATAATAACTTTTTCGGCAATGTTTATGTCATTCTCTACAAGCATGCGTGCCTTAACAAATAATCTTTTAAATGGATGTGGCAGTTAATATTCTACAAACACATTGCATTATTTATACATTTGCAATGCAAAGTGGCTCAAGATATGATTGAGCAGAGCAAAAATATTCAGAAAGTTTACTTCAAAACTTAAGACACGACATTACAGCAGGTGAGCCTGGGTTACGTCCAAAAATAATAAGCAAAATGTGTGCTACTGTATTGGCAAATAAATCTGCTCCTGCACAGGCATTGCCCAGGTTATGAATGCCCTACCTCTGTGTAGCCAGTTCATAAGAACAGATGTTTGTGAGACTGGTGGGATGGATTTACTGGCTACCTCAAAGCTGCAGGGATCATCTACATTTCTGACTTGCTGGCATTTGGGTGACGAACAGTTCTCGGGAATGGAATCATGTCATGACCTTGGTAGGACCAGTGGGCTGATGAGTGGATACAAGCAGGATCTATTCCAGAGAGGAAAATGGCACTTTCAGTCTATTATTACTGAACGTACAATCCAGAGTGTTTAAATGTCATATGTACTGACAATGAAACTGACTGAACATGTAATTCATATTTGCAGAATAAATTAATAACCACAATTCGAGCGCAAAAAAAAAAAAAACCCGTAGTCCTTAGTGCAACCAAAGATAGTCCATGGAAGTTCATAGTTGAGGATGATTGTGTGGTGTTCCGGAGCCTGTGGTTGTTTGGAAGAAGCTATACATGAACCAAGTGGTCACATTTTTCAGGGTCTTGTACCTTCTTCCTGATGGTAGGAATAAATCTGAGAGTGCGACTAGGGTGTTATAGGTCTTTGATCATATTGGCTTTGTGAGGCCGTGCCTCTTTGATGGTGGGGGTTGGCGGAGGGGAATGGGAGGGGGGCAGTATCTGTGATGGATCGGGCAGTGTCTACTGCTCTCTGTAATCTCCTTTGATGCAAGCACAGTGAGATGCACAGAATTTGTTTCCCTGTAGTAATCACAAGGAAGGATTTTATGAATATGTGATCCAATAACGTAATGCAAATTCAGGGGTTGGCAGATTTGCAAGAGTTTTAATTTATTATTTATGAATAGAAAAAGCTTGCTACTTATATGTAAAACCATCTTTGTATGATCATGTCTCTAATCTGTATATGAATAGATTTAGTGCAACAGTATCAGAAAATGATGTTGAAATAATCTTACAGTAAGGACCATAGATAGGATAATATACATTGGTGCAATTATCTATTTTAATATTTAAAATCCTGACTTGGGTGTTTGGGTTTCTGGCAGAAAACAGACTTTTCACATGGAGACGGGGAAAATTTATCCTGTGGGTAACGTATGGCCCTGTCCCACTGTACGAGGTAATTCAAGAGCTCTCCCGAGTAAAAAAAAATCAAACTCGTGGTAAGCACGTAGAATGAACGTAGCGGGTACGTCGGAGCTCGGGGACGTCTCTTAGCGGCTCGTAACGCTAACTGCAGGTACTCGGGAAATGTGGTAAGCTCGGGAAGACTCGTGCAGATTTTTCAACATGTTGAAAAATGTCCATGAGAGCCCCGAGTACCGACGAGCGGCCATTACCACTAATCTCCGAGTTCGAATCAGGGCAAACTCGGGATAACTTTTTGAATGAACTTGTACAGTGGGACAGGGTTTTCACATAGTAGCATACTTTAATCATTAATTGTATTCAGTGGATTACAAATAAATGAATCAAATAAGTATTATTCAAATAAAAGATTGCAATCATAATGATAATATTGGTTTTAACATGTATGATTTACAGCTGAGTATTCCCAATTGTATAGGTGTCCAGGTGACTGTGTACCAGAAGTTATTTACTGGTTTTATAAGATTAGAGCAATGTCCAGTACAAGGAAATTCTGCTATTGCTGAAATGTAGTGTCCCAGATGAAGAGCTTTACACTATGTGGGATAGAATAGTTTGGAATATCATTGAGATCTCTTGAAGTGTTGCTCACAACAAGTCATAAGACCTGGTCTAATGATGGCCTAATCGGGCATCATTTGACACATACGGTCAGAAAATAATTTGCATCATGAAATGCCTGAACGTCTGAAGAAGGGTTTTGACCTGAAACGTCCTCTATTTCCTTCGCTCCATAGATGCTGCCTCACCCGCTGAGTTTCTCCAGCATTTTTGTCTACCTTTGAATTTCCCACATCTGCAGTTCCTACTTAAACAACTGCATCATGAAATGCTTTGATTTAGGACAGCTATAATATTGGATCTAACTGGAAATTAGTGAATAATGCAGATGGTGCAAGTGGGAGTATATGCACACAGCCTGATGAGATTGGCAGGAAATAAATAATGCAACAAGAATAGACCAGCTGGAAAGCAGGATTAAATGCAGTGGAAATGGGGAGGCTGGAAATAAAAGAGAACATATATCACTGGCATCAAGGAGGGGTTAGTTCCTGAGATTTCAATTTGCACAGAAGAATAGGTATGGCAGAAAAAAAAAATGTTGACAGTGTTTTCCAGTGGTCAGTTCTGGTTGCTGCGATACTTAATCAGAAAGCTTTGCATTCGACAGTTGTGTTGGCACATCACTACGTATTATAAACCTTTACAATAGATTGTATCAGATTCTGATGCCATTTTTAAGAACAATGGTATATATTTACATGACTCATTTAACATGAATTCACACCCCAGCTGGTGTTATTAAAGTGGATGGCAACCCAGAAGAACTGATTCAATGCAATTGAAGCAAATGAGGTCTATAAGATTCATGAAGCAAGTAGAGACTGAATGAAAGGTATTCAAGGATTTACTTTTATGGCCAAGCTATGTGATGAATGATCGGGATGATGCATAGTGAACTCACATCAGGAGGTAAACATCACAACAGAAATGTGTCAATGAGAATAAATTGCATCATCAGGCAATAGATAAATTTATAAATGAAAGATGGGTGTTTTGGAACCTAGGAACAGGAATGGCTTTATTTAATAACTCAAAGCTAGTCCATTGTTTGGGAAAGAACTGCTGGTTTATGCCAACGATAGACACAAAATGCTGGAGTAAATCAGCGGGTCAGGTAGCATCTCCAGAGAAAAAGATAGGTGACATTTTGGGTCCATTGTTCAGTGAACACTTTGTTGACCTGTGACCTGAATCTCTAACCTCACCTTTGCCTCATTCAATCAGGTCAAGCATAAGTTTCCAACGCTCATTTAAAATGGATTTCATTGAATGACTTTTGCAAGTCCATATAGATAATGTATCAATTTTCTTGTTCACTGGTTTAATGCTTCAGACTGGTTTGTCAGCCATAACCGTGACAGATGATGCTCGGATGTAAATATTCAATATTTTCAATTTCTTTATCATTATTGGTTCTGCTAAGTTCCCCCTCAACAGATATGAGGCCAACCGATCCTCTTTTTTCCAGTGTTCTCCTTCACATCTTTCTTAAGCAGCTGATTTGTGTGTAAAGTTTTTTTCCCAATGTGAAAACTATTCCTAAATCTTGCGAACATTAAAAGATTACGGTTAGAGCTTCTTGCCCATTTTATTTTTAAGTCCTGAGATGCAAACATTTCCCCCTTGGGTTTGGTACATTTTGGACCTGTTATATTCAAATACATTGTCTTGTTTGGTATTAATTTTGTTCCATTCCAGTTGCTGGTTCAATATTAGATTGAAGATAGACACAAAATGCTGGAGTAACTCAGCGGGGCAGGCAGCATCCCTGGAGAGAAGGAATGGGTGACGTTTCGGGTCGAGACCCTTCTTCAGACTGAAAGTCACGGGAAAGGGAAACGAGGGATATAGACGATGATGTAGAGAGATATAAAATAAATGAATGAGAGATATGCAAAAACGTAACGATGATAAAGGAAAAAAACTGATATTAAGTTCTAGTACTTGCATCTACTTCCGAGCTGAAGTTTAGAATGGCACTCACTGCAACCGTGTCCCATTTTAATCCACAGTCTTTGACCATTGGCCATGCTACCACATCAATGATTGATCGTATTTGACTGGAGAACAGTACAAATCAGTAATAACGGGTGAATTAATGCAGAAGAGTGTGTGTGGGCTGTGGTTCAGGCATCTTGGTTATGGAGAGTAGGTTGTTGGCAACTTCAGCACATATTAGAAACTCAATCTTGCAGATAAGATCAGCAGTGATGGATAGGGTGGGTGGTTTGAAGTTCAGGCCAGATCCAAAAAAAAAAAAGCAAAGATCATTAACATCATCAGACTAGTTGACTGTACAACTGTGCTGGGACAATAGTTGATGTTGTTTCTGGTGTTAAGGGCACATCTTTGTTATTCCCAAAGCCACAGTATAGAGAGATACGAATAGGTAGACCTGACAGTCACCCACATTAGTCAGATGAAGCCAAACCTACAAACAGTGTCACTAGAAGCACCATCGCGATAAGGAGGCAAGAGTGGCAGAGTACATGATTGTAAATAAGACCATAACGTTGGCTTTCAAAAGAAAGACCCTTGTGAAAACAAATGTGTTACTGGATTATATGGACCAAAAGATTTATCAACAAGCTCTATAGTGTTACTGATACTTAATAAAAAAAGTATTTTGTTCACTGCTCTGGCTGCAATTTGATATTCAACCACATATTTTGGCTATTTTCTTGTTACCTATTGTATAATGACATTTGAAAATCAGACATTTGAAAAGTTAAAATTAATATAACTTTTCAAATGATCAATAAAAGAAAATTAAAAACGAATGAAATTAGATAACTATTTTACTTCATACTTTAAATTTGATAATATTAGTTTAAAATATTATCACTTGCCTGCCCTGAATAGGGTCATCTCTGATGCAGCAGCATGATCTCCAGTTTGTTTCTTCATTTAAATGAGCAGACAGGAAGTTGGAAAAAAGATACGTTTAATGTGATTTATATCTCAACCTTTGACCTGTATTGTACCATGACATAGGGTACAATAAGATTCAAGCTCAAATATTTCGAAATGGTCAAAGAAAGAAGCAACTCATTGTGTAGGAAGGAACTGCAGATGCTGGCTACCACTGAAGATGGACTCAAAAATCTGGAGTAACTCAGCGGGACAGGCAGCATCTCTGGATGGAAGGAGTGGGTGACGTTTTGGGTTGAGACCTGTCTTTGGACATTTGAAAATAGATTGGCCCATGCACCACAATTGACCAGCAGCTACCACAGAACTGATGAATAAATATCACTGTGCATCATTAAGAAACAATCCCTGTTAATGCCAATAACATTTCATTGGTTCAAAACAAATAGAAATAAATCGATTACAGAAATATCTACATGGAAAAGTCATTAAATAACTTTTAAGAAGACACACAGTGCTGGAGCAACTCAGAGTTGGGCAGCATCTCTGGAGAACATGGATAGACGAAGATTTAATTCTGAAGAAGGGTCCCGACCCCAGGCTTTGTCTCAGCTTTGTCTGAAATTTCTTCCAGCTTTTTTCCACGTTACAATCAGTCTGAAGAAAGGTCCTGACCCAAATTGTTACGCATCCATATTCTCCAGAGATGCAGCTGACCCATTGAGTTACTCCATCACTTTGTTTTTTTATGTAAACCAGCATCTGCATTTTACTTGTGTCGATATTAAATACCTTTAATTCCTTTATTACCTCTTCAGAGCATCCTTTTGCTCTGGTATTTTATTTAATTCACATGTTTAATTAATAATGTTTTATTATTATGTTCCTAACTGTCACTGTATGTCATGTTGTCACTTGCGGGCAGAGCACCAAGGCAAATTTCTTGTATGTGAATACTTGGCCAATAAACGTATTCATTCATTTCCATAAGAATATTTTAATTGTATCTGAGGATCCCATAATGAAAACCAAGCATGGACCTCAGAGATGTGTACCATAGAATCTTGGTATACCATTTAAATCCTTGTTGGGATTCATCGATATTTATTTCATTTAATCTGTGGTCCCAGAGATTGACATTAGAATTATCCACCACTGACTGTATTGATTAAGAATAAGCATTCCTTTCCCGATCTCCAGAACCACAAAATGTAACTGGTTCAAACAAGCAATAAAGTTCATACATTCTTGGAGCAGAATCAGGCCATTCGGCCCATCAAGACCACTCTGCCATTCAATCATGGCTGATATCATTCCCTTTCAACTCCATTTTCCTGCCTTCTCGCCATAACCCCTGGACACCCTTAGTAATCACGATCTGTCAATCTCCGCCTTAAAAACAACCATTGAATTGGACTCCACAGCCATCTGCGGCAATGAATCCCACAGATTCACCACCCTGTGACTAAAATTTCTCCTCATCTCCTTTCTAAAGGTACGTCCTTTTATTCTGAGCCAATGGTCTTAGTCCTAGACACTCCCACTAGTGGAAACATCCTCAACACGTTCAGTCTATCCAAGCCTTTCACTATTTGTGAAGTTTCAACAACGTTCCCCCTCCCCCTCCCCATCCACACCCATCTTTCTAAACTCCAGTGCGTACAGACCCAGTGCCATCAACCGCTCATCATGTTGACCCAATCATTCTCAGAAACATTCTCTGGAACCTCTCCAATGCCCATCCTTCTTCAGATATGGGGTCCAAAACTGCTCACAATACTACAAATGCAGTCCTACCAGTGCCTTATAAAGCCTCAGCATTACATCCCTAGTCCTCTCAAAATAAATGCTAGCATTGCTTTTGCCTTCCTTACTACTGATTCAACTTGCAAATTACCTTTTTGGGAATCCTGCACCAGCACTCCCTTTGCACCTCTGATTTCTGGATTCTCTCCCCATTTGGAAAATAGTCTACGCCCAAAAACATGACCTCACACTTTGCTACACTGTATTCCATCTGCCACTTCTCTGCCCCGCTCCCAACCTGTCCAAGTCCTTCAACAGAGTCCCTGCTTTCTCTACACTACCTGCTCTTCCACCTATCTTCGTATCATCTGCAAACTTGTCTATAAAGCATTCAATTCCCTAATCCAAATCATTGGTATACAATGTGAAGAGTAGCGGCCCCAGCACCGACCCCTGCGGAACTCCGCTAGTCACTGGCAGCCAACCAAAAAAAGCCCTTTATTGCCACTCTTTGCCTTCTAACATCCAGCCAAGCTGCTATCTATGCTAGTATCTGCCCTGTGATACTATGGGCTCTCATCTTCTAGTCTCACTTGTGACACCTTATCAAATGCTTTCTGAAAATCCAGGTAAACCTCATTATCTGGTTCTCCTTCGTCTATCCTGCTATTTCCTCGAATTCCAACAGGTTTGTCAGGCAGGATCTCCCTTTCACAAAACCATGCTGACTTTGGCTTATTTTGTGTGCTTCTAAGTACTTAATCCTAGTCCTTTATAGTGGACTCTAAAATCTGTCTTTTCAATAGGACATGTAACCTTGGATGTTCAGCTCCGATCCTCTTTCAGCCAAGTCTTAATGCCCACAACAATTTCTAACTGCGCTAAAAGCTTACCCATTTTGTTCCGTAAACTATGTGCATTCAAATATACCACCTTCAATTCGATATTTACCACCCTTCTTCTCAAATTGATCCTGATTTTACCTGACCTTGGAGTATCAGCCCCCTTCTTAAATTTTCTGTCCTATTACTTCTGCAGACTTCAGTAACCTCTCCTGCATGATCCTTCATTATTAATGTTTTATGTGTCATTCCTAACTGTCACTGTATGTCATTGTCACTTGCGGGCGGAGCACCAGGGCAAATTCCTTGTATGTGAATACTTGGCCAATAAACCTATTAATTAATTCATTCATTCATTTTGATCCCAGGGCTACAGGTTGTATTGTCACGCTGTTAAAATTGTGTGTCTTTCTATTCAATGCTATTTGCTTGTATGAGTAAATATATAACTCATAGTGACTAGCAACTGATTTAATATTGCCCAGTTTTAACAATCCAATTATAGACAAACATTTTTTGTAATAAATATAATAATAATGTAAGCCAGAAAAATAAGTTCCAAAGCCTGCAAGAAAGAGAATTGTTAACCAACATTATCATTCAGTTATTCATTGCCCAGCCGTCTCTTTTTCCTAGGCTACATTGGTGTGGATAATGTCAAATTTAAAGGTGGAATAATAGCATGTTGTTTATTCAATGAGGAACTGTGTTATAAATCTTAGTCATAATCATGTCTGAGCACTTCATTGGATCAGATGATTGGTTTGTTAGCCCATTGAAACCTCTAACAACACTGGTTTTGCTACAAGAAACACTAACGCAAGGGTAGGCGCTCACAACAGCTGGTGTTCTGGTAGATAAACCAGCTTTCTGTTGTCTCTATCACAATATAATCACTTATAAAATGTAAGTGCATCAGCGTTATAGGAATGTTGCTGGGACTGGATGAATACTGAGCCCTGAATTGTATTACAATATATAATATCCATTTAATAATTAATTCAGCATGTCTGCAGTAGGAGATTGAACAACAATAGTCTGGTTATTGAGTAGTATGACTGCTTCTGTAAAAGCTGCTGTCAGATAGAATTTCAATAATTAAGGCACTTTGTATTGCTGTTAGTAATTTTACAATTATTTTAGTTTTAATTATTCAATTTTAGATGTGAAGGACTTTCATTGTTTGAAGCATTCTACGCAATAAACAGCAATACTGACATTTTATAATTGGATTGTTATTCGCGTGGAATGAAAGCTGATTTTGGTTCAAAGATGTGTGCATGCAAAGCTGTGTACTACAAGAATATTCCAGCTGTATTGACACTTCTGTATTAATACCAGCGTGACCTACAAGATATCTCCCTGGAAATGATACAGATATGTTGGTATAAAGTTTCTGTTACTGAGTTGGTAATCTGTTGCCTGCATTCATAATCTGGAGAAATAATTAAGCTGTTTTAAAAATGAATGTAATTTTCTTTAAATAGCGGTCTCAAATAGCTGTTTAAAAATAAATAAAAACCTTGAAATAAAAATTGTTGGTATCAGTATAAGTGACGTTGCAACTTTTATTCCTATCCGGAAAATATCCTTGCCTGATCTGACCTAAATGTAACTTCACACTTATAAGATCAGCAGCTTGCTCTGTCGGAAGCAGTTTTACAAATTGCATGATCTGAGAAAATAGTCTCCCAGAATATTGAGGAAATGGGAAACAGCAACCCCATCAGCTGTTCCTCATCCTATGTTTAGGAGGAATACTTGTCAGTTGTGTATCTCTCTAGTATATGATTTATTTAGCATTTTAAGAGGACAGAGGGGTCAAGGATGAGCGTTTACGTCGCGGCCCTGTTCCCACCAATCTTTCCACCACCACGCACAAGAAGTGACAAGACGGACACCATTGTATGTAGATGCCGAGAAATGTGTTCAGCTCTGGTTGAACAGCTTCTAATCTTGTGTGTGGACATATAATAATGATAATAATAATAATAATAAGAAGAAGAAGACGAGGACAGAACAAATTGACTGCTATTTTAATTTAAGATGTAATAGGTGGCAGTAACATAAGATGAGCATTTCTAATATTCTACCTGACCCTGCCATTGTTTCTCTGCAAAGAACAGGCAGTTCTATTTGTACACGTTTAGGTTCGTTTTCCTGAAAAGTATAAATCTCAGATTGTTCGGTTCTGTTTTAGAGTTTTCTATTATTCTGTAAAAGTTTGTGCTCTGCAAGAAAGATTTCAATATGAAATCTGGGTTTCTGGGTTTTTTTTAAAGTATGAAATGAACCTTGCATTAAACTTAAATATAACTAAGCATCCATCACCAGTGCATAATGTTTTCACTCTTCAGAACAAATCCATTCATGCAGTTTATTAGAAATGTTAAAAGGGATTTAGTGATAATCTTTAGGAGACTTTAGGGTATGCAGCATGAAAACAGGCCCACTGAGCCCGCGTCGACCAGCGATCACTCCGTACGCTAACACTATACTACACACTGGTATAATTGACCTACAAACCTGTATGCCTTTGGAGTGTGGGAGGAAACTGCAGCACCCGGAGAAAACCCACGCAGTCACAGGGAGAATGAACACGTTCTGTACAGACAGCACCCGTAGTCAGGACACTATCTGAGAGTACCACAGTGTTCTGGTCCTGTGGAAAAACCCACACTTACCAATAACATACAGTCTCTGACTACATGAGAACATATCTTATCAATGTATATATCGTTGTGATATAAATTGAAAATGTATTGCAAATTTAACTTTTATATATAAAGTGTGGAACACAAATGTCTTGTGTACAAAGTGGTTGAATGCCAGTAGGCTAATCTAAAAAGGTGCTACTGTTGTAGGAAAGTGGTTGAAATGTCGGGATTAGTCCATGTTGGAATGAATTAAACAGATTTCAAGCATTGTGTGAGTTTTAATCCCAATTGTTTCTGGTGAATTCCCCATGAAGTACATTCCTCCTATTAAATTGTACTCGAGATGCAAATCGCTCTACTTTTGAATTGCTTTGGTGTTTGCATTTATTACAGATTAATTTCTTCCGAAGAAGTTGGCTGTAGGCCCAGTTAATGTTAGTTTCTGTTGAAAAGGATATTATTTCCAACGGTGGTGAAGGGTGATAACTTCTGGCAGTTTGTTGTCAGCTACTTGCAGCCAATATCTGGTCTACTTATGTGTTTTATTGTATATTACACCATTAGTGCAAGGTATGCTGAAAATAATGCAAATGCTCACCAGGTCAGGCAGCAAAAGTATTGGGTTTAAAAATAAATTTGTTATAATCTGATAGAATGTTACAGTACTTGCCTTTAACCTTGCATCAATATGCCTTTTTTAATTGACATGCAAGATCCAAAATTTATTGTATTTTGCGTTTTTTTTTTTTTTTTTTTTTATTTTTTTTAATTTTTTTATTGTAGAAACAATATATACCAAGTACACTCTTATACGACATTGAGAGTTATATAATGTATAAAATTATAACATATTGATTATTGATTAATACTATTTATGATAATTGTAGTATTGTCCATTATACATTTCATTGTTATTTATTTTATATAATTGGGAGTATATGTAGTATATTTCTAAAATAAGTAATACACTTAGATTTCTCAAATCATAGATATTCTTCTAATTACCAAATAGAAATCCCGCTAATATAACTACGTAGTACCCAATCTTAAACAAAGTTTTTTTTTGATATTCATAATGTTATCAAAATATTAATAATGTTTGTATTATTGTTAATTTTATATTTCATAATTATTGTATAATTGAAAATACATAGTTTTATATAATTACAAGTTTAAGACATCTATAATCTTTTCATACGAACAGAAATAAGTGTGTACGTATTAAAAATTTATATAATATGTTTCTATAATTTTTTCCTTAATTAAAGATAGAAAGATAGAGAAAAAGAATAGAAAATAGAAAAGAAAATGTGAAAAGTTTGATGGAGATTGAAGTATTACTAAATAATCCAATCTTGGAGATACATTCATGATTTGTTATGTGTATTTCTTCATCCATTCAGATATTCAGGCCTCAGTCAAGTCCCTGCGCCGAACCATTGTGACCCTGTAGATATTTAATATAGGGAGACCATATCTCCTTGAAGAGATCTAACCTGTCCATAAGGACAAGTCTCAATCTCTCCAAGTGAAGTGTCTCCGTCATTTCTGTATTCCACATTTTAATTGTTGGGGATACAGGGCCTTTCCAAAATTTTAATATTAATTTTTTCCCAATTATTAAAGAATAGTCGATAAAAGTTCTATGATTCCTTGTAATTATTTGTTCCGTTTCCGGTATTCCAAGTATGATTAACTTTGGGTCATAAATCATAGTAATATTTAATAACTTTCGAGATTATTTTGAATATTTCATTCCAATATTCTAAAATCTTCGTACAATTAGTAAATGAGTGTGACAAAGTTGCTTCCATGATTTGACATTTATCACATATAGGTGATAGTTTTGGAAATATATTATGTAGTTTAGATTTAGAATAAATGTAATCTATGCAAGATTTTAAACTGTATAAGTGCATGTTTAGCATTTAAAGAGCAGTAATGTATATGTTGTAGGCTTTCTTCCCATATTTCTGGACTTATTATTTGACTTAGTTCATTTTCCCAGCGCTGTCTATGTATTTCCGATGATGGGATATCACTTTCCAACAAAATATTGTAAATGTATGATATCATTTTTTCTGTATTTGGATGTTTATTCAAGCATTCATCTAAAATTTCACTCTTTCTATTTCTAAGTTCTTGTGTATTTGCAGAGATATAGTTTCTGATTTGTAAATATCTGAAATATTCATTATTATGAAGCCCGTAAGTTTGTTGTAATTCTTGAAATGAAAGAAAAGAATTATCCTTATAAAGATCCCCTATATTTAAAATTCCTTTATTTTTCCATTGTATAAAAGCTTTATCCATCATTGACGGTTTAAACGTAAAGTTGTTGGCAATTGTAAGAGCTAGCGGTATAAATTTTAGTTTTAGTGTTTTCTTTATTTGTTTCCAAATACGTATTCCACTTTCTATTATCAAATTTTCACTATAAATTTTCTTAGGTACATTTAGTATTAGCAAATATTATAGAGCTAATTTCAAATGGAAAACAGTCTTCTCTTTCCATTTTTAACCAATTTGGTTTATTATCTATTTCTCCTAACCAAAAATTCATATTTCTAATGTTAACTGCCCAATAATAAAACATAAAATTTGGTAAAGCTAAGCCCCCGTTTATTTTAGCTTTACATAAATGTTTTTTATTTATTCTATGATTTTTATAATCCCAAATAAAGTTAGTGACTATTGAATCTACTTTTTTAAAGAAATTTTTAGAGAGATATATCGGGATTGATTGAAATAAATATAATAATTGTGGGAGGAAAATCATTTTTATTGCGTTTATTTTACCTAACATTGAGATAGGTAAGCTTTTCCAATATAAGATATTTTTATTTAATTTATTCAATAATAACGGGAAATTAGATTTAAATAAAGAGTCAATCTTTTTGTAACAAAAATACCAAGATATTTAATATTTTCATTTGTTATCTTAAAAGGAAATTGTTGTAATATCTGTAAATTATTCATGGTTATTGGCATAAGTTCACTTTTATTCCAATTGATACTGTATCCTGAAATTAAACCAAATTCCGTTATTAGTTTTAACAAATTACAGATACTTATTTCCGGTTTAGTAATATAAAGTAATATATCGTCCGCATATAACGAGATTTTATTCTTAGTATCTTTAGTATCGTATCCATATATTTCTGGATGTAATCTTACCCTTTGAGCAAGAGGTTCGATTGCTAACGCAAACAGTAATGGTGATAAAGGACAGCCTTGTCTACAACCTCGAGATAAACTAAACTTAGTTGATAACATATGATTTGTTATTATTCTAGCTGTTGGATTTGCATATAATAATTTAATCCAAGTAGTAAACTTATCACCAAGCTTAAAGGCTTCCATCACCGAAAATAGATAAGGCCATTCCACCTGGTCAAAAGCTTTTTCTGCATCCAACGAGATGACTACTAAGTCTTTTTTATCACTTCTTTTCGAATATATGATATTAAATAACCGTCTTAAATTATATGAAGAATATCTTTTAGGTATAAATCCTGTTTGATCAGGATGAATTAATTCGTTAACAATTTTGCTTAGTCTTTGTGCAAGAATTTTTGTTAAAATTTTTTGATCCGTATTTAATAAAGCAATTGCTCTATACGATCCTGGGTCATCCAAATCTTTATTTATTTTGGGTATAAGTGTTATAATAGATTCGTTCAATGTGTCTGGTAATTTCTCTTGTGTATATATCTGTTCCATATAATGATTTTAAATATGGGACCATTTGGGCATGAAAAAATTTTATAAAAATTCCGAGCCTATACCATCTGGTCCTGGAGTTTTACCATTTTTTAAAGATTTAATAGATTCTTGGATTTCTTTTATTGAAATATCGGCATTTAAAAATTCTCTATTTTGTAAATCTAGTTCTTTTAAGTTACATACATTTAAAAAGGCATCTATTTCTGTTTTATTTACTGTTGTGTTACCAGTATACAAATTTTTATAATATTGCATAAATCTTTCATTAATATCCTTTGGTTGTATTAATAATTCACCGTTTTGTGATTTAATCCTATGTATAATTTTTTCCGCTTCAATTTTCCTTAATTGTCGAGCCAATGTTTTTGTGGTTTGTCTCCAAATTCAAACAACAATTGTTTAGTATGTTGGTAGTATTTTAAAAACTTGATCAGTATATATTTTATTTAATTTATACTTCAATGCTACAATTTTATTATGTATTATTATATCTGATTTTGTTGCATTCTGTATATCTAATTGTTTAATCTCCCTTTCTAAGTCATGTTGTTCCTTCCGAATCTTCTTATTATGGAATGCTTGTGAAGAAATCATAATTCCTCGAAGATATGCTTTAAATGTTTCCCATAATAAAGAGCGAGATATTTCTGGTTGATCATTTATTTCAAAAAAACATCTTAATCTGAGTTATGATGTATTCCTGAGTTGTTTTATTTTTTAAAATTTGTGGATTAAGTTTCCATTGTCCTAGATTTCCTGTTTTACCATTTATTTTAATTTTAAATGTTAATGGTGCGTGATCTGAAATTATAATATTATGATATTTGGATTCGTAAGTAAGTGAAATAAGCTTTGCATCTACTAGGAAGTAATCTATTCTTGAATAGGTTTTATGTACTGGCGAGTAGAAGGAATATTCTCGACCAGTAGGATTTTCTGTTCTCCAAACATCTTTAATGTTAGTCGTTTGAATGTATGCGTTTAATAAATCACTAGAATGCGATTAGTTTTCCTTTGTTTTGAAGATCTATCTAAATAATGGTCTAATGTACAATTAAATCTCCTCCAATTATCAAATTGTAATGTGTTAATTCTGGAATATTATTAAGTACTTTCTTAAAGAATAAAGGACTATCAAAATTTGGTCCATAGATGTTAACAAAAATCATTTTTTCCCTATTTATTTCTCCTATTACAATAATGTATCTGCCATCTTTATCAGATATATAGTAGATATATGCTTAAATAAAGTACCTTTACGAAATAATATTGCTACGCCTCTTGATTTATGCGTAAAGGAAGAGTGATTATATTTTATCTATCCATTTAGCTTTCAGCCTATTTTCAGCGTCTTTCTTTAGGTGAGTTTCTTGAATATAAATTACATCAGCTTTCATTGACTTTAAGTGTGTCAATATTTTTCCTCTTTTTATTGGTTCATTGATACCTTTAACATTCCAACTGCAAAAAGGTTAATCCCTCGTTCCCCCATATTTCTTTTTAAATCCTGCATTTTAGGTTTGTGGGAATCTAGAATAGGGGTCCAAGGGTCCGCGCAGTAGACTTAACCTTACACCCGAACACCGAATAGATGAATTTTAGATCTCTTTTATGTGCTTCACGAATGTATCTCCATTGTTCCAGTATATAGCTCCATTCAAACTGAAAGATATAGTAAACATAAAAAAATAATGAAAAGTGAGTAAAAAGCTTAGTAAGGTGTATAAAGAATAGAAAAACTACAAATAAAATATTTGTAGTTTGTGAAAGCCAAGCTATATTGGCTATTAATCTAAAGGCTTCCGGCATTGATGTTATTAATTTACATGCAAGATCCAAAATTTATTGTATTTTGCTTTTTTAAGTGTCTTCCATGACATAGAAGTAAAATTCACAGCTTTATTTTCTACAGCAGCACAACAATCCTTAACGTACAGATATATATTTTCTTTTAATATCCATATTATCATTGATTTAAGATTGTGTCGACCTTTGTGGCTACAAGTTAAGTTAACTACTGTATTATCTTATCAATGTGATTGTATGAATGTAAATATGCTTTACACTGGTGTTAGTATATGTAATGTCTGGTATTGTGAAACATTCTCGAAAGTGTACATATTCCTTAAACTAGCTTCAAATTGACTTGATGAATTATACATATTTGTAAATTGTTTTGCCTTCATATACAGAAGTATAGAATATATTGAATAGATAAGGTCAGCCTTCCCTGAGCATCCAAAATCATTTATAAGTTTGAAATTAAAAATACATTTTAATGAGCAAATAACTTTAAAATGGTCAGTAATGGAGTTTAATGAGCAAGTTGAAGGAGGAGAGTGTATGTTTAAGGAGTTCCTATTCCAAGTTGAAGAAGGATCTCGACCCAAAACATCACCTACTCCTTTTCTCCAGAGATGCTGTCTGACCTGCTGAGTTACTCCAGTTTTTTGTGTCTATCTTTGGTGTGCCAGGCGTCAACTTGGGTCAATGGAATTTAGCAAGGTAGGATTTGGCCAATGTGGCCAACTGTGTTTACAAGAACTTAAATTTACAGTCATATAACTATAAAAAACTGAAACGAACTCCATAGCGAAACATAGAAAATAGGTGCAGGAGGAGGCCATTCGGCCCTTTGAGCCAGCACCGCCATTCATTGTGATCATGGCTGATCGTCCGTTATCAATAACCCATGCCTGCCTTCTCCCCATATCCCTTGACTCCACTAGCCCCTAGAGCTCTATCCGACTCTCTTAAATCCATCCAGTGATTTGGCCTCCACTGCCCTCTGTGGCAGGGAATTCCATAAATTCACAACTCTCTGTGTAAAAAAGTTTTGTCTCAGCTCAGTCTTAAATGACCACCCCTTTATTCTAAGACTGTGGCCCCTGGTTCTGGATTCACCCAACATTGGGAACATCTTTCCTGCATCAAACATGTTCATCCTGCCTGATGCATCTCCCCACACTGATATATTTTACCTGCATTAGATATGGAGCCTTCTATATCTTAATAGCGCAATACTTGTCTGGATGCTTCTTAAAAGTTGAGAGTACCTGTTCCATCACTTTTTCAGGCAGTGTGAAAAAAAAAAAAAATCCCTTAAATCACCCACCCCAAAAAAAAATGTTTTTAATCAGAGTGAAATCTCAGTGAAAGGCACTTTTTCTGGACTTTTCCTGGCGAGGCTCATTGCATTTTCAAGCACAGGGCAGGCCAAACAGCTCATTGCATTTTCAAGCACAGGGCAGGCCGAACAGCTCATTGCATTTTCATTTCGCTTCCATTGCCATTGCATTTTCAAGCACAGGGCAGGCCAAACAGCTCATTGCATTTTCATTTCACTTCCATTGCCATTGCAGTGTCAAGCACAGGGCAGGGCGAACAGTTGATTGGATTTTCATTTCACTTCCATTACCATTGTAGTTTCAAGCACAGGTGCAGGCTGAACAGCTGATTGCATTTTCATTCACTTCCGAGCACAGGGCAGGCCGAACAGTTCATTGCATTTTCATTTCACTTCCATTGCCATTGCCGTTTCAAGCACAGGGCAGGCCGAACAGCTGATTGCATTTTCATTTCACGTTCATTGCCATTGCAGTGTCAAGCACAGGGGCAGGCCGAACAGCTGATTGCATTTTCATTTCACTTCCATTAACATTGCATTTTCAAGCACAGGGGCAGGCCGAACAGCTGATTGCATTTTCATTTCACTTCCAAGCACAGGGCAGGCCGAACGGCTCATTGCATTTTCATTTCACTTCCATTGCCGTTGCAGTTTCAAGCACAGGGCAGGCCGAACAGCTGATTGCATTTTCATTTCACTTCCATTGCCGTTTCAAGCACAGGGCAGGCCGAACAGCTGATTGCATTTTCATTTCACTTCCATTGCCATTGCAGTTTCAAGCACAGGGCAGGCCGAACAGTTGATTGCATTTTCATTTCACTTCCATTGCCATTGCAGTTTCAAGCACAGGGCAGGCCGGACAACTGATAGCATTTTCGTTTAACTTCCATTGCCATTGCAATTTCAAGCACAGGGCGGACCGAGCAGCTGATTGCATTTTCAATTCACTTCCATTGCCATTGCAGTTTCAAGCACAGGGCAGGCCAAACAGTTCATTGCATTTTCGTTTCCATTGCCATTGCAGTTTCAAGCACGGGGCAGGCAGAACAGCTCATTGCATTTTCATTTCATTTCCATTGCCATTGCAATTTCAAGCACGGGGCAGGCCGAACAGTTCATTGCATTTTCGTTTCCATTGCCATTGCACTTTCAAGCACGGGGCAGGCAGAACAGCTCATTGCATTTTAATTTCATTTCCATTGCCATTGCAGTTTCAAGAACAGGGCAGGGCGAACAGTTGATTGCATTTTCATTTCATTTCCATTATCATTGCAGTTTCAAGCACGGGCAGGCCGAACAGCTGATTGCATTTTCATTTCACTTCCAAACACAGGGCAGGCCGAACAGCTCATTGCTTTTTCATTTCACTTCCATTGCCATTGCAGTTTCAAGCACAGGGCAGGCCGAACAGCTGATTGCATTTTCATTTCACTTCCATTGCCATTGCAGTTTCAAGCACAGGGCAGGCCGAACAGCTGATTGCATTTTCATTTCACTTCCATTGCCATTGCAGTTTTCAAGCGCAGGGCAGCCGCCGAACAGCTGATTGCATTTTCATTTCACTTCCATTGCCATCGCAGTTTCAAGCACAGGGCGGGCCAAACAGCTGATTACATTTTCATTTCACTTCCATTGCCATTGCAGTTTCAAGAACAGGGCAGGGCGAACAGTTGATTGCATTTTCATTTCACTTCCATTGCCATTGCAGTTTCAAGCACAGGGCAGGCCGAACAACCGATAGCATTTTTGTTTAACTTCCATTGCCATTGCAATTTCAAGCACAGGGTGGGCCGAGCAGCTGATTGCATTTTCATTTCGCTTCCATTGCCATTTCAGTTTCAAGTACAGGGCAGGCCAAACAGTTTATTGCATTTTCGTTTCCATTGCCATTGCAGTTTCAAGCACGGGGCAGGCCGAACAGTTCATTGCAGTTTCAAGCACGGGGCAGGCAGAACAGCTCATTGCATTTTCATTTAACTTCCATTGCCATTGCAGTTTCAAGCACTGGGCAGGCCAAGCAGCTCATTGCATTTTCATTTCATTTCCATTGCCATTGCAGTTTCAAGCACAGCGCAGGCCAAACAGCTGATTGCATTTTCATTCCACTTCCATTGCCATTGCAGTTTCAAGCACAGGGCAGGCCAAACAGCTGACTGCATTTTCATTAAGGGCTAACAAATCATTTATTGTAAGTACATTGCAGACTCACAGTTCAGTTGATTCGCAGCTTAGAATGAGAGTCGTGGCCTCTCCCTTGCGATCTTGCAGAGTGACTGAGTCCTGTCGCGCCATCCAGGGTTTTATAATACTGCCCCCCCCCCCCCCCCCCACCCCCCGGAAGGGGCGTTACCTTAATTGTGGTGATTGACAGGTGAAAGGATCTCAAGGTTTTTTAAACACTCATAACTTTTTTTTTCATCAATGGTAAAAATCCCCGGGGCTCCCTCAGCGGAGGATGGCTGTGAGTAAGATGGCCAAAAATCATAGCGATATGTGGTAGCGTTTTTTCAAAAATCAATATACAGTGCAGACAGGAAGTGGTCAAGTTGACGCTTTTAATTATATATATATATATATATATATATATATATATTATATATATATATATATATATATATATATATATATATGCATGCATATTTTGTTTTTGCTCTAATCTAGTAATGTTCTTTTCCCTCTTTTTTTGCACTGACTAGATTCTATTTCACTTGCTTCATAATCCTTAAATGTTGATGATAAAAGAGAATGAGAGATGGCTATGGCATTTGGTAATTTGCCTTATTATCCCATCCACTATGTTTCCAGAGTCTCCATTCCCTTTGATTTCCCATTTGCATCCTAACTTAGTTCATGGAAGATCGAGGTGTCCCAATCTACTTCACTCGGTTCTATGAGGTTCCATTTACCCCCTTGCATTAAGATCTGTTTCACTCAGCTTCCATTTTCCCCTTGTACCATTTCCAACAATTGGGAGTGATCAAAATTTTCAAGACGAATCTCGAGTAGAAATATTTAACTCGTGGTACATGCTGCGCAATAGCCCAATTGGCAAATTTTGACCCATCAGTAACGTCAAAAATGAAGATGCTTTGCTATTTGTTTGCAGTGCATAATGTTGAATTCATCCAATGACAAGATATGAAGATATTTGTAACCCTGAAGAGTCAGAAGAAGAAACATGGGTGGGTTACTAGGAAAAATGGTAACCAGCTCAGGATGTTCTTTATCTGGATGATATTGAGCCTAATCAATCCAACCTTTGACTTGGGATACTCAGCTCTAAGTCATGTGTATGTGCATTTAATAATACAATTTTTTGGGGTGAGGGGTCATTCTCAATGATTTTTTTTTAAACAAATAATTATTCTGCATTTAGCATCAATGGTAGTCCAGATTATGCCTGATTTAATTGTGGATTTATTACATAAATCATACGGTTTGCATAGATGGTAAACAGCAGTGCATTTCGTGTCAGATGTGACGAGTGCATTGACTTGTAATATGACACTTCAGTGACAATTCATCTATATCAGTATGTCTTAAATGCTGATGGTTTCACAGCTGTATCACTATCGAGAAAGGTTTTCAATTGTATTATCTTTTCGAAGTCCCTCTGACCATTCCTGTTTCTTTAAATAAAAATCTTTTTGTTTGGAAGATGCAATGACATTTACAATTATAGGAAAATTACATATCAATATTTTATTTCAAATAGAAATCCAAGCTATTTGCAGTCATGTTTAACGTTGATAGTTAGGACTTTACTCTCACCAGATTTTGAAGTTATTGGTCTTCCAGGTTAGAGCAATATTCTTCTTAGTGAATATGTCCTCAGTTACGCATCCTTGCTATTTCCATCCTTATTCCCTGATTTACACCTCTAGTACTTCATTGCAGACCACCTTTTAGAATAGAGCCTCCATTGTAATTGATGATAAACACTAAATGTGGATTAACTCAGCGGGACAGGCAGCATCTATGGAGAGAAGGAATGGGTGACGTTTCAGGTCGAGCCCTTTCTTCCAACCAGCATCTGTAGTTCCTTCCTACTCTATTGTAATTGCCCTCTCAAGGAGAATAACTGAAGTTAAGCCCCCAAATTTTGATCTGAATCTGTGGGACTCCAGTACCCAAGTTGCAGGATGAAGTATATCTCAATAAGCGAGTTTGGTATTCTGAAAAATGCAAGGAATCGTGGGATTTGCCAAAGGTCATTAGTGATAACACTCTCGGCAACCGTGCCGCCGTATGCACATAGACCTGCGCCTCATCCGCAACCAGGATCGAACTGTCGCAAGCGCTGCCAAACGGCCACTGGATCGTCCCCGTCCCCTCCCGAGTGCCCCACCCCCATCCGGGGGCAGCTGGAGACCCCCGGGGCAACCCTGGACCGACGGGAATGACGGCCCAGGCCCACAGCCAGCGCGGAGAAGCGCTAACTCCAGCTCAACTCCGCCTGTACTGCCAGGCCAGCCGACAGCCCCAGACCGATGGGACATCGGGTCCACAGCCAGCGCGGAGAAAATGCGCCAACTCCACTGCTCCAGGCCGGTGTCCCGTCAGTCCAGGGCCATCGGGACAGGCAGAGTTGAGCTGGAGCCATCACCCCCGCGCTGTCTACAAGCCTGGGCCTCCACTCCCGTCCGACTCCCGCCAGCCCAGGCCCACCCAGGGCATCGCTGGACAGGGACGGTACACTCGGGAGGGGACGGGGATGGCTCAGCAGCGCCCGCAGCACCGGAGACCCGGGCCCAACCCCGACCACGGCCGAAATGCAGGTCTGCACCCATGCGGCAGCACTGCCGCCGAGAGTGTTTTTGTTGTCAGCGACCCATGACCTGGGCATGTGCAGTCGGAATACCAAACTCGCTTATTCAAGAACTAGGAAATGAACTTCATTTATCCTTTAATCATTGATATATGAAATTCATTTGTTGCTTGGACTTAGCAGATGTGCAAAAATACTGGCATCTCATACAATATTTTGAACAATGGAAAATTACATGACGGAGTCATGTAACTTTATGAAATCTGGGTGCCTATATTAAGGAATGTATCAGCGCAAGTGATACTGATTTAATGTGCTGGGAAGATGTTCACATTTTAAGAATTTGTTAAAACAAAATGATACAGTTTGCATCATGTGTGCACTTGCTATTGAATTAATATGTGAAATGATTCCAAAATGCATGAAGAGTCACTATATTTGCAAGGGTTGTCTATTGGTATGTCTGGTCTGGGCTGTAATGCAAGACCACATAATTCTAAGTTAACTGTACCTGGGTATAGCACTTTGGAAGGCAACTAACTATTTTACTTCAACAACACGACATAATGTTTGACCTATTTGTGGGAAAGGCTGCACTCTAAACCAATTAGTATTGTCTTATCTGGTAGATTTAGACATGCCGAGTTTAAAATGCCACGTTTTCACAGAGTATCTGTATTCTGTCATTGTCTATTACTGGTTAGGCACTGGGAGTTTAACTGTTGGCTACTAGATTTAATCGGGTAGGCTCATGGTAAGTTTTTATTTCCCAATTGTACAGTAGATGCAACAAACAATCACTAACTTGTTTGAAAAGGAGCTTGGTCCACACTTGAGCAACGAATAATCTATTGGACAAACTCAGTGGCTCAAACGGCGTGTGTGGATTGAAAGGAGGGGTCAATGTTTTGTGACGAAACCCAGAGCTCTTATATAGGGGGTCAATTTGAAACATTGAACAATCCTTTCTATCATTAAATGCTGCTTGACCCACTGAGTTCCTCCAGCAGATTTGTTTGTTGCTCCAGATTCCAGCATCTGCCTTCTCTGATGCCTCTATCAATCAATCAATCAACCTTTATTGTCATCTTGCAAAGCAACAGTTATACAGTGCAAAAAGAGAATACGTTTCCCAGGAAATACCAGAGCATTGCACATAAAGCTTAAACATTTCACACATAAATAAAAACAAAAAAACAATCCAGTCCCTAATAAAAACAATACAAATAGTTAAAAGTGCAGGTAAAAATTAAAATACAAGTAAAAACAGTCCTCTATGTTGATCCATAAGTAATTATGGGATTTGATTGTGCTTTTTAACCATAATAAATAGCTATGTTAAATGTGTCCAACTAGATAGACAGAAAAAGCTGGAGTAACTCAGCGGGTCAGGCAGCATCTCTGGAGAGGTGGAAAGAATGGGTGACGTTTTGGGTCGAGCTGCAATTCCACTGAGTATAGTGCAGTTTTTTTACGTAAAGTATATTTTATGTGATTTTTTTTTATGGAGGGGTTATTCATCATCTTGAAAGTTTAACATCAGTGCTTCATTATCCCTGAAGGCTTTATTAATAAGGCATGCCAGTGAGAGTGCCAATTGTGTACAGATTGTTTGAAAAGAACAAATTGTAGATCTGATGGGCTTTCTGTCTTTTTTTGGATTAAAATGGGGGATTCTTTGATTTGTTAACAATTCTGAAATGAATTAGGCTGATTATCTGTTTACTGTTTGATAAAACAAACGGGCACTAGAAAGGACCGAATACCAAAACTAATGGAGGCAAGAGATGATATTGAGCAGATTGTCAGTATTTGATCGATGTAGGAGTTGGGTGCGGAGAACAACATTGCTTTGTGCTTCCAATTCTTGGTTCCTGCACAATTCAGGCAGTAAGTGGTTTAATATATGATTTGGTGCAAATCGCTTAGTAGTTTTGGATTCAGAACTCGCTTACCCGTAGAAGACCCATAGAGTAGTGGTGGAAGGATGTTTTTCTGGCTGGAGGTCTATGACAAGTGGTGTTCTGCAAGGATCTGTGTTAGGACCTGTGTTATAAATAATTAAACTATTTGGATGTAAATGTAGATAGATCGATTAGTAAGTTTGCAGACAACGCCAAAACTGGTGGACTTGCGAACAGTGAGAAAGATTGTCAAAGGATTCAGGTCAGTTACAGATATGGGTGGAGAAATGTCAAATGGTGTTTAATCCGAGCAAGTGTGAGTGGTCGCACTTTGGCGATTAAATGTAAGGGGACGGCATACAGTTAATGGCAAGTCACTTAATAGTCTTTTCTTCTTGCGTTTGAGGCAGCAGAAGTCCGCAGCAGGGGTGATGCCATCCGGTTCGACATCCGTAGGTGCCCGCCCTAAAAAGGGCACATGCTTCGGGTTGGCGCCAAGCTGCGGCGCTGCTGCTGTCTCCGTTTGTTGTCGTTCGCCTGACTGAAGTCAGTTGACAGGGCTCACCACGGGGAGGTCGACAACATGAGCCCCACTTAATAGTATTGATGCATAGAGTGAGCTCCCTAACTTTAAAGCTCCCTAAAAGTGGCGACACAAGTAGATAGAGTGAAAAAGGTGGTCTTTAGTATGCCTGCCTTCATCTGTTGAGGCAGTGGGGTATAAAAGCCAGGAGGTATTGCAGCTATATAGGAGTTTGGTTAGGCTGCATTTGGTGCATTGTGTGTTGAACTGATCAGCCCATTACATGAAGGATGTGGAGGCTTTGGAGTGGGTGCATGAGTATACCAGAATGCTGTAGGAAAGAACTGCTGGCTTACACTGAAGATAGGCACACAATGCTGGAGTAACTCAGCGGGACAGGCAGCTGTTCTGGATGGACGAAGTGCGTACAAAGTCTGAAGAAGGGTCTATTCCTTCTTTACCAAAATTCTGCCTGGATTACAGTATCAGCTATAAGGAGAGGTTGGACAAACTTGGATTGTTTTCTCTGGGGCATCAGAGAACTCGAGAAAAGTATATAAAATATGATAGGCATGGAAAGGGTAGATGTTCGATCCCTTTTCCCAGAGTGGAAATGTCAATTACTGGGGAACAAATACTATGCTCTAAGGTGACAGGGGCAAAGTTTAAGGGAGGTGTGTGGGGCAAGTTTTTTTTTATGCAGAAAGTTATGTGCGCCCTCAAACCGATTGGGGGTGGTGAGTGGGGGTGCGATACGATAGTGGTGTTTAAAACAGTTTCAGATGTGCCCATGCAGGGAATGGAGGGGTGTGGGTCACGTGCCGGTCGAGGAGATTTACTTGGCATTATGGCCAGACATTGTGGGCCCAATGGGCCTGTTTCTGTGCTGTACTATGCCCTTAACACGTTGATGGTGTCAATGAGAGACATGCCTCCTACCCACAATGAAGCCAGGCGCTCAGTACAACATTGGGAGAATCCAGGAGAGTTGGTGCGGAGGGGAGGCTGGGGAGAGGAAAGTTGATTTCTGATCTTCACTCCACCACGCTGCTTCCAGTCATCAAGTACCACAGGGCTTCGCGATAAACTGGGTGATGATCTCGCCACTTGCTCCTTTTTGAAGTTGTGGCTGTCCTGGTGATTCCCAGCACCACCAGCACTGCTTCCATAGATTTTCTGGGAAGATTAGTGTCCTACATCAATGAGGTAAACATCTTTCCTTGCAAATGGGAAGTCCCTTGCAGTATGGCACGGTTAGCAATTCTAATGTCTCCGGATGGTGTCTGTGTGCGTTCTGTTCCTGGAAAAAGATCTGAATGGCAGACAGCAGTGCTCATGCTTTGAGAGAATTAAAATTAACATTTCTGCCTTCTAATCCCTTAGTAGATTAAAATTATTACTATTTTAATTTAGATAAAGCTGGACCTTTTGTTGCAAAGCATTTTGTTTGGTTAAAATAATCCATGCTTGTTACATGCTATGCTAGTAAATGTCCAATTTGCAATGTGATTTCTCAGTACTCTGGTTAGCATTTGGACGGGCAGTTATTTTTCAGGAGTATGCCAGTCTCTGCATTCCTTTCCATTTACCGATGGGGAATAAAACCAGGTCATGTTTTAAAAATGGCCTGACACAAGAAAGTGTCTCAAGGTGCTTCAGAAATAGAAATAGAGTGATAGATGTCAAGGTGTGACAGCACAATTGTGAAAGGTTATGCCAATTATGAATTTACAACATTTTGGAAACATCAAGGCTCTGTTTTTAATTATAATATTTTTTTGTGCACTATTTTGTCTCTACACAAAAGTAGCTTCTGACTTTGCTCACTTGACACTTACATTTTCTGTTTTGAATTCCAGTTTTCCTGTGTATATTGGATTTGCCTGTGAAACTTTGTAATCATGTCCTTCAGCCAACGATGAAGCTGCATTGATACCATCGGCCAGCGTGTGTGATTACAGAATGACAAGTTTACCCAGGCAGTTCCCGTTCTATATACAGGCAACTATAAATAGGAAGAAAAAGTAACAGGAGTGCACAGAGATGTAAATGTAATAAATATTATAAACAGGAAGGCTGCCAGTTGTCCTAAGATAAGCCTGAACCTCTACTGCTTATAGGCATAAAATGTTGGCGTAACTCAGGGACATCCAGCATCTCTGGATAGATGGAATGGGTGACATTTCGGGTCGAGACCCTTCTACTGCTTAGCCAAGTATTACCCAAATCATTATAGTTATAGAGTCATAGCGTGATACAGTGTGGAAACAGGCCCTTCGACCCGACTCGCCCCACGTGTCCCAGCTGCACTTGTCCCACCTGCCTGCGCTTGGTCCACATCCCTCCAAACCTGTCCTATCCATGTACTTGTCTAACCGTTTATTAAAGGTTGGGATAGTCTCAGCCTCAACTACCTCATCTGGCAGCTTGTTCTAAACACTCACCATGTTTTGTGTGAAAAAATGTTTTATGAAATTTTGTTTTTGAAATTAAATTATCTTTTTGTTATGAAAAATTATTTGCTATGAATCACAATCTCTTTGCTTCAGTTCCAACCATGAAAATAACTTTAACCATGGTCACCTCAAAACATATACCATACTGGTTTATCTGGATATTGAAACCTTGTGCAGTAATTGCACAATGATGGGCCATTCTGCCCATAGATCAGCCATGATTGAATAGCAGAGTAGACCATCTCCCTCCTAACACCATTCTCCTGCCTTCTCCCCATAACCCCTGACACCCATACTGATCAAGAATCTATCTATCTCTGCTGTAAAAATATCAGTTAACTGCCTCTATGGCAAAAAAATCCACAGATTCACCACGCTTGTGAATTAAGGTGAATTAAGGTCCTTTCAGAAATATTCAGCCATTGCCCGTGGTTCTGGTAACCTTTCCTATCCATGTATCTGTTCAAATGACTCTATGGCTCTCTTAGACAGTGCTTTCATTGTGAGTCTGATGTAGACTCGGTTTAATTACTTCAGGCTTGGGGGCCACAAACTCGGACATGATTCAAGCTGCCATTATCCAGCATACATCAGCCATAAGGTCGTTCTTGGATCACTAAGTCTGCGACATTAGAATCATCCTGCAAATAACACTCCAGATAAACAATGCCAGATGGTGAAAGAGCCGGAAGAGGAAAGCCAGCCCTCCCGAGGTCAATGCTGTTCGGGTACCAAAGCTGCGCATCATTAGTCACTGGCACTGTTGCTGAGCACCGGGTAGTTTGTAAAGGTAGGTCCCGGGAACACCACTGTAGTTTGTAAAGGTGGAAGAGTCAAGCGGTGGGTTGGTGAGGAGCAGGGCGCCAACTTTGTCCTGGAGAGTCGGTGTTCTTAGCCTCCACACTGAAAAGAAGCTATTGAGCCAAAAAGCTCACAGACAAACATAATTGCCAGTCACAGAATGATACAGCATGGAAACAGGCCCACGGCGACCAAAAGAGTTCTCAGAGTTCATTGATTATAGAACTCTTGACTGTCACCATCAGAAGAAGGACAGTGACGTGATGATGGGGTTACAACAAGTCATGCCAGAGTGACGAAAAATAATCACTTCACAAACCTCACAGACAGCTGTGGGGACCACGTCAATGGATATTTTTCAGGTGGAGATTGACAAATTCTTGATTGGTACGGGTATCAGGGGTTATGGGGGAAGGCAGGAGAATGGGGTTGAGAGTAAAAGGAAGATCAGTCATGATTGAATGGTGGAGTAAACTTGATAGGCCAAATGGCCTACCTGCTCCTAGAACTTATGATTCAAATGGGATTTCCACCATAGTGTTGCAAAAAATAAAAATTTTAGAACAAAATACCTAAAAAATAGACAATAGACCATAGGTGCAGGAGTAGGCCATTTGGCCCTTCGAGCCAGCGCCGCCATTCAATATGATCATGGATGATCATATAATGCAATGCGTTTGATCCAAAATGCACTTCTATTGTTGTGTGTCGAAAATAAAGTGTACTTTTGCAAATGTATTTTCTAGTCTAGTTTCAAAGAAAAAATAATTGAAGTTTATTATTTGAGGTACATTATAAATATTGACAGACAAAAGAAATATGATTTCTCTTTTGAATGTTATTTAATATAAAGGTTGACATGAATATTTAACTAATTTTTGTGACATATTATGACATATTAGCAAAGCCAATTAATAATTGGATGCATATTGAATAAATTTGTATTAAAAAAAAGATCTGGACGAGAATTATTTTCTTGTTAAAATTGTCATAATATGGAACCACTTCATCTGAAAAAGTGAGGACGTTAATTCATTAAAAAAAAAGATAGTTTTCAGATGCCCGAAGATGATTAACCTACAGATTTATAGACCAAAAGAATTGAAGTAAGAGTAAACGTAACTATTCTTTTAGAGCCAACACAGCCTGATGAACTGAATGGCCTCTCTGTTGTACAATTTTATAGATTCCACTTATGGAAACCATAATTGATCTTTTCCCTTGACTTCCAATTTCCATCGGCAACAAGAAATAATGCCCCCAGAATGCATTTGATAGCATGCACATTGTGCAAAGAAAAAAATAATACACTAATGTTTATAACAATCTCATTGGCCTAAATCTAAATGTATCGTCTACTGTGAAAGCATAGTGAAGCAGCATAATTGAATTCAATTATCTGGAGATTGGAAAAGGTCTTTGTGGCCTTAAGGGTCTGTCCCACCTGTACGAGCAAATTCAAGAGTTCTCTTGAGATCCCCCTGATTCGAACTCGGAGAATTACGATAATGGCCGCTCGTAGGTACTCGGGGCTCTCGTGGACATTTTTCAACATGTTGAAAAGTCTTCATGAGCTTAACACGTTTCCCGAGTACCTGCCGTTAGCGTTACGAGCCGCTAAGAGACGTCCCGAGCTCCGACGTACCCGCTACGTACATTCTAAGAGCTTACCACGAATTTGATTTTTTTTTTAAACTCGGGAGAGCTCTTGAATTACCTCGTACAGTGGGACAGGCCCTTTAGTGCATTGAATGGGTTGTAGGTAAAGGACAAAAGGAAGAAATCGCCTTCAGTGGAAGTTTGCGGGTCATAAGGTATATCGTTCAGTAGGCCGGGTGGCTGCATGTGATTGCTGGTCAGTGCCGTCTTCAATTAACACATTAAAATAAAAAGACTTGCAATTCTATTAGGCCTTCCACACCTCAAGGACTCCAGCTCGCATTACAATCAATGAAGGGCTTTAGGAGTAATTACTGTTGTAGGAAATGCAGCAGCCATTTGTGCACAGTATTCCACAGAAACAGCAATATAGTAATGAATGATCTCCGTAGGGGCTAGTGGAGTCAAGGAATATGGGGAGAAGGCAGGCACGGGTTATTGATAGCGGGTTATTAATAGCGGACAATCAGCCATGATCACAATGAATGGCGGTGCTGGCTCGAAGGGCCGAGCGGCCTCCTCCTGCACCTATTTTCTATGTTTCTATCTATGTATGTAATGTCACTAACTGGTCAGCAGGACAGGCCACCGTTGTTGGTATCAATTGCAGGTCACAGGATCTAAGTGAAAAGGGCAGATCAATATACAAAATTCACACTAATTAAAACTGGACTGTTAAAGCAGGAAAACTATACTTGGATCAATCTTTTCAATTGACTGCTGGTCACGGCAGAATAGGTGAGCTTGAAAAAAATTATATTACCACAGGATTTAATGCACATAATCTGGAAGCAATGCTTATGAATGCAGTTGGCATAACGTTGCCAAACTGAGCTGGGATCTGCCCAGTTTGGGTCGGGCAGCTTTCAATTAGGCATAAAAGGTGCAGCTTGTTGCCATGCAGGCTACAATTCATTTACTTATACGTGCAACATGATGCTCTGGTCTCCATTCAAAATGCAACTTCATCCGTACCATGTGTAAACATGTGAAGTTGGCAGGGGAAACTTATTTAAAAAAAGAAATGCTCAGTTGCTAAAATTAATACATCAACCATCACTTCACAAACATCCCGACAATGTGATAGGTTCTGCAAAAAGCTATAGCAACGTGATTAGTTCTTCCTGAAATTTCTACTAAATTCAAAATAATTTGCTTCCATATTTAATAGATTTGTATTAATTCTGGCTAAAAGAGATTCTGTTTAAATTCCAATATCTATATTTCAGTTTCAAGAAGAATTCAGAAACATAAAATGCTGGAAATATTTGTCACAACAGGCAGAATTTGGAGTGAGAAATAGAGTGAACGTTTCAGGAGTTTATCACTACTGATTAATTATCTTTTGTCAAAGACAAAAGAAATGTGAAAACACTCACCACCAGATTCGGGGACAGTTTCTTCCCAGCTGTTATCAGACAACTGAATCATCCTGCCACAACCAGAGAGAAGTGCTGAACTACTCTCTACCTCATTGGTGGCCCTTGGACTATCCTTGATCGGACTTTACTGGCTTTACCTTGCACTAAACGTAATTCCCTTATCATGTATCTATACACTGTAAATGGCTCGATTGTCATCATGTATTGTCTTTCTGCTGACTGGTTAGCAAGCAACAAAAGATTTTCACTGTACCTCCCTTGGTACACGTGACAATAAACAAAACTAAAACTAAGATGTTTGACCTGAAACATTAATTATGCTTCTTTCGTCTGAATTGTTGAATATTTCTGCATTTTGTTTTATTTTTTTCAGATTCGCAGTGTTGATTTCAAAAATTAATTTAAATTTATACTTCAGACAATTGGTTATTCGGAGTGCAATATAGTTCAGTTATCTACATTTTGCTTGAGAATACATTAGAATAAAGTTATGGAAATGATTGAATTTATCCATTCTCCCTTCCACCATACCAATTCAAATAGTCAGACATGTAAAGAAAATGTGTAATGTACACTCGCACCAGCATCCATTTCAGTTGTTACCTTCTGATATCTGTTCTGAGAGTTAGATTTAGCTCTTGGGCTTAACGGAATCAAGGGATATGGCGAGAAAGCAGGATTGGGGTACTGATTTGGGGTGATCACCCATGATCATATTGAATGGCTCGAAGGGCCTAATGCCCTACTCCTGCACTTATTTTCTATGTTTCTAGGTTTCTAATATCAAAACGTGATGTTCCAGTGCACTGTCATATCGCCTTCTTTCAAATAAGAAACATTAAACCAAGTCCTTTCTGTTCCTTCACTGGATATAAAAGATGCCATGCACAATTTTGAGGATGAATTGTCCGAGAAAATGTTGATTTCCCCTGTCAGTTTTAATGAAGGACATCATCTGATCTGTCTGAAGAAGGGTCTCGACCCCCAACGTCACCCATTCCTTCACTGCCTGTCCCGCCAGTTACTCTTCTTCTTCATGCGTATGGCGTGCACAGCCTAAAGTTGTTGGACAACTTGTTCCAATTGATCTTATTTGCTTGTGCACGCCAGGTTGATTGCATTGGTTGAAACGGGGCGGACAACATGAAGGTTGCAATCTCCCACCCTGCGAGTTACTCCAACATCTTGTTTATCAAATCATCTGATCATTTGTCCTGTGCCCTTTTCCTTATCTTTTAACAGTTAAAAATTAATCTGATCAGCAGCACTCGCTATGAAGAAATTGTTGTATTCATATTTGTATTCATATTTATTAATCAACCAATTCTTTGTGTTTTGCTATACTTTAAGCTAGATATTTAATTCTCAATCTGCAGATGATTTACATTCAATATAAAGTCAGTCTTACTTGTCAACTTATAGACAACCAAGATTTGTTTATGAATTTCAATGTGTACAAACTAAAACTGACATCATGGTGGATAATAACCATGATATTCCATACTGCAAAACTTTGAAACTCCTTAAAGGGTCATGAACGGCACTAAATAATTGCAACATAGCTAAAGATTATAAATGAGTCTGAAGAAGGGTCTCGAGCCGAAACGTCACCCATTCCTTCTCGCCAGAGATGCTGTCTGTCTCGCTGAGTTACTCCAGCATTTTGTGTCTGAAGATTATAAACATTCCAGCTGGCAGGAAAAGAAGTCCATGAAGTGAAAGTGCACTTGCAAACACATACACCAGTTCTAAATAAATATATATTATAATTTGGATAGTTAATCCACAAAATCTGATTGTAAACAATCACTTCGGGCACAAATTGCAATGCAATGTTCTTGGCAACAGTTTCAGCAATGCTAATTTTTTCGATCATATTAACTAACTTGAGTCATGATTTATTAACTGCAATAACAATTAAACTGGTCTGGAAATAGTCTAAAGTTATTCATTTCAGTTAATACTTGATAATACATTATTTTAAGTTATTAATAACGGTGATGTTTGACCATGATTTTCAACCTCAGTCGTGAACACCACTATTCTGTCAATTCTGCATAATTTCCCTCCTCCACATTCCCATGCAATTATAAATTCAAACTGAACCACATCATCCAGAACCTAAGCATGTTGTTAAGACGACTGATTTTGTTCATCTCCCATCCTACCAGAAAAACACTTATGCAAAACCGCCCACCTAAACTCCTACATGCATGTGTGATGCCAACACTCATCCCTGCACTTGTTACCACTAGATGTGATTAATTCAAAGGCATCCTTTCTCCCAAATACAAATTTATCCAAAATGCGTGCACTCTTGGACTATCCAACCTTATTCTCATTGTATCCACTGGTCTCATCTAACTGGAGTTTCCAGTGTTTCAATGCACCTACTGTTCATTCTTGGCCCGTGGGTGTTAACGGATCTAATTGCTTGTCATTAATCGGTGACGTTATTGAGTGGCGTATTTACAAGCATATAGGTGTGGGATCAGAATCCATACCAAGTAAGAACGACACGAGTCCTCTCCTGAAACAGGTGAAACACGAACTAGTTTGTGAACTGCCCCCACTACTTTTGAGAATTAAATAATATAACATGCAGCCTTTAGTATTTTTAAATAACAGTAACAAAAATAAACATGCCTATTAAAAAGTGCTAGACAAGAAACAGTTAAGGGCCTGTCCCATTTTCACGACCTCTGCCGAGTTTGCCCTTGACTCAAACTCGCAGCATGATCGTCACGAGGTTGTAGGAGGTCGTAGGTAGGTTGTGATGCTAGTTGTAGGTACTCGTGGCATCAAGTAGGTCGGGGCGTTTTTCTAATCTGATGAAAAATGTCCACGAGTAGAAAAGGTCATGAATTAGGTTGTGAAAGTGGGGCAGGCCCTTTAGTGAGCTTGGTTATAGTGATACAGTGGGGAAACAGGCCCAACTTGCCCACACCGGCCAACATGTCACAGCTACACTAGTTCCACCTGCGTCCGTTTGGTCAATTACCCTCCAAACCTGTCCTATCCATGTACCTGTCTAGCTGTTTCTTACATGTTGGGATAGTCCTTGTCTCAACTACCTCCTCTAGCAGCTTGTTCCATACACCCACGACCCTTTGTGTGAAAATGGTGCCCCTCCGATGAAATCTTTTCAGCCTCACCTTAAACCTATGTCTTTGGTACTCAATTCACCTACTCTAGGCAAGAGACTCTGTGCATCTATCCGATCTATTCCTCTCATGATACACCTCAATAAGATCACCCCTCATCGTCCGGTGCTCCAAGGAATAAGAGTCCCAGCCTACTCACCCTCTCCCTATAGCTCAGACCCTCTAGCCTGGCAACATCCTTGTAAATATTCTCAGCAGCCTTTCCAGCTTGACAACGTCTTTCCTATAACACGGTGCCCAGAACAGAGCACAATATTCTAAATGTGGCCTCATGAACGTCTTATACAACTGCAACATGACCTCCCAACTTCTATACTCAATACTCTGACTGATGAAGGCCAATGTGCTAAACCTTATCTACCTGCGACCACCTTCAAGGAGCCATGCGCCTGTACTCCCAGATCCCTCTGCTCTACAACACTACCCAGAGCACTACCATTCAAGATGTAGGTCCTGCCCATGTTAGACTTTCCAAAATGCAACACTTTACATTTCTCTGTGTTAAATTCCATCAACCATTCCTCAGCCCACCTGGCCAATTGATCAAGATCCCGCTGCAATTTTTCACAACCATCTTCACTGTCTGCAAAACCACCCACTTTTGTGTCATCTACAAACTTGCTAATCTTGCCATGTATGTTTTCATCCAAATCATTGATATAGATGACAAACAGTAATGGGCCCAACACCGAACCTGAGGCACACCACTGGTCACAGGCCTCCAATCCAATAAGCAACCTTCTACCATCACCCAGTGCTTCTTTCCATGTAGCCAATTTTCTATCCATTCAATTAACTCTCCTTGGATCCCATGCGATCTAACCTTCCAGAGCAGCCTACCATGCGGAACCTTGTCAAATGCTTTGCTGAAGTCTATGTACACATCTACAGCTCTGCCTTCATCGACCTTTTTGGTCACGTCTTCAAAAAACTCAATCGGATTTGTGAGACACGACCTCCCACGTACAAACCCATGGTGACTGTCCCTAATCAGCCCTTGTTTGTCTAAATGCCTGTATACCCTATCCCTCAGAATACCCTCTAGTAACTATTCAACTACAGATGTTAAGATCACTGGCCAATAGTTCCCAGCATTTTCCCTGCAGCCCTTCTTGAATAGAGGCACAACATTTGCCACCCACCAGTCTTCCGGCACCTCTCCTCTATATAAAGACGACTCGTAAATTTCAAACAGGGCCCCTCGCAGTTCCCTCTCTAGTTTCCCACGATGTCCTCGGATATATCTGATCAGGCGCTGGAGATTTTTCTACCTTCATACCTTCAGCATCTCTTCAATCGTAACACTGGCTGCTCTCAAGACATTGATGCCCCAAGTTCCTCTGCCTTTCTCCTTGGTAAATACAGAGGGGAATACTCATTGAGGACTTGCCCATCTCCTGTGGCTCCACACAGAGTTGACCGCTTAGAATCCTGAGGGGTCCCACTCTCTCTCTCGTTACCCTTTTCCCCCTTCAATATTTATAAAATCTGTTGGGATGTTCTTGGTAGCAAAGATTTATTTACTTCACTTTTATATTCTGCAATGTTACCATTGTTGAATTTACTTTGATTATCATCTTGGGAGTCACCATTGACCAATAGCCAGGCTGGGCCAGCACCATGAATGACATGAAGAGCTGGTTAATGTCGGTATCATGTGGTGTGAATCATTGACTAACTCTGTAACGTCTCTCCATCATCTACAACATACATTTAAGAGTATGAGAATGTTCTCTACTTTTTATTCTGACTATTTTCAGCAAACTTGATACCACCATCCACTAAAAACCACCATACCTATTTGGTGACTGATTTGATCTACTACCTTAAAGGTTCACTGAAGAAAGGTCCTGACCTGAAATGTCACCCATGCTTTTTCTCCAGAGTTACTCCAGGACTTTGTGTCAATCTATATACCAGTATCTACCGTTCTTTCTACACTTCCTCACCATGCTGTGAATACAATCTATGAAATACATTGCACCAATTTGCCAGTGCTTTCTCAGCAGCAGTTCCCAAAGCCACAAACTCTGCCAAATAGAAGGATCATACACATGGTGTACAACGTTGAGCTTCCTTTCCCGTCCTGACTTGAAACTCTCTCAATGTTTTCCGCGTCATTAACGGGAAGAGGTGTAAAAGTCTTGGAGAAAGAAATGATTCACCAGAATGATCTCTGAGATGAACGTCCGTGAGACTGAGATATTGGCTGCATTTGAGCTACGTTCTAAGGAAGTAAGGAGATTATGATGAGGGTTGATATTCTTATTGGAAAATGATGAAGGAATTAACAGGATGAATGCCAAACAACTCTTGCCTTCTGCAGGAGAATCTGAAATAGGGGGATTAGAGCTCAGATGGGTAGAAGTATATCCAGGATCAGCTTTGCATAAACAATTGTGAGAATGTGGACACACTGTGCCTGGAAAGTCAATTGATAAGTTTAACGTGGAGGGATATACCTACTTGCCAAATGAGATTAACAGAAACAAATTTAAAGAATTGGAACTAAAGATTGTAAGCTTTTGATTTCTAAGTATTGCAAATGAACAGTCAGACATAGCAAAGCTGATTCCTTGTGGTACACACATATTTAATTTCCAAAAATATTTGAGATTGATATTTTCTGATTTGTATATTACATATAGCCATTGCACTTTTTTTTCATTGCTAATAATTGTTAATAAAACAATTCTTGGCATGTATGCTCAGACCAAAGTATGAGGTGATTTATTGTCCTTGATTTAGGAGGAGAGCCATTCAAACCAAGTGATGGATATTTACACTTGTGTGTTAAATATGTTTGGAATTGGCATCTATATAAATATAGATGCCAATTCCAAACATATTTATATATTTATATGTTACATAAATTCTCCTCTTTAGCTAAATGAGTGGACATGGACTAAATGACAGGTGCAGCACAAACAACACACTTGTCCTAATGACCCAGGCCAACGTAACTGGTTTCCACCCATCGCTCTTTGTCCAACCCCATGAGTGTTTTATCAGTCTAAAGTTTGGACTTTAATCAGATATCATTCCAACACTGAGCCAGTAAATTAATGATATTTAATACAAATATTTGATATCCTAGTTACAACTTGTGCTATTTGCCCCCCAAATGCCAGGAGAACAAATATGCTGTTATTAAGTGATCTCACTGCAAAATGACTGTTGAAATAGTCATTGATTTTCTACATTGCAACATTCTCACGGATCATTTGTGTCGTGTAGGGAGTCTGTTAGTATCAGTGTAACTGCAACTGATGCAAAATCAAGCAACATTTTAAATACTCTTGTTTTGTGGAAGAAACAAAATAATGGTTTTGTATGTTTTAGAAATATGGTGGTACAATTAAATTGAAACTGCTGTACAGGTTTCTGGAATTGGATCATTTACTTGCAATGTCCTTACCTTTCACCCCATCAGCCGTCGCATACATCAGATAATCCTCCGAAAGTTTCCGCCACCTCCAAAGGGATCCCACCATCAGTCACATTTTCCCATCTCCACCCCTTTCCGCCTTCTGCAGAAACCATTCCCTCCGCAACGCCCTGGTTAATTCATCTCTTCCCACCCAAACCACCCTCTCCCCAGATACCATCCCCTGCTGTGCAGAAGATGCAACACCTGTCGCTATACCTCCTCCCTCGACTCTGTCCAGGGACCCCGGCAGTCCTTTCAGCTTAGGCAGAGGTTCACTTGCGCCTCCTCCAACCTCATCTATTGTATCCATTGTTCAAGATGTGGACTCTTATACATCGGCGAGACCAAACGCAGACTGGCGATCGTTTCACGGAACACCTTCGCTCAGTCCGACTGAACCTACCTGATCTCCCGGTTGCTGGACACTTTAATTCTCCTTCCCATTCCTACACAGTCCTTTCTGTCCTTGGTCTCTTCTATTGTTAGAGTGCAGCTAAACGCAAATTGGAGGAACAGAATTCCATATTACGCTTGGGCAGCTTACAGCCCAGTGGTATGAATATTGATTTCTCTCACTTCAGGTAGCCCTGGCATTCCCTCTCTCTCTATCCCTCCCCCACCCAAGTCGCACCAGCTTCTCGTATGTAACCTAAGAAACAACGGCCTGGTTCCTTTGCACCGTTATCTTTTTGCATATCTTTCATTCATTGTTCTTTAACTCTCTAAATCATCATCTATATCTCTTGTTTCCCTTATCCCTAACTACTCTGAAGAAGGGGCTCAACCCGAAACGTCAATCAAGTCACATACACATACGGGATGTGCAGTGAAATGAAAATTGGCCGTACCTGCGGACTTTGTGCAAAAAACAAACAAACAAACAAACAACCAACAAACTACAAACAGAATGGAACAGAATCACATGTTCTTTTCCATATTAAATATTGTGGGCAGTATTGTGGTACAGTAAAGTTAGTAAAGTTAGTCACTGGTGAGATAGGAGTTTACAGTCCGAATGGCCTCTGGGAAGAAACTCCTTCTCATCCTCTCCGTTCTCACAGCATGGCAACGGAGGCGTTTGCCTGACCGTAGCAGCTGGAACAGTCCGTTGCAGGGGTGGAAAGGGGTCTCCCATGATCTTGTTGGCTCTGGAGTTGCACCTCCTGATGTATAGTTCCTGCAGAGGGGCGAGAGAAATTCCCATAGTGCGTTTGGCCGAACGCACTACTCTCCGCAGAGCCTTCCTGTCCTGGGCAGAGCAATTCCCAAACCAAATTGTAATATTTCCAGACAATATGCTTTCCACAGCCGCTGAGTAGGAGCACTGGAGGATCCTCGGAGACAATCTGAATTTCCTCAATTGCCTGAGGAGGTAAAGGCGCTGCCTTGCCTTACTCACGAGTGCTGTAGCGTGCGATGTCCATGTCATATCCTCAGAGATGTGGGCTCCCAGGTATTTAAAACAGCTCACCCTATCCACAGTATCCCCATTTATCCTCAATGGTGTGTACGTCCTCGGATGATGTGCCCTCCTAAAGTCCACGATCAGCTCCTTTGTTTTTTTGATGTTCAAGAGGAGGCTGTTGTCCTGACACCAGAGTGCCAGATCAGCCACCTCCTCCCGGTAGGCCTTCTCATCGTTGTCTGAGATCAGGCCCACCACCACGGTGTCATCAGCAAACTTGATAATCGAGTTGGAGCTGAACCTGGCCACACAGTCGTGTGTGTACAAGGAGTACAATAGGGAGCTGAGGACGCAACCCTGGGGGGATCCTGTGCTCAGGGTGAGGGACTTCGATGTATTCCCTCCCATCTTGACTACCTGGGGCCTGGTGGTGAGAAAGTCCAGGGCCCAGGCACACATGAGGGTGTTGAGCCCTAATTCCAGTAGCTTCTCAGCCAGTCTGGTGGGGACTATCGTGTTGAAGGCTGAACTGAAGTCTATGAACAGCATCCTCACGTAGCCCCCCCTTCTGACTGTCAAGATGAGAGAGAGTGAACCATTCCTTCTCTCCAGAGATGCTGCCTGTCCCGCTGAGTTACTCCAGCTTTTTTGTGTCTACCTTTGTTTTAAACCAGCATCTGCAGTTCCTTTCTGCACATTACTTGCAATTCGTACTGAATATGTTTTTATTCTGTTTTAAGCACCAGGTCAAGTTCATCCCAGAATTTTTTAAATTTAATGTGGCCTCTAAGATGTAATTTGAAAGACTTTTTGAAAATGAGAGTGCTCATGGTGAAAGCATAATAGAAACAAACAGCATAAAAACAGGCCCTTTGGCCCACCGAGTCCATACTGACCATCAAGCACCTATTAACACTAACTCTGCCTAAACTCATTTGATTCTCTTGGCATTCCTTCCAACATCACCACCATGATTGTCCCACTCACCTAAACCAGCAGCAATTTGCAATGGCCAATTAACCAATCAACCTGCACATTGTGTTAAAGAAGGAATTGCAGATGCTGGAGAATCGAGGGTACACAAAAGGCTGGAGAATCTCAGCGGGTGCAGCAGCATCTAAGGAGCGAAGGAGATAGGCGACGTTTCACATTGTGGTGTGTGGTAGGGAAATAACTGGTGGAAACCCACACAGTCATGGGAATTACGTGCAAACTCCACATGGACAGCACCAGAGAGCCCAAAATCCAACGGGGAACTTTGAAACACTTTTTCGTTAATGTATCCGGTCAGATTTTCTGAATGAATTTTATCAGCAAATTCCTTACTGTATCGTGGCAGTGCGTCAGTTAATTCTATATTATGAATGCGTACCGACAGCAGGCAAGTGCCAAGAGAATATATAATTGGGGATATAACCTGTGAGGTTAAGAGCTGCATGGTAACGTTTGGCAGGCAGTAGGAAGTTTTTTTTTTGGTAAAAGGAGTTAATTAAAGTAGAAAGATTTTAAATGCATACCAATGTGTTCTCAATTTAACTTCAGAAACTATTCAAAATGCACTGAGTAGTTTACGGGTCCTCTATCTACTGAGCAGTTTATTTTCATTCATGAAGATAATTGAAGAATTTTCAGAGAATGTAGCTGGCTCTTGCTTCATTTCTTCTTCTGCCTGAATCATGATGTGATTTGGTATATCCAGTTTTTTTTTTTGGTAGACAAAAAGGTGCCAATATGCATCTTTTAATACAAGTGTGTAATTTGGCCAGTAAACAAAATAATTACATTTAGCCTTGTGCTGTCGCAAAGAAAGCACCACTGTCTTGGTCCTGAGCTTGTCACCGTTTCTCTTACCACAGATGCTGGCTGTCTTCAGAGTGTTTCCAGCATTTTCTGTTTTTGCTGTCTTTTGTTTCCATTGCGAGTGCTTTGCAGTGATTCGCATTAAAGCTGGTCTACGTTTAAAGCCACTTTCTTAATATATTTGGGAGAGTTATGATCTTCTGAACTTTTTAATTGAAAACGTGAGAGAGATCTCACAAATATCTGTGAAAACATGGTTAGGTTTCCCCATCCTCCTTGCTGCCATTCCATTACAGTAATAGTTTAAACTATCAAAATAACTTGTTCTTCCGTACAGTGGTGACATTGATCTGTATTTAATTGTTGGTCTGATAATGTGTGATGGTAGCTGTCATGCATCTGAGTAGATTGCCACTTCAAAGAATATTAACTTTAAGGGATAGATGGAAAGTCTGAAGAAGGGTCTTGACCCGAAACGTCACCCATTCATTCCCTCCAGAAATGTTCCCGCTGAGTTACTCCAGCATTTTGTGTCTGTCTTCAGTTTAAACCAGCATCTGCAGTTCCTTCCTGCACACTAACTTTAAAGGCCTGGAATTGCATGTAGGATAGAGGGGTCTCTGCCCAGAGATTCTAACAGTTATCCAATATCTTTGTTACATTCTCTGTGGTTGTTGACCACTGCCAGATTTAGTGAATACAACTTTTTCACAATTTGGTTGAAGAAGTGTCCTGACCCGAAATGTCACCTTGAGTCTACAATCTCTTAACCACTTTTGTCACATTCATAGAAACATAGAAACATAGAAATTAGATGCAGGAGCAGGCCATTCGGCCCTTCGAGCCTGCACCGCCATTCAATATGATCATGGCTGATCATCCAACTCAGTATCCTGTACGTGCCTTCTCTCCATACCCCCTGATCCCTTCAGCCACAAGGGCCACATCCAACTCCCTCTTAAATATGGCCAACGAACTGGCCTCAACTACCTTCTGTGGCAGAGAATTCCACAGATTCATCACTCTGTGTGAAAAACGATTTTTTCATCTCGGTCCTATAAGACTTCCCCCTTATCCTTAAACTGTGACCCCTTGTCCTGGACTTCCCCAACATCGGGAACAATCTTCCTGCATCTAGCCTGTCCAACCCCTTAAGAATTTTGTAAGTCTCTATGAGATCACCTCAATCTTCTAAATTCCAGCGAGTACAAGCCGAGTCTATCCAGTCTTTCTTCATATGGAAGTTGTGCCATCCCAGGAATCAGTCTGGTGAACATTCTCTGTACTCCCTCTGTGGCAAGAATGTCTTTGCTCAGATTAGGAGACCAAAACTGTACGCAATATTCCAGGTGTGGCCTCACCAAGACCCTGTACAACTGCAGTAGAACCTCCCTGCTCTTGTACTCAAATCCTTTTGCTATGAATGCCAACATACCATTCGCAACCTGGTGGGAGAACCTTGAACTAACAAAGCAGCTGATCCTTCCATTTCTCTTGAGCCACCTTATTCTCTTGTGATTGTCAACTATCCCTGGTCTTCATGTTATGTATTCCACAGTCTTCACACACAATGCTGACTATTCATTTATTAATTATCTTTTCAATACCTGTCTAGTTTTATGTTTATCTCACACTATATGTGTCCTTTGCTAATCTTTAACAATCTATTATTGCAGGGTAATTCATTTGTAATTTAGTGCATGTTTTTTTTTGCTTATTGTTGATTATGATAATACTCCATTAAATGATCTAAGTAGCACATTGTAAAATCTTCCTATAATTTTTTACTAATGGGGGAAAAAAAAACCCAAAAGTGAATCTTAGTTTCTATTGTCATCATCACCATTGAAAACATCAAAGGGCACAGTGCCCGACAATGCCATGTACGACAGTGATCGCAACTTCTACTGAAGTGTGGATGGCCGTTGGCTCTCCAGAAGCTCCTCCACCCTTATACAGGTCTTGTTTTTGACAGGTCCTGCTGGGGGTCCACGGCCCCCTCCTCACCTGGCAAACCAGGTGAGGGAGACGGTTTAGTCACCAACTATCCGACCATGGAGCAGGTAGCACGGGATTACATGGTACCCGTGGCGGGGGGAAATCCCGACCTGATCTGAAAACTATAATTCCTATTATAGATTTTCTTAAATAGTTTTCTCTATTTCCCAACTCTTCTTCATCATTTGTTTAACATTTTAACTCTTTATACATGCCTGGAATTCTGCATGCTGTAACCTAGTATAGACTTGGTGTGATTAACAGGCCACTTAGCAAAAGGACACGCTGTGCATGTTCTTATTCCTCTTTTGACATGCATTCCCTGCAGGAGTCATAGGATAGAAATTAGCACTGAAAACGCTGAATGAGTTATTTCTTTACTGCCAATCTAATCTGGGAATTCTCACATTAACTGCCGCCTTTCCTAAATTAAATTAATTAATTCTGTAAAGATGGGAGTTCAAACCTGATGTCATGTTTAGTTTATGTAGGGCAAAGACTTAATAAATCATAAATCATAAATATCTTCTTTTATAATTTATCATCATTACATTACAAACTAATCAAATAATAAAGCTGCAAAAAGTTATAAACACTGCCCAGTCCATCATCGGCTCCGACCTCCCTACCATCCAGGGGATCTATCGCAGTCGCTGCCTCAAAAAGGCTGCCAACATCATCAAGGACCCACAACATCCTGGCCACACACTCATATCTCCTCTGCCATCAGGTAGAAGGTACAGGAGCCTGAGATCTGCAACATCCAGGTTCAGGAACAGCTTCAGTGTGGCGGTGCCTTGTGGCTGTGGCTCACCTGCAGTCCGTCTGTCTTTTTTTTCTTTTTTTCATCTTGTTAGAGTATGTTTTCAGTTTATTTTTTGTTTATTTTTAGTTGTGTATATGTTGGGGAGGTGGGGTGGGGGAAACGTTTAACTTTTTTATCTCTTCCTTGAACGGAGAGGCGACCTTTTCCTTGTGTCTCCGTTTGCTGGGGCCTAACATCGTGGAGCCTCGTAGGCCTTACCTCGCGGAGCTGGCTGGTGCGGAGGATGAGGTGGCGCGGCGGCGGCGACCCGACTGCGGAGCTTCGGAGGCCTCGGCCGCAGGCCCTGTGGACAGTAAAACCGGGAGCTCGCAGGCCCCTGGTGGGAGACCGATTTCCGAGAACTCCCGCCACGGCAACTTTGCCCGCCCTGAATCGAGGGGTTTGAATCGGCCCGTCGCAGGGCCTTACATCGCCCGGTGCGGCTTAATCGGCCGCGGGACTTACCAACGCCCTCCGGGGGCTTTAACATCAGGAGCCTTGACGCGGGAGAAGAATAAAGAACAGGGAAGAGATAAGACTTTTGCCTTCCATCACAGTGAGGAGGTGTTTGGAGATTCACTGTGATGGATGTTTGTGTGAAACTGTTAATTGTGTGTTATGTTTATTTTATTGTTATGACTGCAGGGAACTAAATTTCGTTCAAACCTCTGTCTGTATGACAATATAGGCAATTTGTATTTGTATTTTTATTTGCATCAGACTATTAAATGCAACTTCAAACAAACTCCGAACTATAACAGCCTATTGCACTTTATCTGTTTATTTATGTGTGTGTGTGTGTGTGTGTGTGTATATTTCTATCGTATATGGACACGCTAATCTGTTCTGTATTTATGCCTACAATATTCTGTTGTGCTGCAGCAAGCAAGAATTTCATGGTCCTATCTGGGACACATGACAATAAACTCTCTTGACTTGACTTAATTTGAAGTCAGTTGACACAAGTTTAGTTTATCAGCTTCTTTATCTAGAGTAATGGATTTAATGGGAATATTTATCAAAATTCTGTGTAGAATATTAAATATTTAACTACAGCCGTGAAGATTAATCTTTTCTGTTATCTGGATAATTATTGAGTAAAATCCCTATATCGGTTGCCGATAAGTGTAAGCTCAGTAGACTTTTAAAAACTGGTTTCAAGTTTGACGATTTTTGAAAGAAAACATGTTTGCAGTTTCCTTACCATTTTAGGAAAAGCATTCAAGAAGATCAAAATGTATTACTGAATGTTTCTAAATATGTGGATTGAAATATGTTCCTTGTTATGCACTAATAGATTTCAATGAGAATGGAAAATTACTGTTAAATGGATTCAAGAGCTGTTAAAGTCTGCTTGCCTCTGTGGTTGTTCAAATTAATGTTCAATCATTTGGGCTGAACTAGTTGACTCGCTTCTTGTCAGGAGGAAAGCCATGGTGTTGGAGAGATTACAGGTCCAGAATTCACTTGGCAGCCGTAAAAATGCCATATGTGTAAAATCACAGCAGAGCTCGTCTCAGCAGCCTGTTGGCAATGTGATTAGAAGCAATGTTGTTTGCTGTGATTTTATACTTCAGAACGGTTACTGATAATCAGGCTGCATATTCTTTCAGTGTTGTTGCTAGGAAGAATGTAACGTTTTAAGATATCACTTACTAGGCTTGGCAGGTACTGACAACTGGCACAGATATAGAAAATAATTAGATGTGGAAGAGTGAATGTGCGTGAAATCTCAGTGATGAGGTGGTTCAGGCAGGATCAGGGATTGATCTGCAAGTGCACAGACATACTCCCAGGAGACAGATCTGTAACTGTTTATTAATATTTCAGTGTACATTAGCGAGCATTAATAATCACGTTTGGACAGCTGTGTATTGCAATGTCCATTGTGTTATCAGTGGTTCAATTGGCACTTCGTTGCATATATCTATGGACAGTGAAATTCATTTTTTGCATTCGATTCAGTAAAAACCTTACAGTACATTTAAGTATAAAAGTAAGATGGTAGCTTACACTGAGGCAGTACATAAGAGTTGCCACATTTCTGTCACAATCTCGTTTCCTTCAAGTTTCAAGGTTCTCAAAAGGGTAGAGTCCTAACTTGGTCTCAAAGGCCTGTTGTGCTGCTGCAGGCTGTGTCCGATCCATACACTCGCCTGGCTCTGGGCCCTCCAACAGCACCCGATCCAATTGATCTTCCCCACCTTCTGCAACCATGGACACGTTGACCCAGACATGTTAGCCCACAAGTGCTCCATCCCTCGCCTCCCATGGCAACCGCTCCTACTCCATGCGATGGGGTGTCACGGAGGCTGGCCTCTGAACACCTGGAACACCCGTGAAGCTCCTGCCCGCTCACAGGCACAATTCCTCTCCTCCATTAGTAAAGATTTTGACATCTCTTCCATATTCTCCCCATCTTTCCCACCCTCAGTCCTTTGTCTTGTGAAGTAAATGCTGTTGGGTCCATCAACACTCTAGTACCCTGCATCGTGGTCACTCATCATCATTTACGTAGACAGACAATTTGTGGATTTCTTGCGCTGAAAGGGAGATTGTAGTCAGTAAATGGGATTTGAGCTCATCCTCACCTTAGCTTTTTTATCTCAAGTTTGAGGTACATGACGTTAGACACAATTCAATTTTTAATTGTCATTGTGCAGTGTACAGTACGGAGACAACAAAATGCAGTAATGTTGGAGTAACTCAGCGGGGCAGGCAGCATCTCTGGAGAGACGGAATGGGTGACGTTTCGAGTCGAGTCCCTTCTTCAGACTTATCTGAAGAATGTGCAGATTGATGTACATGATCGTACATGGATAGGAAGGTTTCAGAATGCCAAACACAGGCAAATGGGACTAGTTTGAATGGGGCATCTTGGCCGGCATGGACCAGTTGGGCTGAACGGTCTGTTTCTATTCTCTATGACTTGAGTGTCATTTGCATTAAATGACTGATTTGTGGGTTTGCAGTAATTAAATAACCAACTTGCAGATTGTTTGGGGTTCTTAATAGTGTCAAATATGATTTACTGAGTAAAACTGAAGCTTCAGTAACGATAGGACTATAAACATTAGTTTTGACTAGTTTTTTTTTCTGATGTGTTTCCAAGAATAATCTTGTTATTGGTTTTGATGTAAGATGTAAGATGCTGCACCAGCCAATGAATTGATTACAATCTGCAGAAATTAGCCATATTTATTTAGTAGTAAGGTTAGCTTGATGGGCTTAAAAAGTCTCTGTTAATGCAAAATTATAATTCTGATGGTTATGTAAAATCGCATATAATTCTTTGTTCTTGTTGTGAGCTGTGAATTGTGGAGGGGAAAAGCTGGTATTGTTATTGGAAATAAATGTGGGCTCTAGAACGTCAGTAATGAATGGGAAACAATGGGGTGTGGGTCGACTGACGACATCCAGCAGAGACCTAATATTAGAACCATAACAGCAACAAGCAGGCAATGTGGATTCATTGCTGAGCATCATTAATGTGAATTGTTCAGGTTTCATCTCAAGCAGTGAGCTTTTGAAAATTGGATCAGTATTGGTTGCCAAATCCTAGATTTGACAGAAAAATACATGACATTTATGTGTAAATTGCCCGGGTGGTTTTAACAATCTTGTTTAAAATCTAATAACAAATTAACCAGGTAATTAGGGTCAGCGTAAAAAGTATTAGAACCATGGAGACGCATGGAAATGCAGATGCTGTTTTACAAAAAAAAGACACAATGTGCCGAAGTAACTCAGAGGGTCGGGCAGCAGCTCTGGACAACATGGATCGGTGACTTTTGGGTTGAGACCTTTCTTCAGACTTATATTGTTAATGTATACTCAATAACATCATACAATTTATTAACAAATACTTTTGAAAAATAGAAACAATTTCTTGCCATCTTCTTAATAAATTTTAATTGTTTGTCATTTCAGTCTCGGCGGAAGGATGTGTTTATCCAAGAACGCTATGGAAGGTTTAATCTTGGCGACCCGTTCCTGGCACTGCAGCGAGACTATGAAGCAGGTGGTGGAGATGGCAGCAAGGATAAGCAGCCCATCTGTACCAGTCCACTATCCATATTGGAAATAGTCATGAGCCATTGCAAAAAGATGCAGGAGAGAATGTCCTCGCAGTTGGCTGCTGCTGAAATCCGACATCGAAAGGTAGGTGGTAGGCTTTAGTTAAATGATTCTCATTTCCCACCATTATCAGTGCAAATTAAATCATCCATCGGTAGTTGAAATGTCTCAATTGCAAGAGCATTGTAAAAATCCCAGCACTTTGACTGTACGGAACACGGCTTTCAAATTATTTTCAGGAAAGTTAGGTTTAGAGATGTGTTTGTGGCGGGAACAAATTAAAACCCACACTGTTCATTATCAGGCCAAAATTCATGCTTTATTAAGTTGAGCCCAATGATACGATCAAGAAAAGGGATTCACGGAGCTTGTCATTACTTTTCATTTGTTAGGTCATCTTGGACCTTGAAGAGGAGAGGCATAAACATGCCCAAGATGCAGCCCAGGGAGATGATGTTACATACATGCTGGAGAAAGAGCGTGAGCGTCTTTTACAGCAGGTGTGAAAATATGACTTGCTTGAAATGATGGCAACTGGCTGGTTGGAATAATTTGCAGCGTTTATTAGAATGTTTCAAAACCCATTCAGCATGATTGAAATTGAAATGCAAGAATACAAAGTGCCTCAGTAATAATTTACAGTAGGGCGTGTGCCAGAAAAAGTTGCTCTGAGCTGAACTCGGCATAACCTGATCAGCCAATTGATACCTGACACTTAATTTTTTGCATGTCTGCACCATGTTCTTAATGTTACAAATGTGAACAATATTCGTCACAGAATTACAGAATAATGGCCTAGTACCAATTATTCAAACTTTGCCCAGGAGGATTACCCAGTAATACAGGAATATGCAGCTATAAACAAAAATGATTAAAATGTGTAAAAGTAAAGCACAGATATATGTTGCAGTAGATAATTATTTTAAGTTTCAATTTATTTACCAGTTTTATCTATTCTTTGCTTGTTCACCCCACCTACCACCATATACTATTCTTGTAAATAAAAATGCATCTACATTGCACCCTCTTAGTGCAACTGAATTCAGATTCAGATTAGTTTATTGTCATATATGCCAAGGTGCAAACAAATGTCTTGGTCCCATGATGCACGCCTTTGTAAACAGTATATATATATATACTGATTTAAGTGTCCAGGAGAAAAAGGTGATTAATTAGCGAGTCAGGGAGAATTGGGGGGGAAAAAGACATTTGTTGAGCCTGGATCTCCAAGCTTTCACACTCCTGTATCTTCTCCCAGAAGGTAAAAGAGAGGAGAGGGATTGGCCAGGGTTCCTTAAACATATGTCCAGCCTTCCTAATGCAATGCACCCTAAAGAAGGACTGGATGGAAGGAAGTGATGAGCCTGTGATGGACTGGGCTGTGTTTACCCCTCTGCAAATTCAGGCGGTCAAGAGCCAGAGCAGGTTCCATTACAAGGCATTTAGCATACTTTCTATAGCATATTGTAGAAGTTCAAGGGAATCCTTGTGGACATGCTGAACCTTCTTGAATGCCTAAACAAGTATGGTTATGGTCTCATGATCGCCACATCATTGTGAAGGAACCAGGCTAGGTTGCTGGTCATTATGACGCTATGACACAAGGTTCTCACTATTTTTCCTCTACTCTATGTCTCATCGTTGTTGAACCGATGGAGTTGGCATTGTACTTGGTCACACAGTCATGGGTTCACAGAGAGTGGGGCAAGGGGCTGAGCACACAACCTGAGGGGCAGTAGTGTTGTGGGTCAGAATGGAGGAAATGTTATGGCCAATTGTTACTGACTGGGGTCAGGAGGTCCAGAAACCAGGTGCAAATGGAGACCAGGAGATGTTTAGGGATAAGCTTATTCAGTATTATGAAGATTGAGTTTGAGTCAATCTATAACGTAGTTCTTATTGTCAAGTGATGAAGGTCTGAATATAGTGCAGGAAAGTTGGTGTCCTTTCTAGACCTATCTATAGTAGAAACCTATTAAAAGATCCAGCGCTAAGGTTTCACAAGAATGAGCAGTTACTTCAGCCCTGAATAGCTTTTCTCCCTTAAACCTTGCTGCCAAATATACACTCATTGCTGAGAAGATTATGGGTACCATAAAATGAAAGAAAAAGACCCACAGAAATGCCAAGAACAGCACACATTTTGACATCCAGGGCAAATTACAAAGTAAGAAATGAAGAAATGTTGAGAGTTACAAAAACAGTGAGGGGGTGGGCTTGAGAGAGGCAACAAAGTTAATGTTGAAGATAGACACAAAATGCTGGAGTAACTCAGTGGCACAGGCAGCATCTCTGGAGATAAGGAATGGGTGACGTTTTGGGTCGAGACCCTTCTTAATGTTGATATTCTTTAGTGTGCGAAATAAGTGGCCAGGTGCAAAATTGACTTCTGATGACTGAAACCAGAAATATTGTGTATTGAAATATTTAAAGAAATTGAAGTTCGATTTGCAATTACTCACATATTTGTTTACTTTTGAAGGCAAGCATGATGGGTAGACATTCCAAGCTGAATTGTATTGAATTGTGGGGTACACAAAAAGCTGGAGAAACTCAGCGGGTGCAGCAGCATCTAAGGAGCGAAGGAGATAGGCGACGTTTCGGGTCGAGACCCTTCTTCAGACTGGTCAGGGATCAGGGAAACGAGAGATATAGACGGTGATGTGGAGAGATAAAGAACAATGAATGAAAGATATGCAAAAAAGTATCGATGATAAAGGGAACAAGCCATTGTAAGCTGTTTGTGAGAAGCTAGTGCGACTAGGGTGGGGGAGGGAGATAGAGATAGAGGGAATGCCAGGGCCCGAGGGCTGAGGGAGAGGTGGGAAGGGGAGGAGACAGCAAGGGTTAACAGAATTGAGAAAATTCAATGTTCAAGCCCAGAGGATGCAGACTCCCCAAGCGGAATATGAGGTGCTGTTCCTCCAACTTGCGGTGTTGCTCACTCTGGCCGTGGAGGAGGCCCAGGACCGAGAGGTCGGATACGGAATGGGAGGGGGAGTTGAAGTCCTGAGCCACCGGGAGGTCGGGTTGGTTTTTGCGGACCGAGCGGAGGTATTCGGCGAAACGATCGCCAAGCCTCCGCTTGGTCTCACCGATATAGATCATCTGGCATCTGGAGCAGCGGATGCAGTAGATGAGGTTGGAGGAGGTGCAGGTGAACCTCTGTCGGACCTGGAAGGACTGCTTGGGTCCCTGAAAGGAGTGGAGGGGGGAGGTGAAGGGACAAGTGTTGAATTTCTTGCGGTTGCAAGGGAAAGTGCCCGGGGAAGGGGTAGAGCGGGAGGGGAGGGAAGAATTGACAAGGGAGTTGCGGAGGGAGCGGTTTTTGCGGAAGGCAGACGGGGGGAGATGGGAAGATGTGGCGGGTGGAGGGGTCACGTTGGAGGTAGCGAAACTGGCGGAGGACTATGTGTTGTATTTGCCAGCTGGTGGGGTGAAAGGTGAGGACGGGGGACTCTGCCCTGTTTGCGAGTGGGGGAATGGGGGAGAGAGGGCAGTGTTGTGGGGTATGGAGGAGACCCTGGTGCGAGCCTCATCAATAGTGGGGGAGGGGAATCCCCATTCTCTGAAGAATGAGGCCATTTGTGATGACCTGGTGTGGAACACATCCTGGGAGCAGATGTGGCGTAGATGGAGGAATTGGGAATAGGGGATGGAGTCCTTGCAGGAAGCAGGGTGGGAGGAAGAGTAGTCCAGGTAGCTGTGGGAGTCAGTGGGTTTGTAGTGGATGTCGGTCAGGAGTGTATCACCTGCAATAGAGATGGTAAGGTCAAGGAATGGTAGGGAAATGTCGGAAATGGTCCAAGTGTATTTGAGTGCCGGATGGAAGTTGGTGGTGAAATGAATGAAGTCAGTCAGTTGTGTGTGGGTGCAGGAGGTGACACCAAAGCAGTCGTCGATGTAACGGAGGTAGAGGTCGAATTGTATTGTATTGTCCAGAACTAGGGGCCACAGTCTTAGAATAAAGGGGAGGCCATTTAAGTCTCCCCTTTATTAAGATAAAAAACTTTTTCACCCAGAGAGTTGTGAATTTGCGGAATTCCCTGCCACGTGGGCCAAATCATTGGATGGATATAAGAGAGAGTTAGTTAGAGCTCTAGGGGCTAGTGGAATCAAGGGATATGGGGAGAAGGCAGGCACGGGTTATTGATTCGGGACGATCAGCCATGATCATAATGAATGGCGGTGCTGGCTCGAAGTGCCGAATGGCCTCCTCCTGCACCTATTTTCTATGTTTCTATGAATTTGGAAATGTAACTGGCCAAAATTAAACATTCTAACTGTAATAAATGAAATAATGGCTTATGACCATTCCCATTATCGATTGTTTGTTAAAAACCCTGCCATTTGGAGACAATCATTTTAGGTTGAGTATGTTACCTTGCTTAAGGAAGTTGAGAAGGGAAAATCTGGAAAGTACAGACTCTCTGTCTAGCATCTGGTATTGCAAAATGACTCGACTGGATGATGATGGATAGATTGACTGAAATGCATAAAATGTAAGTTATGTCTAACTAACTTGGCTGCATTTTTGTGGAGGTGACCAAAATAGTGGACTAGGAATTGTGAATGAACAGTACATATATAGACACAAAGTGCTGGAATAACTCAACAGGTCGTCATCATTACAGATAAAGTTAATCTGCATGGATGCAAGAGGCAGCCCCGTTGCAGTCATCGATGTAGTGGATAAGAGTTGGGGGATGGTGCCAGTGTACGTATGGAACATGGACTTTTTAAATGTAACCGACAACAAATGCAGACATAGCTGTTCTGCCTCTCTTTTGCTCCCCTATTCTCCACCCCTTTCAGTCTTCCACAGAGACCGCTCCCTCAACAATCCTTCCTTCCCTCATCCTTTCCCACCCAAACCACCCCTTGCTTTCCCCTGTAACTGCCCATACTTTCTCCATTGCCTCTATCCAGGAACCCCAGCAGTCCCAATTTATATGCATCACCCCTAACGTGCTGCCAATGTGGCCTCCTGTACATCGGTGAGGACAAGCCTAGTCCTGGTGGCCATTTCTCCGAAACACTTGTTCTCAGCCTACCAAGGCCTATGTGATCTCCCAATTGCTAACCGTTTAACTCTTCCCAGTTCCATGCTGCCTTTCCGTTTCCATTGGTAGAGTGAGGCCACATGCGAACTGGATGGACAACACCTCATATTCTACTTGGGTAGCTTTACAACCCAATGGTATGAACATTGAATTCTTCAGTTTTAGGTGACTGCATACCCCTCTCCCCTCTAAACCCCCCGTTCCCACTCCCACTCCCCCTTTCATTCCTCCAAAGCCCCCCATCCCCCAACCTTTCACCTATCTCACCTGGACTCTTCCCTTCCCCTCCCTAATTCGCAATCTTTCAATCCTTTTGTCTCACACCTGTCTTTTCATCTCTGGCCTTTATCCACCATCTGCCTATCGACACCCCCACTCCCCCCCCCCCCCCCCCCCCACCCACCCCACATCAACATTGTATCTTCAAGGTCTTCCGCTGCCCCTCCTCTCTTCCAGCATTCTCCCTCGCACCCTTCCACAAATGTCTGAAAAAGGGTCCCAATCCAAAATGCCACTTATCCATGTTCTCGGGATATGCTGACAGCTCTGCTGAGTTACTCCAGCACTTTGTGTGTTTTCTTTTGTAAACCAGCACCTGCAGTTCCTTGTATCCACAGTACATATACAGAGGTCCACGGGAATTTGGTGAAGTCCATCAGATGTGTTGATCGGTTAAAGTTGATACTCATGTCATTGGAAGCAAACTATTGGCTCACTTCAGAAATTGCTTAAACAGGCAGCAAACCATACATAAGTATTAGGGACAGATACTCTTTAAGAATCTGTGTTGGGATCCTAGATACACACTATATTTAATAATGATTTGAGATAGAATAGAGAGACTTCATCGCTGACGTGACAAAGATGGACTGTATCATATACAGCTTGCACAGAGCATAAAATTAGAGATATTAATTGCCTAATTATTTATTTAGAACTATAGCAAATGGAATTCAGTACAGACAAATATGAGGTTATCCGCTTTTAGAACCTAAAAGTAACGGAATCAAATACATTCTATATAAAGCAGACAAAAAGTTGGGGTAGCGTCTTGAAGTTGCTTTTGCACAAATCAATAAAATGTTGTGGGCAGGTAAAGCATGAAAAAGTTCAATGGGTCTCTGGTCTTTAAACCTGGTGGACCAGAACACCAGAAGGTGTGCACAGCTGCACAAAGCCCTAGTTAAACCATGCCTGGAATGCTATGAGCTGTGCTGGGCAGCATGCTCTGAGAACGATATATTGGCCTTGCAGTGAATCCAATGCAGATGATCAGAATTGTAGCTGGGCTCCGTGGGTTAGAAACATAGAAACGGTTAAACTGTAAGGATAATGCGCACAAGGTATGAATTTTTGAAGAGCTGCATGTAGGCAGATGACATTCTTGTGATTTGAAGCGAATGCATAAGGTAAATAGATAGGAATTTTCTTAACAAATTTAAGGCCAAGTGGAACAATATAGAAATAATGTCCAAACCTCTTGCGCACGACGCAAGGAATAAACTTATACATGGAAAGATTGAGAGAAATAGATGGCGGTCGATTCACCATTCAAATAGATGGTGATCAATTCACATCTAAGTATCTGAGATTGGCTAATTTTTATTGATCAAAGCTATTAAGGGATATGTGACAAATTTGGGAATAATAAGCAGATTGGCTTTGAGGTTGATCCTTGGGAGGTATTATAGGCCCTGTCACCATGTTCTGTTTGTTTATTCGATCACTATTTCTGAGATTTTGCATTGTTGTGTTCCCCAAATCATCGAACCCACACTATTAGTTTCCATCTGCTATTAATTATGTGAAGATGAATTTTATATGACATTATATTTTAATTGAATGTGTGATAAATTCTGTCTCAAGCAATGCAAAAGCTGTGCCAGTAAACTGGTAGGAAAGTTTATAAATTAGTCTTGTTGTTGTTTGGACCATTTTCTATTTTGATTGCAAATGCAAAGCTATCTGTGGTAATGATTTCTGAATAATTCTGCTGAAATAATAATTTTAAGACTTAAAAAAAAGAAACCTATTAAAATCTGTTCTATGTTTTCCTGAAATGTATGCTTACATTTTCTTTAGCTCCCTTAATATGGTCTATCTAAATGAAGTACAATTTACATTACCAGTGCTGTATTGACTTTTGGTTCATTGGCCTCTTTAATGTTCAACTCTGTGACCTACTGTTTCATGACATCTTGAAATTATCATTGCAAAGGTTTCCTCTCTGAGATGGATTGCAAGGAAACCCGCTTAAAACATTCTCATTAAAATTCAAATTGTGTTGTTTCAGTCCTTAAACTAAAAAAACTAAGAAATGAATATTTAATTTCTCATTAAATATTTATTAATAATTTGCCAGTTTTTAAAAATTAGTGTTGCTGCCCTATTAATCTATTTCTCTAAGCATGACGATGTTTTATTATTTTCTTGGTGCATTTTTGTCCAATGGATGTGGTTGGTTAATTATCCCCACTGATAGCATCTCAAAGCATGTCCCTTGAATTCCCGTATCTTTAAATTGAAATTAAAGATGCACCCACTCTGAATAACAGGGTGATAGGTATGGGGGAATAATGTTGATTGAAGCAGAGGAGCGGGGAAGAGAAATACAAGATTATCTGTGACAAAGTATTTACATAAAGTCAGGCTGCAATTTAACTAAATTGGAAACACAGTTGGAATGCATCCAAATATTTGCAATCGAAAAAAAATTAGAAGATATAATGTGTGAAAACTGGAATATTAAGGGTGGTGGATGTGAGCTTTGATCCTCATCTATTCCATCTGCTTTAAAAAATAACTTGATTGTAGGACACAAGCATCAGCATTAGATATTTTGCCGTTATGATGCATCATAATTTATCATCAGAAATCTAATGCATTCTTCTAAAATATCGTACCTTGAGGTTAATCCTTCTTAAACCATGTTTGCTATGTAAATTGCATGTTAATATTGAGCATACTATAACCATATAACAATTACAGCACGGAAACAGGCCCTCTTGGCCCTTCCAGTCCGTGCCGATCATTTGTTTTCCCCTAGTCCCATCTACCTGCACTCAGACCATACCCCTCCATTCCCTTCCCATCCATATACCCATCCACTTTACTTTTAAATGTTAAAATCGATCCTGCCTCCACCACTTCTGCTGGAAGCTCATTCCACACAGCCACCGAGTAAAGAAGTTCCCCCTCACGTTACCCCTAAACTTCCGTCCCTTAATTCGCATGTCATGCCCTCTTGTTTGAATCTTCTCTACCCTCAATGGAAAACGCTTATCCACGTCAACTCTGTCTATCCCTTTCATCATTTTAAAGACCTCAATCAAGTCCCCCCTTAACCTTCTGCGCTCCAAAGAATAAAGACCTAACTTGTTCAACCTTTCTCTGTAACATAGTTGCTGGAACCCAGGCAACATTCTAGTAAATCTCCTCTGTACTCTCTCTCTATTTTGTTGACATCCTTCCTATAATTAGGCGACCAAAATTGTACACCATACTCCAGAATTGGTCTTACCAATGCCTTGTACAATTTTAACATTACATCCCTACTCCTATATTCAATGCTCTGATTTATAAAGGCCAGCACACCAAAGGCTTTCTTTACCATCCCATCTACATGCGATTCCACCTTCAGGGAACTATGCACAGTTATTCCTAGATCTCTCTGTTCCACAGCATTCCTCAATTCCCTACCATTTACCATGTACGTCCTATTTTGATTTGTCCTGCCAAGATGTAGCACTTCACACTTATCAGCATTAAACTCCATCTGTCATCTTTCAGCCCACTCTTCCAAATGGCCCAAATCTCTCTGTAGACTTTGAAAATCTACTTCATTATCCACAACACCACCTATCTTAGTATCATCTGCATACTTACTTATCCAATTTTCCACCCCATCATCCAGATCATTGATGTACATGACAAACAACAGTGGACCCAACACAGATCCCGAGGCACCCCACTGGTCACCGGCTTCCAACCTGACAAACAGCCATCCACCATTACTCTCTGACATCTCCCATTCAGCCACTGTTGAATCCATCTTGCTACTCAGCCATTAACACCCAAAGATTGAACCTTCTTAACCAACCTTCCATGGGGAACCTTGTCAAAGGCCTTACTGAAATCCATATAGACAACATCCACTGCTTTACCCTCATCAATTTCCCTAGTAACCGCTTCAAAAAATTCAAGAAGGTTTGTCAAACATGACCTTCCAGGCACAAATCCATGTTGGCTGTTCCTGATCAGACCCTGTTTATCCAGATGCTTATATATATTATCTCTAAGTATCCTTTCCATTAATTTGCCCACCACTGACGTCAAACTAACAGGTCTATAATTGCTAGGTTTATTCTTTGAACCCTTTTTAAACAATGGAACAACATGCGCAGTACGCCAATCCTCCGGCACTATTCCCGTTTCTAATGACATTTGAAATATTTCTTACTATATTTATATTATATTTATTGTTTATATTTATTATTTATATATATAATTTATTATTTATATTTATATTTATATTATATTATATCATGCTATATTTATATGGCAAAGATTTAATCAGAATCTTGGTATTGTGGCCTGTTCTACATAACTACTGAACAAATTGATGTTGAATTTTATGTTTGTTGAATCAACAGTGCTTCATACACCACTTTTTTTGTAATTCTACAGCTAAAATACAGATTAATATGAGCCAGTGACTTGCACAGATGTACATTAAAGCTGATGAAGATATTTATTTAGAATTCTTCACAATATTAGTGCGGTCCAGAGCCCTTTAAAACTAATGAAGCGATTCTGAAATGCAATCTATGGTGTGAATGTGTCTGAGAAGTCTCCTCAATGTGGTCCCATAATTAGCATTGCGATAATGACTAGTTCACCTGTGTTATATTGATTGTCCAGCGCGCCAATAATACCTATACACTTCCTCGCTTATAGCAACACAAGCATTTTAAATGCAACTGCAAAAGCAAACTGGGGTTAGGCTCATCTGATATTTGGTTCATCTGATGACACTTCCAACTGTGCAACACTCCCCGAGTACTATGCTAGATTATTTGCCTCTATATTTTGTGTTTAAGTCTCTGGAATGAGATTTAAACCTGCAACCGAAGATAGACACAAAATGTTGGACTAACTCAGCAGGACAGGCAACATCTCTGGGGAGAAGGAATGGGTGATATTTCGGGTCGAGACCCTTCTTCAGACTACTAGTCTCCACCCGAAACGTCGCCCATTCCTTCTCTCCAGAGATGCTGCCTGTCATGCTGAATTGCTCCAGCAGTTTGTGTCTATCTTCTGTTTAAACCTCGTGTTATCCACTGAGACATGGCTATAGCTTTGTAATCTTCAGCCTACTCATTTAAAGATTCACTGAAAGTATTTCTAAGATTCTAATTGATTTGCGTGAACTATTTTTCAGGTGGAGTTTGAGAAATCCCAATTAAAGCAACTGGAGACAGAGAACAAAAAACTGTCCACACAATTTGAAGAAGAACGTATCAAAAATAAACAGCTTGTACTAATGCTGGTAAAAGAGTGCAAGCAGCTTGCTGGCAAAGTGATAGATGAAAGTCAAACGTTAGCAGAAATCACCAAAACTCTTGAGGAAGAGCAAAAAAAGAACCATGAATTGGAGGAGGAATTGATGAATGAGAAAAAGAAAAGTGTTCTGATGGAAGCTAAAATGGAAAAACAGCTCTTGGAGTTTGATATTGAAAGGGAACAGCTACGCGCCAAACTTAATCGCGAGGAAACCCGTACCAAAGATCTGAGACTAGAAGTTGAGAATTTCAAGAAAATTATAGAACTTAACGATACAAGAGAAAATAAAACTGGTTCATTGTCCAGTAGCTTAAGTAAAAACTCAGACGTTGGATTCAGTAGGCAAAGCATGATGTCTGTTGCTTCCCAAACAGAACCTCTTGTTGAAATTCCCAGTGAAAGTAACACTAAAAAGGGAACTTTAGCAGTACCGGTTAAACCATCCGCAGGAAATTCTCAGTTAGTGGGAGGCATAAAACTCAGCATGTCCAACAGTACATCTGTATTAAAGCCAGTTGGTGATAAACTGCTAACAGCAATTAGTTCAGAAGACAGCCCAACGCAAACCAAAGTCGTTCCATCCACTCTGGAGAATGGACCCTCTGCCAGCACCAGTCCTGGTCCATTGTTGGGGTCATTGCCCCAGTCGGTTAGTGCTGCTTCCCTTTCCCTCGGCAATGCCATTGTTCCCTCTCCCACGTCTTCAGCAACGACGTCACCGTGTCCTTCACCGGGATCGACCATGCAGAGTTTAAGTTCGCCAAGTTCTTGCACGACAATGCAACCAGGACTGAGTCCGAGAATCCAAGCTGCTCGATTTAAATTCCAGGCCCAGGCTGGGGATCTGGAAAAACATGGCAGTCCTGTGATGGGACCCATGTCACGGGATTTGTCACCCACTAATCGGGATAATTCCTCAGCTAAGCAGCTGGCTCGGAACACTGTCAGCCAGGTTCTGTCACGGTTCACAGGTCCTCCAAGTACAGTTAAAGCACCTTGTGCGAACAGCACCCCTTTTGGCACAGAAAACCGGAATCTTACTGTTAGTAATTTAAAACCTGGATTGGCACATTCAGCAACAGGTGAGGGCTCATCTTATCCACAGGTTGTTGGTAAAATTACCAGTTCTCTCAATGTCTCTCCTACTGGATTAAAATCTCCCACAGGAGCAAGAGTTGACCGAGGAAATCCGCCACCTATTCCTCCAAAAAAGCCGGGACTGTCACAGACTCCATCCTCCCCTCATCCTCCATTAAAGGTTTTTGTGGATGGGGGTCGTTCCCCAACTGTTGGGTTTAACACTCGAACGGAAGGTAGAAGCGTGGCCGCGCCCTCTTCCGCTCCGCATCCAGGAATTAAGGGAACTAATGAGGAGATTCTTCCAAAGACAGCATTGCCACAATTGCCACCTAAGCCAGCGGTGGATATAGCATCTACTGGCTGTGCTGCCCCTGCCGTGGCTGCATCTCAGGTGGGTGGTAGGCCTTCCTTATCCCCCAAGCTGAACCAAACAGCATGTTCAGAGTGTTCCCTCATCATCACCACCATCGCCTCTAGTGCCTCCATTGACCTTGCTAGTACATCCAAAACAACCTCTTCCATTAGACCATGTGGCACATACAGTCTACTGATCACATCATCAGGTAAAGGGATTGAAATACTATAATCACGACTTCCTTCCAATGCAACATACCCGAGGATAAATGCTAAATGTTTTTATTTAATTGATTTTATTTACCCTTAGTTTAAGGTGAGGCAAGACTTAATTTTATTGAAACTCAATTAAAATATAATATCGGCGACATCAAACGTTAGTTTTGGAATAGTTTCAGGACTTGCCACAAGTATAGCAATAATGGACAGTTGTGAACCACCAACCAACTTGTATGTAGGACGTTTGCACTCCCATTTCAGAAAGCAATATTTTTTTATTTATTAATTAGGAATCTGCATTTAATTGTGTAGCCACGGATTTGATTTTGGCAATGTTGACGAACCCTTCATCTTAAAGATGATCATGTAGTGTCTGCACACATTCCAGCTCCTGATCAATACTTTTGTAAAACTCTTTTTTAACAAAGATTTTGCCCCGTAATAGACAACGTGCTTTTGCAGCAATGAATTATCCAAATCTGTACTATGCACTTAATGCAGACATCACTCCTCTAAAATGCAAATATATACAATTGTTAGTTGTTGCTATTACTATAGATGACCGTGATTCAGTGATATAGCAAATGGTGAGTTAAAATTTGTCAAGGGGATGTTATTTCTTAACTCGCTAATATTCAAGCGTAGATTCGGAATTATATTGAAACTTTTAAGCTTTTAAAAGTTCATGCTTTCTTAAGCTTCTGCCCCTTTTTCACTCGCCTTGTTGCAATATATTTAATCAGTGTCTAGATTATCACAAAATTGTATCTAATTTTAATTGGCATTTGGGATAAAGAAAATCAGTGACTTATTGGGCCTGAAATTAACCAGCTCTCTCTCTCCCACATGCTGATGCCAGCAAGTGTATTTCTATCCCTTGGACCTTGTGATCAGTGCATGTCATGCAGTGCTTTAAGAAGCTTCCAGCTTATTAACTGATACATTTGTCCTTATTGCTTATGTTATTTTGCACATTAAGAGTCCATTGAATATGAATTTGTTGCCTGTTTTTCCCTTTACGCTATTGATCACTTAAAACACTGTCATTCATGTGTTCTAACCAATCAAGTCTTGTGCGTTAGCTGTTTGCATTAACACTTTGCATTCTAAATTTATTTCATATTTTTGAAAACACTTTCCTTTCCTTTTCATGTGCACGAATTAAAATATTATGGGATTATTGTGAAGAAGATAAATTTTATGTGATTATTATTCATGTAGTGAATTCACCATATATCTAAAATGATGCTAATTATGAGAGCAACCCAATTGTAAATAGGATTGGAACCTGCAACATTACACTGCCTGCCTTCACATACTGTGCTTTATTGATATTAATAAGTTTTCACTTTTTATTAAACCATTTTAATTACCAATGTATGATAGCGTTAATTGAAAACATTTCCCTATTTCTTTTTTTTCTTTGCAGCCTTTTATTCAAAGAAGAATACTAAAAACCTTCCATACATTATGGATTAAATTTCACTCACTTAACAAATTTATCACTAAATCAAAATAAAGTTGCCTGTCTAACTGAATATTCAAGTAATTGTCGCGTAACATAATGCCTAAATAGTTATTAATCTTTTTACTGTGTGGAAACCCAGATACGATACAATTGCTAAATACACTAGGAAGTTGAGTAAAATGTTAGTGTAGCTCATTGGTGCTGTGTGAAGTTGATCTTGGAGGTATATAAAGTAGTTTCCCAACTGGCTCCTGATTTTTCTCTCAATTAACATTTTAAGTTCATTAATGCTTCAACAATTTTTAGGTTAATTTGATCCATTTGTACAATTTCTCAATTATTATTGCTTAAATCTCCAGGTTAATTGCTTGAACCCATCAATCCCATGACTCCAATTTTCCCAAAGCCCATTCTGTCACCTATCACCTGTAGAAGGGGGAATTTACAGTTGTCAACTAACTTGGGATGTGAGTGGAAATTGGAGCAGCCAGTGGACACCCATGCAGTCACAGGGAGTGCTTGCTAGCTCCACACAGATAGACACAAAATGCTGGAGTAACTCAGTGGGACTCCAACTCTACGATCACGATTTAACCTAAATCTCCAACTCGCCAGACGTCAAGATCAACGCTGGCCCATAGCACACCTGCTGCATCATCGTGCAGCCCTTATTATCACCTGTTTACTGTTCGCTAAAACTTGTCTCAGCAATATTTTTGCATTGTGAATGATTCTAAATTAACTTCTGTTTTAAAAAAGTAATGTTGTCCATTAATTATAATGTTCCTATTAGATTGTAAAATTCTAAGAAAATGTTGGAATGTTTTCTAATTGAGCACATTTCCTAATATTTGATTGGAAAAGATGCAAGGGCTGATTGACTTTGGTTGTTTGTCGTAACATGCCTGTTCTTTTGCATCCTCTCTGTTGCATATTGCTGCATGTGAACAGATTTTATTCATTTTTTTTCTTCCCCTGTAAATTTGTTCACTTTAACTCACAGACAGGTCTCCCTCCCTAATTCCTTCGTTAATGCCTGGTGGCCCTGTCCCCCTGGGCGGCAGGTCCACTCTGCTTCACCAAGCTGCTGCCCAGGGAAATGTCACTTTATTGTCAATGCTGCTAAATGAAGATGGAATTGATATCAATCATCCTGACGAGGAAGGTTCTTCTGCCTTGTATTCTGCTGCTAAATATGGATATACAGGTACATTTATTCTTGTTATTTTTTATATTCATTAATTTACCAGTGAAATTTTAATTGAAAATACTGCAATACACTACTTATTAAAATGTCTTAAACATGATTTTATTATCAACCCCCCCCTTAAACGGAAGTGTTGACAAATAATTTAAAGTGTGTACGTAGTTCATGCTGTAAACCTTTTGCATGCCTATTTCTCTTATGTTCTCACAATGTGTGTCCTTACAGGAGCAAACCTTTAATGGCATGTATTAAACTCATAAAAGATTCTTAAATGCTCGCCTTATATTGTTATACCACAAACTATATTCTGCACGCTGTATCGTTTCCTTTGCTCTACCTATTGTACTTGAGTTCAGCTTGATTGTATCTAGTTATAGTATTATCTGACTTGTTCGGAGAGAACGTGAAACAAAGCTTTTCACTGCACCCTAGTGCACGTGAATCTAATAAACCTAAATCTTACTGTAATGTTGGTTGTGCATCTACAGTCTTTGTTGCATTGTAAAATTGGGTTTGCGTTTGGCTTTATGACTCGGCAAACTACTGCCAAATGACATCTATAATCAATACTTGCAGATGACTGAGCATTGACCTGAGAGATTCTCTGCCTGTGATTGAACAACTGCTGGTTTTGGAGAGAGAGAGAGAGTGGTTGTTTTGTTCTGATACAGGGTTGAATTGACATTAACCACTCTCAGAACCGTGTGCACACAACCCATAGATCCCTGCACCATGGAGTATCCTAGAAATCTAGCCATGACTTAGTCTCTATGCCCACTGCTTCTTGTCCAGATTATGCATTAGAACAGACCCTTCATCCCACAATGTCTTGTCGAACATGATGCAAAGACCAACTCTTATCTGCCTGCCAATGAACCATATTCTTCCATTCCCTGCATATACATGTGCCTATCCAAAAGTGTTTTAAATGCTGCTAACATAACTGCCTCCACCATCACCCCCCCCCCCCCAACCCGGCACACGTTCCAGACACTCACCTCCCTTGATTTAAAGTAAAATTACTCCACGCATCTCCTTTAAACTTTGCCCCCTTCACGCTAAATCTATGCCCTCTACTGTTTGATATTTCTATCCTGGGAAAAAGGTTCTGACTGCATCTGTTAATTTTATGTACTTCTACCGCTGATAGACGTACAATCCAAGTCTGTCCAATCTCTCCTTGAAGTTAATGCCTCCTAATCCAGGCATCATTCTGCTAAATTATCCAGGCCTTGATGCTTGTCCTCACTGTTAGCCCAACGGTATGGAGGTTGTTCTTCCAGCCTGTCTGCTGGAGCCCCCCTATGAAGTAGTATGGTCCATGATCGACAATTAGGCCCTGTCCCCAAAATGTTCAGCTTAGCTGCCAAGTAGTACGGTTTTTCCGTATTTTGTACGGAAATGTGATAAGAATACAGATGTACGATTTTGTGTTGTTAAATATGGATTATAAATACGGCGTTCAGTTCAGTCTGAAGAAGGGTCTCGACCAGAAACATCACCCAGTCCTTCTCTCCAGAGTCACTGCCTGTCCCGCTCCAGGTTTGAACAGAGCACTGTCAGTTTAACGCGTGGGAATTTAAACGTAGCGCTGTCGGCTACGGCTCTGTTGGATTTAAGTATAGCGCTACTGGCTGGAGCGCTATATTTAAACAAAGCGCTATGGGCGCAGCGCTACGGGTCACAGACTGTTCAGGAAAACTCTTGTATAATAATGAGTCTTTGGAATTCTCTTTGATCCTTAATTATTTTTCAGGCAGTAGTAGAATTCTGGATAAGCCTCGTGGTGAAAGGTTACCAGTGGGATTGCAGTTACATTGGGATTGGCCTTGATTTTACAGAACGGTGGGTGGGCTCAAGGGGGAGAGGGAGGGGTGGGGAGAGGGAGAGGATGGAGAAGGGAAGAAGGAGGGAGGGAATAATAGAGGGAGGGAGACAAAAAGGAAGGAGGAGTGAGGAAGAGAGAGAGAGGGAGGGTGGGAGGGAAAGGGGGATGGAGGGAGGGAGAGGGAGGCTTTCAAAATGGCTTCTACATCATCATCTGGTGCTAAAAGCAGGAAGCAGCCGTTCAAACAGCAGTATACAGAGAGATGGCAATGAATGCACTGTCAAGTAAGGTGCGTAGAAGACATGTCAATTGGCAGCAAAGTTGTGCATTCTTGTACTCTCACATGGGTATGACTGCACATTAAAAAAATATATTTTTTTTCAGCAAAATGGCACCTTGTAAACATACTGATTTCCTCAGCAAAATACTGATTTTCAGGTACTAGAATACTGAAATGCTCCGATAAAACTTGGCAGCTCTAGTTCAGCTAGACTTCTGGCAGCTTCATGATGTCAGATGGATTGATTGTTTTGCAATGTGGAACTACCAACAATTTGGCCCATTATATTCGCCTTTGCCTAGTCATCCTCAGTGATCCTCTATACACTCACAGATAAAAACAAAACTGCAATGTATTGTAGAAGTCAAGTCAAGAGTGTTTTATTGTCATATGTCCCGGATGGGACAATGAAATTCTTACTTGCTGCAGCACAACAGAATATGTGACTATGTAAACATTGTATATAACGGGGGAAGAGGAAAAAAAAGAAAAAGTTCAATAAATAACAAATATAGCACAATAATAATATAGTCTTTTGCAGTTCAGAGCTCAGAGCTTATTCATTGTTGTGTTTAATAGCCTGATGGCTGTAGGGATGAAGCTGTTCCTGAACCTGGATGTTACAGTTTTCAGGCTCCTGTACCTTCTTCCTGATGGCAGTGGTGAGATGAGTGCGTGGCCAGGATGGTGTGGGTCCTTGATGATGTTGGCTGCCTTTTTGAGGCAGTGACTACGATAGATCCCTTCGACGGTGGGGAGGTCAAAGCTGGTGATGGACTGGGCAGTGGTCACAACTTTCTGTCGTCTTTTTCGCTCCTGGACGTTCAAGTTGCCGAACCATGCTACGATGCGACCGGTCAGAATGCTCTCTACCGTGCACCTGTAGAACGTTTAGGAGAATCCTCTTCGACATGCCGAATCTCCGTAATCTTCTCAGGAAGTAGAGGCGCTGATGTGCCTTCTTTATAATTGCATTAGTGTGCTGGGTCCAGGAAAGATCTTCGGAAATATGCACGCCCAGGAATTTGAAGTTATTAACACTCTCCACCATCGTCCCATTGATATAAACAGGATTGTGAGTCCTCATCCTTTCCCTACCAAAGTCCACAATCAGTTCCTTGGTCTTACTGATGTTGAGAGCCAGGTTGTTGTGCTTGCACCATTTAGTCAGTCGGTCAATCTCACTTCGTTACTCTGACTCGTCTCCATCTGTGATTCGTCCAACCACAGTGGTGTCGTGGGCGAACGTAATGATGGAGTTTGCATTATGTCCGTCTACACAGTCATGGTTATAGAGTGAGCAAAGCAGGGGGCTGAGCACACAGCCTTGAGGTGCTCCCGTACTGATTGTTACTGAGGATGAAGTGTATTGTAGAAATTTCCATCATTGGCCAGGAATGATTGAGAAACAGAAATGATTGTCAATGTCAACTTATCCCGTGCTGCTTAACATGGTAGACTTTAGCGAGGATATAATTTGGGAAATAGAAACATTTTGTGTGGTTTATCAATGAGGTTCTTATTGGAGGTGAACACCTCAGGCAAAAATGCCTTTGAATTGAGAATGGTGATCTCGGTTTTCTGCAGCTTGCCATTCTCTGCAAGCCATCTTCTCATTCTCCCACTCATTCTATCTTCCGAAGAAATGCTGACTAGTGCCTCCATACCTGGAGGCAGCTGGACTTTGCCGGAGTTTTGAAACACCCACCGCACACCATTCCCTGCAGATGCATGCAAGCTGAAGCAACTTTAAAACGTGGCAAAAACATGTTGGCGCATAGCAAAAGCCCGAAGAAACCAACAAGTAATTAATTGATGAGGTGATGCTTCCTTAGAAATTGTGCCCAATACCCTGGACAAGTTAAGAGTGACATCAGCTGGTGTGAGATGACTAATAAATGCTGGTAATCTCCAGAATCTTTTACTCAGCATGCATAAATACTCCCAGCAATATGGTGTACAGGTAGATGTTCGCTCAAGTGTGCAGATATTCCATGGGGCCATATAGGAGGTCATCGAACATCCGTAATGGTACCCGGACCAAAGCTGAAGCAAAGAAGTGGAAGCCAATGAAATGAGACAACTGTCACACTAAAGATGGACACAAAAAGCTGGAGTGACTCAGTGGGACAGGCAGCATCTCTGGAGAGAAGGAATGGGTGGCGTTTCGGGTCGAGACCCTTCAGACTCAGTCTTCAGGTCTGAAGAATGGTCTTGACCTGAAACGTCACCCATTACTTCTCTTCAGAGATGCTGCCTGTTCCGCTGACTCACTCCAGCTTTTTGTGTCCATCTTCGGTTAAAACAGATTATCTGGTGTTTTGAGCATGGGAGCTTGTGTGCGTTACGCAGGCAACCGGACGGTATAACAGTGTTTAAACAATAAATAAAACCTGCTTCTTGTTGTCAAAGGGGGGGGGGGGGGATGTGAGGATATAAAATTGTTCCTTGTCATGCACACTTGTCAACGGCCCGCCAGGGAATTTGTGTTGTGTTTCCCCCCCCCCATGTTTTATAAGTGACTTACTATGACTGCCAATGCCCCGAGCTGTCTGTCCCCGCGGCCTGGATGGGGGGTGAATCACCCGGTGTGGGTGTGTCTGGGTTGAGGGTGGTGAATCACCCTGGTGTGGGGGTTGGGGTCCGATGGCGGTGCATTGTGGTCAGTGACTCTGCGTGGGCAGAAGGACCCGCCTGTCCCACACCTCTCCTCCACCCGGCCCCATGTGTGTGTGCGCTACCGACCCACAGCCCGTCACAGTGCGGCGGCACGGGGGAGACGAGGTGGTGGGTGGCCGTGGGAGAGTGGGGGCTGTCCGAACACGATCTGTAATATCCAAAAAAAAAGTGCAGTTCAATTTTATGCCAACTCTTTCAATGCAAATCTCAAGGTGGATTGCCAATTTTTCAAACTTCTTGGCCTTTTCAAACTTTTCAATATGTTTTGTAAATCTTTATAAATTCATATTTGAGTATCAATGTGCTATTATAGTAAATTTCCCGTGACATTTATTATGGTTGCTTCACAAGTTCCTTTAATCACATTATGAAAATGGCTTGAGAAATTACACGTTAAAAAGGCAGAACAAACAACCACATTATGAAGAAGCTCAAAGAAAAATGTTGATAGTTCAACAGGTAATAGATTACGAACAATATGACATTCCCATAACTCATGCCAAGAAAAAGTGGCAGAGAAATAATTGGCCGCATGCATTTTCATATATAGATCACTACCTGTTGAAGATAGACACAAAAAGCGGGACAGGCAGCATCTCTGGAGAGAAGGAATGGGCGACGTTTCGGATCGAGACCCTTCTTCAGACTTGTTAGGGATCAGGGGAACAAGAGATATGGATGGTGATGTGGAGAGATAAAGAACAATGAATGAAAGTTATGCAAAAAAGTAACGATGATAAAGGAAACAGGCCATTGTTAGCTGTTTGTAGGGTGAAAATGACAAGCTAGTGCGACTTGGGTTGGGGAGGGATAGAGAGAGGGAATGCCAGGGCTACCTGAAGTGAGAGAAATCAATATTCATACCACTGTAAGCTGCCCAAGCGAAATATGAGATGCTGTTCCTTCAATTTGTGTTTAGCCTCACTCTGACAATGGAGGAGACCGAGGACAGAAAAGTCTGTGTAGGAATGGGAAGGAGAATTTAAGTGTCCAGCAACCGGGAGATCAGGTTGGTTCACGCGGGCTGAGTGGAGGTGTTCTGCGAAACGATCGCCCAGTCTGCGTTTGGTCTCGCCGATGTATAAGAGTCCACATCTTGAACAACGGATACAGTAGATGAGGTTGGAGGAGGTGCAAGTGAACCTCTGCCTAAGCTGAAAGGACTTCGGGGTCCCTGGACAGAGTCGAGGGAGGAGGTATAGCGACAAGTGTTGCATCTTCTGCGGTTGCAGGGGAAGGTGGAGGTTTGGATGGGAAGGGATGAGTTAACCAGGAAGATAGCTAAAAACAGATGAACAAATCCAGTGCAGCATACAATATGATACGTGATATTTAGCACTGAAAACATTAAGTGCAATAAAAAAGCCAGATGTATACTTCAACAAAGGATATTTAATATTCTTTATGAAGACGTGCGTCATCGTCAACTGTGGCCTTTTCCAACATTTTTAAGTGGAAAGATATGACTTGGCCCATGGGGCCAAGAAGCAATATCATGCTATACTAGTGTTCATTTTACTTGATATCACTTCCGGGAATATGTACTGTATTATTTATTTAAAAAAGTGTGTACAGGCCTGATGTTCTCTGCACTTTGAACAGATTTTGTACTTGAGGTCATTGCTATCACTTTCCTAAGTCTGGACTTGAATATTATTACAACTATTTTAACATCTCTTTGAGCTTCAGAATTTATGATTGGAATCCCCTTCCCCAATATTCTAATATTTCTTTATTGCTGCTAACAGGATTTTTTTTCTACAATAACTATATTTAAAAAAAAAATCTATAGTTACCTGAGAAAGAAATGAATTCATAAATCTACTGATCATAATCAAACCCAATTAATTTCTTAAATAACATTTTCACAAGATTGCGAGATACAATTTTGATTTGTTCATTTGCCCGCTTCCAGCCAGTTGCTTTGCTGGTGAATACTGCATGCAGATGATCACTGGCCAGATAAAAAGAAAAAGCATTTTTGTAGTGCATTCAACCAACCAGAATTCGGACAGTATAAATCTTAAATTGCCTCAATGTGTAACATTATTTCACTCACCCTTATCTGGTTATGGTCATAATAAATCTTCCAGCAGACAAAATGAGGACATCAAGCTCATATAGTCTACGCAGTGGAATTCTGCTCCTTATTCAAATATAAAGCATGTTACAGTCTTCATCCTTTAGTAATAGAAGCTGACTACTGGATGAATGCTAAGGTGGGTGCTCCTTGATGATTATCCTCTCTCACGTAGCGTAGCGTAGCGACCTTTATTACTGATCAGTTATACCACTTCATAACAGGAGTAAATTAATTCTTCAGCATACTGCTCCCTGGGCTTCAGAAGGATGTGGTATGTGATCCCTCCAGGCAGTTGCCACTAATGGATGTGATGCAATGCAAAACCAAATTTTAAAACTACACAGCGGGAGGAAAGTCCAAGGCAAATTGAAACCTTGAACTGAGTTGTCAGCGTGCTTTGAGAATAAGATATGTATTTGTTAAGCATCAACAATTTATAGATGAAGAGCAGATCTATGTAGAGTGCATTATGCTGGATAATTCAATTTGGAGGTAAATTCTATGTGTAAGAAGATACAGACCCGAAACGAACAGCAGGATAGTTATGCATCGACAATTCTGTGCAGATATGTTCCAAGCCATTTAAAAAATGTTTTATTTGATAAATGTGATAATTTTCAACTAATGCAGTCGATCAGTTTGATACCTTCATATACGATACGATACGATAGAACCTAAAGTATCCCAGGAGAGAGATTGGTCTGCCAACAAGATACGTGAAAAATAAATAGGAATTAAGCAAGTTTTTTAAAAAAAGGAACAGACTGTTGGCTGGCTGCCGTGTGCACAGCGCCAGAACCGGAAGCAAAAAATAAATACGGGATATCATTGTAGACAAACGGGATATCAACCCCCCCTTGACTCCATTCAAGGACCCAAGCAGTCTTTCCAGGTGTGGCAGAGGTTCATCTGCACCTCCTCCAACCTCATCTACTGCATCCGCTGTTCTAGATGTCAGCTGTTCTGCATCGGCGAGACCAAGCGTAGGTTTGGCGATCGCTTTGCCGAACACCTCCACTCGGAACATTGACTTCACTAATTTGAGGTCGTCCTTACTTTCTCCTCCCCTTCTTAGCTCTCCCTCAGCCCACTGGCTACATCTCTTCCTTTGTTCTTCCCACCCCCCCCCCCCCCCCCCCTCCCCCACTATCACATCAGTCTGAAGAAGGGTTTCGGCCCGAAACGTTGCCTATTTCCTTCGCTCCATAGATGCTGCCTCACCTGCTGAGTTTCTCCAGCATTTTTGTCTACCTTCGATTTTCCAGCATCTGCAGTTCCTTCTTAAACGGGATATCATTATTGTTTTGAGTATATGCTCTTTAAAAAAACAAACTAGTTATTCTCGATCATGAGACATAGGAGCATAATTAAGCCATTTAACCTATCGAGTCTGCCATTCGATCAAGACCGGCCTACTTTTCCCTTTTAACACCTTTTTCCTGCCATTTTCTCCCCATAGCTTTTGACATCCTTATTAATCTAGAATATATCAATCTCCACTTTAAAAATACTGAATCACTTGGCCTCAACAGCTGTCTGTGGCAATGCATTCCACAGATTCACCACCCTCTGGCTAAAGACGTTTCGCATCTCCATTCTGAAAGTACATCCTTTTATTCTGAGGCTGTGCCCTCTTGCCCTGTAGTCTGCCACTACTAGAAACATGCTCCCCACATCCACTCTACGGAAGCTTTTCGCTATTCAGTATGTTTCAATGAGAACCCCCTTCTAAACCAGTGAGTACAAGCCCAGTGCCATCAAATGCTCCTCGTATGTTAACCCAGTCATCCCCGAGATCATTCTCGTAAACCTCCTATGGTCCCTCCCCAATGCCAGTACATCCTTCCTCAGATATGGGACCCAAAACTGCTCACAATATTTCAAATATTGTCTAACCAATGCCGTACAAAGCTTCAGCATTACATCCTTGTTTTTATATTCTAGTCCTCTCGAAATGAATGTTAACATTACTTTTGCCTTCCTTATTACCGATTCAACCTGCAAATTAACCTTTTGAGAATCCCGCGCCTGCACTCCCAAGTCCCTTTGCACTTCTGATTTCTGAATGCTCTCCCCATTTAGAAAATTGTCTACTTTATTTATACTACCAAAATACATGACTCCACACATTGCTACACTGTATTCCATCTGCCTCTACTCAGCCAACTCTCCCAACCTGTCCAAGTCCTTCTGCAGAGTCCCAGCTTTCTCTATGCTACTGCCCCTCCACCTATCTACGTATCATCTGCAAACTTGGCCACTAAGTTATCAATTCCATCATCCAGATAATTGACATATAACGTGAAAAGAAAGCACGCCCAACACCGACTCCTGCGGAACACCACTAGACCCGGCAACTCATCAGAAAATATCCCTTTTAGTCCCACAGTTTTTCTTCTGGCATTCGGCCAATCTTCTATCCATGCCAGTACTGTGCTTCTAATAAGCAAGTTCGGTATTCCGACTGCGCATGCCCAGAACATAGGTCACTGTGGATAAACATTGGATCGAACTGAAGCGCTGTTGAATTGCTACTGGAATTAGTGACACTAATTCTCCCTTCTCCATGCAGAAGGGCGGCCAGACGTGCCTGTCCCTGTCCGGTGGTGGCCCTGGACTTGCAGCCGGCGCGGGGATGGAGGGGAAAGCCCCTCTCCCGTTCCCCAGTCCCTGTCTCCTCTCTCCTGCCATCTATTCCTTTGACCGCCACTCCATTGCGGGAACGGCTGCTCAGCGATTCCCGTCGCTGCAACGACTGAGGCCGGAGCTCCAGGTCTGGGGAGAATCGCGCCTGCCATCCCCCACAGTGAGTGGGTCCAGAATCCCTCGGCATCGTCACGGGTCACAGAGCGACCTCGGCGGGCCGGTGACCGTCGGCTACGCCTCTCGCCTTTTCCACTGGCTGTCGGTTGGCCCCTCGGCGCTGGAGCAGCGGTGGGGGAGGGCATGTGCGATTCTCCCCAGACCCGGAGCTCCGGCCTGAGTCGGTACAGCTATGGGAATCGCTGAACAGCAGTTCCCGCAAAGGGATAGATGGCAGGAGAGAGGAGGCAGGGACTGGGGAACGGGAGAGGGGCTTTCATTGGGCGGGTGTCTGCTGGAGAGTTCCGCTGTCCTGTCGGTTGGCCCGGCGGGGTGGCGCTTCCTCTCCGCACTGGCTGTGGGCCTGTGAGCCACCGCTGCTCCAGTCTCTCCCTCTGTCTCCCACTCGCATCTGCCCCTGCACTCCCGCTACCTGGCGCCCACGTTCCTCAGATTAAATGTATTTTTACACATAAATACATTTTACACATTTTTACACATAGATCATGAATAAAGAAAATAATTTACACGTAGTTTATGCAGCCAGCGCTTCGTTTTCTTTATAGCGAGTGACTTTTGACAAATCCCATGATTCCTTGCGTTTTTCAGAATACCAAACTCGCTTATTCCAAGGGCCCTTGCTTAGCAGCCTCACGTGGCACCAAGGGCTTCTGAAAATCCAAGTAAATAACATTGTTTGACTTTTCTTTGTCTATCCTGCTTGATACTTCCTCAAAAAATTCCAACTGATTTGTCAGACAAGCCAACATTAGAAATTTACCTATTAAAGCAGAGCTAAGATTAACTTTAGATTATTGTATCTATCAATATCCATTGTAAAATAGGAGTCTGCCTGATAGAGGAATGAATATCCAGTTAGATATAATTGACTGAATATCGAATGTGATCATAGTGTTGCATTTAGTAACTATTTAATAAGCATTGCAAGGATGTACTCTCTTTCCAGTAAGCATTGTGAGCTTCAATTAAATGTCTCGCAGCTTCCAGCAATGTTTATATTTTAAAAGAGCACTTACATATTCAGCATTGCCACTTTGTCTCATCTGGTAAAGTGGGTTAATATCTGTGTAAAAGGGAGACTGTAAGAAACAACACAAAACCTGCAGAGCAGAATTCCTGGCCTTGTCAGAC